>OU963919.1:5139481-5496361 GCA_902850365.2 Chilo suppressalis
TTGATTGTTGAAAACTTTCGTAAGAGGTGCAATCATCTCATCGTTGCCAAAACTACATGCATAATGTAGTGGAATACAACCACTATTATCTCTAGTCAGCGGATTTGCACCGGCAACTATAAGCTGTCTGACAATGTCAGGTTGACTTCCTATTGCAGCAAAATGCAATGCTGTCATCCCATCATTATTTCTTATGTCTAGAAGACATACGGGCCAGGTTTCATCTAGCAATTTCTTAACAATATCGTCATGTACAGGTGAGTGCATAAAAAAATTATTTAGTCGCCTGAAATAAATAGTTAAATATTAGCTACTTATGCTAAAACATTTATGGCCAAAGAAATTACTCACACAAAAATTTAACAATAATTATTGAACATATCTTCTGCTCTTTCCTCATTAATATTTTAATATACATTTTTTTTATCATAGTTTAAAGAGAGTTATATACAAATAATATTTACTTACGTATTTCCGTCTTCGTTCTGAGTGTAGTATGATAAAAACTAAAAAGAATTTCTCAATGCCATATCTTCAGTATAAAACTCCGATTTCCTTTTTTTTTAATCTACTTTACAGTTTCAATTTAAATAATAAAGAACTATAGTAACTGTTATTTGTCAGGATACGATTGCCCCGAAGGATTGTTTCCAATTGGACGATTTCAATATGGTTAACATATATGGTTATAAAAATAACTGAATATTTTCCTGTTTGTACTTATGTACTCCATGACTCAATTAATTATATGCAGTTCTTATCATAGACGTTACTTTAGAAAATAAAGTCAGGCGAACTCCGACTTTAAGAATTTCTCAAGATAAATAATCATTATTGAAATGTTCTAATCTTAAAGACAACTTTGAAGCTACTTTTGTCTGCTTCTATCGAAGTCATGAAATCGGGTAAAAAAAACCTAGAACCTTGCCTTAATACAGGTTCTAAATGTGTAAACATTACTTCTATTGAAATTCCATAATAGACCCAACTATAAACTTTGGTTAGATCCTAATTAATCTTGAGAATGAGGTGTAAACATCTTTTTTATTTCCAGGCTCTGATCAGTAATGAATAGCATACATTTAGAATACCAAGCCTAGTAGTGCAAATTAGAAAGCAGATTTCCTGCATCTAGTTTTAATTTCAAAGCTCACACTGGATCACAATTACATTAGTCTGTTTTTAAATTTACATTGTCTATCACTAATGAGCTCTAGATATCCGTAATATGTTTAAATAACACATTCATAATGGGTTCAAAGTTTAATTACCAAATACAAATTACATCTTTTCCGTATTTGTAAAGATCACTATATCTACTAAGAAGACTTGCTTGAGTTTTAAAAAAGTTAAAAAGTAAAGTAAAAGTCCGCGTTTTTAGAGTGTCCCTCAAGTCAAAGTCTGGCAAGATGACGTCATATTGCTCGATTTCTGCCTAAAGTCCCATAAGAACTTAACAGTTGGCCATATCTAGCAAGCGTCTGTCAGATTGGTGAAACTAGCCCCATGACAGTATGAGAAGTTTGTTCCATTATGTTAAAGTTGTCATATATGCACAAAAAAAATATTCACAAAAAACAACCGGGTCACCTCAAAAATGTAAAATTTATGATAAAACAGGTGATATAGAATAATTTTGTAATCTATACGCTATTACATTATTTATGTGTATTACATTATTTTTCTATAGACATACAAATCAAAGTCGCAATAGAATAACTAAGAATAACAGAAATGAAACAGGACTGCAGTAACACAATGGCAGGAAAATTGTTTTATTTCATAAGCTAACTACTTTGTTAGGTATATTAAAAGTCCAATGCTCTACAACTTTCCTGTTTTGACGATTGAAAAATCCCAACCACATGAAAAAATATTATATTCCATCCTCTTTTATTTATAACAAATAGTTAGCATAAATTTAAATTTGAATCTCTATTTAACATTATTTAGAATTTATCTCAAATAGTCCAAAACTAACTCAAATATTACAAAAGATTAGAATTACAAATAAACATTAGCCTCTCTGATAAAGTTGACTCATTTTCGACCATAATTATCTGTAAATTGCTATAACAAATGATAAAATTTAGTATGAATAAAAAGAGAGGTTTTTCACTAAAATAATTAGCTTTATTCCAGTTATAATATCTAAGCGTTAAATATTTAAAATCAAGCTTTCTACTAACTCTGATCTATACAGAGCTCAATAGCAATTTATACAACTTTTAGTTGTAGTAACATACAGTACTATCATATCATATGTACAACACAATTAATCACATTTAAAACTATTAAACACATTTTGAGAGAGCTCTAAAAACTCGACTGCTCGACGTCATCTAGGACGTGGAATTCAAGATTCATCACGATTTATGTAATAGATATTTCACAAAACAGATAATTAAATCTTTTTCCAATTTAGATGTTACGTTTTTTTTAAGACTCTATAGCTTCATAGAATAAAAACAAATAAAAATTATTGGTAGAGTTCTGATTAGGCGACACATCCAAAAATAAATTAATTGTGCGGGTTTACACTATAGTACATTTCACACCTAGGGAGGAAAAGTAGTCTAGTTCAAACCACGTGTAAAATTGTCTAGTCCAAACCCGAGCCGAAAGCGAGGGTAGTAAACACTAAGAATTGACCTGGGCTAGTTGTGTTAAAAAATTGGATTAGTGGAGGCGTTCCCAAATTGGAACCTTATTTAAAATTACAAACATGTAAAAAACAATCAGACTTTGTTTCTCGCCAAGAGCAATATAATATAGTTCTGATATTTTCATGCTTATACTTTTAAATAGAACATAAAATTATAGAATAAAAACTTAATAATTAATTGGGGATTGCAAATCTAGATTTTTAGAAGTGTAATAACTGAATAAGTAATGTCATGACAACACACTTTAAATGCATTATAGTATCAATTACACACTTCTGAGACTCGAGATTAACAATGTAGGAAGACCTTTAAACATTTTGTTACTAACATACAGAAACGATAATGATGTATTTCGATAAACTATACAATAAGAAGTCATATATTCGTGTTATATTATCTGTAGTAAGATGATATGTTGTCACTCACTGTCAGATGAATGCTGTGAATACAATCTTTCTACTGGGATCCTTAAAATTTTGATGAATGCCTTATCAAGCCCCATCTGTCTTAAAGATGTCATTAACACTGGATAACAATACTCAAACTGAATATTTTTATCCGGGTTTTCGTAATAATAGTTTAAGATGTATTTTGTTATATGTTTGTAACCTTTGGAAATAGCAACGTAAAGTGGTAGACGTCCATCTCCATACCTCATTGCATGAATTGTTGCGCCTAAATTGACCAGTTGGTTTACAATATTTAGATGTCCGTTCTCTGTTGCTATGAACAAAGGCGTTTCACCTGGAATATAAAAAAAGTAAATTAACTAAGTCATGTTTTCTCATCATTAGATATGTTGCATATTACATTTTAACTTATAAAATGTCTTTACAAAAATAAAATACTCACCGTTATGATCCCGCATATCAATACTTTTAGACAAATCACGTATTATCAATTTCTTCGACTGCATCTTAGCCCTCTCCCAGAGTTTAAAGGCCTTCGTAAGTGCGGTGATCATATCAATATTTTTCTTACATGCAAAGTGCAATGGAACACGACCCCAGTTGTCTTTGCACATCGGATCGGCACCAGCAACGAGAAGGTATCTGACCATGCCAGGTTGGTTATTTATCACAGCTAAATGCAATGCTGTCATTCCATCAGAGTTTCTGATATTTAAAAGAGATGTTGGCCAGGTTGCATTAATCAGTCGTTGAGCAGTAATAAAATATTGAGGTAGATTAACCATCAATATATGTAGTTCCCTGAAACAAACAGTAAACTTTTAGTTACTCGTATTAAGGAAGTAGTTGCACGACTAATAGTATAGTATAGGGAAAACCGATGTTAAAATTTAATTTAAAGATAAATGATAATATTTAATATTACATAAAACTTGACAATTAAAATTAATTAATTACAAAATTATGAAACATTTGATTGTTTTGTTTACAATAAATCTGAAGTTATTTGTGCCATTGGGTTTAGTGTTTAACCTAACTTTTAACTCAACTTTATGCATTTGTTATTGTTAAACTAAACGGTGAAATCTATTGATAAAGCGAATTTGATTTCTTTGAATTATTAGCTATCACTTTTAAAAAAAATATAGGTTAATCTTTAATTTTGCTTAATGCAACAACCTCCTTAACACTAGAAACGCATCATAAAATTTGACTTTTTTATATTTATAAAATAATTAGAATTTTATAATTATTTAATCAATCTTCTACCCTTCCTTTTATGAATTATTCAAAATAAAAAGAGTCTGTGAACAGGTGGAAAAAAAATATTTGCAAATAATGTCTACTTACGTGTCACCATCAGCGTCTTGATTATTATATGATAAATACCAAAAAAAATGTTGTGGTAACTTAAGTTGTTCTGTCTCAGTCTCCTTAGTAAGAGGCTCTCTAGTAAGAGGTGCAGATGCTAAGTCCTTTGAACTCATTTTAGATTTTTTTTTTATATTTTTTTAGGGATAGAACTGCATAACCCAACTAACGGCTTACAACTGGGCAATCTGAGGTGGGATTCTTCCACTTGAAGTGGGTTCGGGTTCGAAGAACTCTTCATTCCCCGGGCTGCTTCTCACGGGGGTGCGCCCCCGCGGGGTTGGGTGCCTTATTATATTTTCCTTGCCCCTTTGTGCCCGCTCTCGCCAGGAGGCTTACAACGCAGCCCTCAGCGCGGTCAGCCAAGCCGGGTGAGACCCCGTGAGGGGAGGCCCAGCTAGCGCCAGCGAGCAGGCTGCAATTTAGGCAAGCGGGGGTATGCGGGGGTTTTAGCTGGATGGAGGTAAGGTGGGAGTCTGGATTGTTGGTGGGTGGGACATGGATGGTGGCGACAGCAAGCTGCGTGCAATATTTTGAAGGTGTGATTTTATTTTTACCAGGGTACTTGAAGCGTGTGTGTATTGATTATTTAAGATTAAGACAAAGAATGCAAAAAAATGAATTAATTGTGCTAGGATACAATCTGCACTCACTTGTATCGACGCGTTGCGGAGATCCCGGAATAGCGTGATGTCACAAAGTGGATTTTAGCAGCTTATTATTATTATTGAATTTAGTAATTAATAATTGAGTAGGTTAATGAATATAGAACAAAGATAGTCGAGCAAGAGCGCTTGAGATCGGGCTGTATTCTCCAAGGTGACCTCCAGGAATCACTGATAGACACGGCAAGTTACCTAGGCGTAAATCTTCCTTAGCGTATACTCTCCTGAAATGTTCATGCAACACTACTACTAAAGGAGGATAGTCCAGGGGACGCGGAATGATGATCTTCCGATTGTTTACAATAAAGAATAAGATATTTATTATTTAAGATAAACCTCAGCGTAGTTTACAATGAGTAATTTCTAGAATATCTAACCGAAGAGAAAGACTATATTATATGGCAGACACAGGAAAGACTAGTGAGTCCAGGCGCAGTTGATAACAGGGTTCATCAATGGCATCGCCCTAGCCCCTACTATATTCAGGTACACAGATTGATTATGCTCACCAATGATGGACCAGGTATAGGTCGTCCTGGGGCCTATGGTCTCGAACCTCTCGATGGACTTCCGGATGTTACAGCGCTCTGTCCAGGTTGTTACACAAGGAGTATGGGCTATCTGCAGGACCCACTTCGTCTCCTAGGTCGTCCTCTGGATTGAGATCAGGAGTGCTGTCCAGGAAATACGTCGTTGAATGGTCTCCTGTCCTTGGTAATATCACTGATAGTCCAGATTGCAGGATTGCTTTACAGTCTCATGGAGTGCAGTTACAGTATATGTGGTTAATTAGGCGGCAAGCGCTCGACTGCCTGTTGCATGTCGTTGCACCTCGCAGCTCGCGGAAATGTGTTAAAATTCGAAATTTACGGTATCGGACCCATTACAATAACTTCCCACTGAGAAGCTAATAATTTATAAAATCGATAATAAATAGTACATGTTGACCCGTTTTCCTTATCCAACAAATAAAAGAATCTAATCTAGGTATAAAATTACCAAAAGAAGTTTCAGACGTCCTTGAAATGAGTTATGAAAGCCCGCTTTGAAAACACCGACTTATTTGTTATTGGTTATTGATAGAGATGTAACTTGATAAAAATTTAACTCGACGGAGATGGAACAAATCCTTTTCAATGTGGTAAGGAGTAAAAATATTACTGTTTACAAAGTTTCTCCTTTTTAATGTTTATTGACATGACTTATCATAATTTTACACAGTACCGAGACTTTCGAAAGGGATATATATTTTTCGGAACATATTTCTGTTGTAATATTATATAATATATCCAAGATTGAAATGGCTTTTTCCACAATATCCAAAATACTGGAAGTCAAATTTTGGAAATCATTGACCAATGTTGCTATTGTAGAAACAATAGCTTCATAGTGAAAAAATGTGTTATCATATCGTATGTTGAATTCCAACGCGTAACCAAGTCTTGCTTCAGCTTGAGATCAATCTGTACAGCCAAATTAATGCTGTGTGCAAAACAGCCGATCTGTCTCCAGCCCCCTTCTCGAATAGCAGCGACTATATTGGCCACGTTATCGCTAACTATTGCTACGACCTTCTTTTGTGTTTCCATTTTTCAATGTATTTTTTTTCAGATAATTGCAAGGATTTGTGGCAATGTGTCTCTCTTTCATTAAACGTAATGCAACCTAATAGGTAGCTCTTAATGTTCCCATTAGAGTCCAAATAATAAGCTGTAATTGCAATAAAACTCACTGTCCACGCCACAAAACGAAAAAAATTCCCGGCGCGGATGAGAGATTATGTACAAGAAGAAAAACACAAAAATTTAGCGCGAAACTGTAGGAAAGGGGGCACCTGTTGGTTTGCGGGCTGGTTCCTCTTGATGCCTGTTCTTCTTGTCCTGGAGAAATGTTCGCCTGTGGCACGCCACTATTTTTTTTTCACTAATGTTCGCGGGCCCCGGGGCGGGAATATTTAAGTATATGCGAAAAGCGTCTCCGCAGCGCGGTTTCTTCGCAGTCGTGGGAGTTTTCTCCTTGTATCTCCTCTCGCGGCGATCAGAGCACACGCTACCGTTGCTTTTTCTCTCGTCCGTTCGTTCGAAGTACACCGATAGCAGCGCCGCCGATGAAGTTGACAACAAGTGAGTTTAGGGGCAGGGAGAAGGAATATGTGTTTTCACAAGCTTACGATAGATGGCGTTAACACTCACGTTATTTATTGATGTCCATGAATCTGTTGTTAAAAAAATAGCAAAGGCAAAATTTGATGTATTTTTAACACTCTATGGGAGCTGTATAACTCTGCTTCGTAGAACTTGCTTTGGGAGCTGTTTAACTCTGCTTCGAAGTAAGGTTGAAAATACATGCTAATACATTATACATCCTCTAGTATTCTTCAACACTCTATGGGAGCTGTTTAACTCTGCTTCGTAGAACTTGCTTTGGGAGCTGTTTAACTCTGCTTCGAAGTAAGGTTGAAAATACATCCTAATACATTATACATCTTCTAGTATTCTTCAACACTCTATGGGAGCTGTTTAACTCTGCTTCGTAGAACTTGCTTTGGGAGCTGTTTAACTCTGCTTCGAAGTAAGGTTGAGAATACATCCTATACGCTCAATTATTTTCAACATTCTACGAAGCAGAGTTAAACAGCTCCCGTAGAATGTTGAAAATAATATTTAAAACAAAATGTTTCTTGGCGTGAACAATGAGGAATACGACCCTTACCTCGGAGAGGAAAATGATTACCACAGGTTAAACTCAAACAATGCTGGTATGTCTGATAGTCTTTTTCCTTCATAAAATTTAAAATCCTCTCAAACTTTGGACAACCTTCTTCTTCTAAATTTTTATAATTATACATATCTAAAGATATCATATGATCACGTTAATAGTGACCTCCCTTATAGGCTATGACAGCGTTAGATTCTTTTGCAGTGTTAGCCATATCCTTTAATAATATATTTAGATGTTCTGTTGTTTTATCATTTTTATTATTCTTATATGGTAAACCATGGATGAATTTGGTGGTCCATTTTACTTGTTTCTGATGACGTTCTTCCAGGCCGTAGAGATTGTCAACTCGATAGAAATAAGAATAGGTCTCATTAGTTAATATCGATGTATATCCAAATTCCTTACAGATAAATCTTTTATTCAAATTGAAACCATCCATATCTATGATGTACATAATTTTAGTTGAATCTTGATTAATTATTGAAGACACGATGAGGCTGGAAAAATGTTAAGTTTGTTATTAGAGACATGTGGTTTTATCTTATTCAGATGTTTCAGGATACGCTTTTTATTATCATCTTCAAGAACGACAGTATTATTATCTAATATTTTTATTATCTTGTAGGGGCCTTTGTAATATGAATCAAATTTACCTTTTCTTGGTTCTTTTAATACATATACATAATCACCCACATTAAAATTTGGAGTGTTTAATGTTAAACAGCTCCCATAGAGTGTTAAAAATACAAAGGAAATAGGTTTTAGTGAATCTGAGTTCCGGAGAAGACAGACAGCCAGTATACAGGTCAGAGTCAACGCCAGAAATAGACTGATTATTCTCTAAAAAGCGGCCCTTTTTATATCAAATGAGGCCCACTTACACATGTTATCATGATACGTATGTATAAAGGTCTTAATTGTGTTATTGTGTAGACGTGGAAATCTATTCGTGGCATTTTTGACGTCAATGATTTCCACATCTATTGTTTCATATGGTCTTTGATAAGCCAGCATGGTGTGATCTTGTTCCTTATCTAATGTCTTGTGATTAATAGTTACAGCCCTTTTGGGTCCTATAGTTATCTACTATTTTGACTAATGGTAAAATAGGTTTCTTTTTAAGGAACAGAAATCTTCCATATTAGCAGTTGTGACACCTCCCCCCTTACTCTAATCATCGCCTCGATGATTTATTATTTATACATATGATTAGATTTATTATATGATATAAATTTGTTAAATTTTTAAAACATATGGATGATTTCGAGGCGATATATAATATTTGAACCTAGCTGAATTAGACATTTTCTTTAATAAGAAAATTCAGCCACCAGTTGGTTAGGCTCAGACGGTTTCATGATATTATATATTTTACATTACAATTATTATTTTCATTTTCTCTAATACTAATTTCTAATTACAATTATGATTACACACTATGATATTTCATCCTATTATGATTTATAACTTAAATATTATACCTCATGTCGTGGATAATGGTTATTATCATAATTAAACTTCAGTTATTGATTCTCCTTGTAGCTCAGTTTCCTTAGATGTTCCTGGTGTTGGATCGATATCAGGGTTCTGGAGATTTTCGGGTTCTTTAATTGTTGGAAGACTATCTTCATCTGGTTTACTTTTCTTAACTTTCCAGGTTTTCCTAGGAGCTTTGAATGTAGGAATTCTTATGCGTAAAGGTCTTTCTTCACATCCTTCGTCGAATTTAAATGTGATTACTGGACATGGTGGTGCTCTTGGTACGTCATAGATTGGTCCCTCACGGTGCAGTTCTTCATATTCGTGTTCTTGTGGCTCACGTTGTCGTCTCGATCGTTTACAGCATGCCGAGCTACAACTGGCAAACAATTCTGCCTTCCAGGCAAAGTATAATATTCCTGCTGCAAATATCATCAACGTCACATTTTTGACCATGTTTGCTATAGCAAGATGTTGAGTTGGCATTTCTGTTAAGTCTTGAGTACTTAAATCTATCATTTCTTGTTCTAAATTCTTTAATGTAGTATCGTAGGTTAGAAGTCCAAAGGGATTCATATGACCAATATTTTTATTTCTTCCTGTGGTGAGAAATTTGCTTGAAGAGGTTAAGTTAATGTTTTGTAGTATTGGCACCAATTCCGTTATATTTAAATCAGGTAAATCGTACCTAAATGAGGTTAACTCTCGGAAGGTGTGGTATCCTATGAATGTGGCATAATTAGTCTTCCCAATACATCCATTCTCCAGTCTTAGAATTCCTGTTCCTAAAATGGTTAAGGTGGTGAATTTATGTTTATCGCAAATTATTCGTAATTGTTCCGATCTCGGTACTGCATATAACCATCCTTTACTGTTGGTGAGGTACTTCCAATATGGCTTGAATGAAGTCGATGTTATTAAAACTGCGGTTACTCCAACAATAATTATATTTCTTTAACAAACTATACAACTATACACTGCTACGACACAACCTCACTCTACTGTAGCCGGTAACAGAATGACACCCTGAGCCGAGATCCCCACGCCGCTCGCTCGGTTCTTTGGCGCGAAAAATAAGCTACAGTTACACATGCTCTAAAATAGCATGCTCAATATGAGCATGCTTATGAGCAGTTAACATTTGCTAGCAATAGGCATGCTAGTTTTAAGTATGCTCCTGAATTAGCATGCTCAAAGCAAACACTCCAATACACATGCCATTTTATAGCATGCTCTTTCACTCTCTGTCAGTTCAAACAAAGCCATGGACAATCAAACAGCTATCCGTATGGAGCTGAATAAGATCATCCTTTTGCTGGCGATGCAATGCATCTAGAAGCTTATATCAGCTCGGCAAAAAAAGAAAAGAAAGAGAAAGATTTGGGTTCGTGATTGGATATCTAGAAGACAGGACTTAGGAGCAAGTGCGCAATTGCTTACAGAAATGCGAGTAGAAGATGCTGCGGGTTACAAAAACATTTGAGGATGCTACCGCATCAATTTGACTTTTTACTCTCTCAAGTTGAAAGCGCTATACAGAAACAAGATACACACATGTGAAATTCTATCCCAGCTAAAGTGAAGTTGGAAGTGACATTAAGATATCTAGCAACTGGAGATTCTTTACATACATTGGAAGCACTTTACAGGGTTGGAAGATCTACTATATCGATATTTCTACCTGAAGTTTGTGAAGCAATATACAGTGCTTTGAAGGATTATATAAGGGTAAGTAAAACGTTGATAGTAGACATAAGGCATTTATTAAAAAAAAACAGTAATGTTTAAACATTTACGATGCCATAGTAACTATATATAGGTACTATTTTTTTTAATTTGTATTAAGTACTAATAAACAACATTTAAACATTTATTAAGAAATAATTAACTCTTTTATATACTTCTATTACTTAAATGAATGAAGTAGTTAGGTAATCAACAATACCCTTTTATATAAGTACTTCTATTACTTATACACTTATATGAATTAAGTATTAGATAATCAAAAAAGTAATCTACAACATTTGAACATATTGAGTAATAACTAGGTTTAAGAAGACTGCCATGCTTGATGCAACAAATCAACGCTGTTGTTATCAGGAAGTGTGTAAAATTGTGTGCCTGTTTGTGAAGCTGCGCTTAAAGCAGAGCTTGTTTCTGTCACGGCAGATAAGTTAGGGCACAGGTGGCGACGTCTTGCTGTAGTCAAAATGTTATGGATTTGAGTTTGTACGTCTAATGCATTATACAGTGGCAGGCTTCGCATTTGGGCTGCAAGATTCAGGCCAAAATAATGGTTTTCGTCATTTTCTGTTTGTGTAATTATCGCAGAACTTATGTTTTCCAACCGGTTGAGTGCATCATTCATTTGCTCCTCCCGTGGAGCTCTTTTACGTCGTGTCGATATGATACTAGATTGACTAGATGAGCGTGATTGAGGTCTGTCTTCTGGGATCATCGAAGGTGGTGACATTAAATTCTCTGGCGTAGTTGAATTTTCCGGACGCTGCAAAGACACGTCCGAATGCTGCGAAAACTGGTCTGAATCCTGCAACATAATAGTGTACTGTAATGTAATAAAGTTTTTTTTTTACAGATTCTAAGCCGTGAAGACTGGATACGCATTGAGCATGGTTTTCGTACAAAATGGAACTTTCCAGGATGTGTTGGAGCGTTAGATGGGAAATACATAATTATATTCGCTACTGATGATACTTCTGACTACTATAACTACAAGGGCGCCAATAGCATTATACTTCTGGCATTAGTAGATGATGACTATTGTTTTTCATACATAAACGTTGGAGTTAATGGAAGAGCTTATCAAAAATCTTATTTGGCACAAGCTATGGAAAACAATACTCTCAATTTACCGGACCAATCGGTTATTGTGGCAGACGCAGCTTTTCCTCTAAAGTCATATCTTATGAAGCCATATCGAACAATCCCAACGCGTAGAGAAAAAATATTTAACTACCGTTTATCAAGAACCCGACAAATCGTTGAAAATGCGTTTGGTATTTTAGTAACTAGATTTCGAGTTCTTATGAATGCCATCGATATGACCCCTAAAAAAATTGATCCAGTTACATTAGCTGCCTGCGCTTTACACAATTGGCTTCGGAAAACATCAGTAAGTACATCACGCAAAGATGCGTAGACTTCGAAGATATACAACAAGGTGTTGTGGTACCAGGAGCATGGAGGGCACAAATGCGGCAAGTTTTGGAAGGCTTACCACCTACACGCTACAATAACCACGCTTCTCGGCGGGCAGAAGCAATAAGAAACACCTATGCGCAGCTCTTTAAAACTACAGAGGCGGTACCGTTGCAAGATCATATGATATAAATTCGGGATCCTGCCGTTTCGCCAAAATATTTTTGGTCAAATGTTTCAGTTCCCAAACCTCCGAAACCAAAAAAAAATCTCGGTGTATTTTGTTATGGTTTTATAGAATACAGTAGGTTAGTTTAGGTTTGTTTTATGAAAGTTCTGAAAAAAATATGGTTTCGGAGAAAATTATTATTTGGGAAACGAAAAATTTGGCAAATGAAACATTTGACCAAAAATATTTTGGCGAAACGGCAGAGACCCTATAAATTCAGCATCGTCATTTAATTATTCTGCCCTGATATAAATTAATCAATAAAACATGCTGTACTTGTTCTATATTAAACAATTATGTTTTACAAACAGTTGTGCATTTTTATTTATTAAAAACTGAAACTCACCATTTCCGTAGAAGTAGTTTCCCTGTACTCGCTGGTGTCCCTAAGAAAGGAATTCATTTCATGAAACTATGCCGCGGATGGTTTGTATACAGTGGCAGCACCAGTACCTGATCGCTTTGAATTCTCGACTTTTTTTAATTCTGTGTGGTAAGAAAGAAAGAAAAATCATTTATTGGCCTTAACACACAAGTATATAACAATAAGAAATTATATAAGCACCGATAAAAATAAAAACAAACAGACAACAACAATATACAGAAAGAAGAAAGGCCAATTAGGACCCTACCTCAGCTTAATGCTGTTACAATGGGACGGGAATATTCCCACCGTAACAGCGCTGGTATTCTGGCAGGGCCTGTAAGAGATTGCTAGAGTATAAAAGCTAAAATTACAAAATGGTATTAAAATATATATAGTTATAATAGAATACATAAACTGAGTTAAATAAATTAATATAGTTTGTTAAATTCGTAATGAATTAATATTTTAATATTAAGGCCGCAAGTGTTACCCACGCGCCCACACAGCGAGAGCCGAGCCCGGAGTGTAGGAACGGAACGCAACCCCAGCGGCCAGCCTGACAGTGACACTGACAAATAAGTGAAAAATAATGTCCATTAAAATGCCACGTTTACGAAACGCGTTTTCATTTCCAATTTGCCACGCACGATGGTACGCCATTATGCCACGTTTAAAACTATGTTTGTGGTTTGAGAGACAAGAAAATAGAGAACGTGCATTATGTGTAAAAAATATATTCGGAGGTGTCCAACAATATCCATTGGCGCAAGAGCTAATTTTGTTACAGCCACAATTGTGCCGATACAAACCAGGTGGTAAGTTACACATTACTACTATTATTGAGTTGAAGAAAGAAATAATACTTTTGAAGGTTCTTTTTAAACGAACTAATGGTTGGTACACAGACCTTAAATTTTTAATTTTGGTTTTAATGATTTTCACAGTCAAGGACGGATCCTCCATGTTCGTTAATAAGTCTTGGTACGCATTATTTCGATCAACATTATTTTTATGCTGCGGTATGCGGGGATTCCACAAGCTTTCGTGATTTCGGTATAAATTTACAAATTTGAGCGTTGTTTCGTCGCCCCAGCGAGACATTTTGCGTGAAGATGGTGCACACGCACCTGTTGCGAACGACTGATCGATACTAGCATGCTCAATAGGCAAACCTGTTCACACGCGCTAAACGCACGCCCCCCTTCACCCGCGCTGCAGGTAGCATGCCCAAAAATCGCACGACCGTTGATTTTTGAGCAAACTCAAAATGAGCATGCTCATTATTAGCAATGTTTCGACACACATACTACTAAGTAGCAATTGCTCAATAGTGGCTTGCTTTCGTTTGTTTGTTGTTGTTGTTTCTCTTGACGTATTCTCATTAAATTGATTTACGAAAATATTAGTATATTAGGAAACATTCTGAATTCCTTTGTTAATATTATCCATAATATCCGTGGTTATGCTTAACTTATTATCAAAATTAACTAAATCGTTATTATCAAGGTTACCGGTGATTAGTAATCAGCATGTGTAACTGTAGCTTAAATAATAATTCATTGACAATTGTTTCTCTTGACGTATTCTCATTAAATTGATTTACGAAAATATTAGTATATTAGGAAACATTCTGAATTCCTTTGTTAATATTATCCATAATATCCGTGGTTATGCTTAACTTATTATCAAAATTAACGAAATCGTTATTATCAAGGTTACCGCTGATTGCTTTCATGATTGAGCCCAGTGCATTTATCAAACCTCTCTTATTCAGCTGGGGCTTTTGTAATCTATCAATGCAGTGATATAATTGTTCTTACGTAATACGATGTTTCTGCATATTTGGATTAATGTTAAAGGTTTTGAATTATAACTTGGAGTTTATAATATTCTTCATACAACAGTTGAAGGTTTATTGGATGTATTAACGTCCATTCGTCTTCCTGGACCCAAGCTTTGTCTTGCTTGATACTTACAATTTGTCCGTTTAAGGGGGTGAAACGTCCGTAGCATCTGGAATTTTCATTTGGCTTATGTGAATTTATCGATCTTTATTATAAGTGGAATATATAGCTTTATTTCTGGGTAAAACTTCTTTAACTGTATAGTGTCATCTAAAAGCGTTTTTATTTTTTCCTCTGTCGCGTTTTTGAATATAAAATTTTAATCCTACTTTTAATTCGGGTATATTAGGTTGTCGCATTTTATTTTGTCTAGCGTGGATAAGTATCTTTAACAGTCTGACTTTTATTTTTATTATTTCATTTAAATAGTCGCATGTGATTGTGTCTTGAATAGGTAAGTCAATTTCTTGTAAGAAATGAAGTTCATTCGGAGTTTTGTTTGTCGTACTATGAATGGTGGAATTGTAGGCAAAAAGTGCTAAGGGAACATCGATTTTACTGATAACTTCTTTCTGAGTACGTAATTTTTGTAGTGTTGCCCAAATGCAAGAACAAGACGAGACTTGCCAGTCTTGGTCTTGCGCCAATACACCTGATCTTGGTCTTGCGCTCCCAGTCTTGGTCTTGCAGCAAGAGTCTTGCAAGTCTTGCAATTACCTATTAGACTTTTGCTATTTATTTAAGTTTACTTTAGATCTTAGAAAAACGTATTAGAATTGGAACATTGTGAGCTTGAGTTAACAAAGTCATAGTAAAAACCAATCAGATTAATATCTGTCTGAAGATTTGATAAGCCACATGCCAACTGCCACTGCCACATGGTTACCAACTGAGCTATATGCCGTTTTCCATGGGAGTAACTGATTCTTAATAAACATTTACGCCTTATAAGCTTACATGTGCTAAAACATGTAAAAAACAAATTAATTACAATAAATTGACTGTATTTTAAAGAACAATATCTGTCTAGAAAGAGATTGAACCCTCAACTTATATGAAATTTAATAAAAGAGTTTTACGATTTATCATATATTACAATAAAAAATAAAATACAACACAAATCAAATAACATAACAGTAAACAACAGCTTGTATCAGTTTTTGCTACCACCAGCTAAATCAGGGCTTTGCATGAGACTCAAAATTGTATTAGATAATAGCGCCAGGGCGCCTTATACTGTAATTTGTGGGAGTGAAATAAAATAGTTTACCGCAGTGAACAAGATCCTTTTTATTTGTTATAAAATTAAATACTAACATTCAGTGACGAACTTACAATCAATATCAGATATGTTTAAATATATTCTTTTTGTTTAAGTATTAAAATTAAGTGACGAACATACAGTCAATATTAGTTATCTTTAAATTCTTTATACATTCAGATATATTTATATTAATATTCTATAGAAAACAACTTGTTTAAGCAAATATTAAACAATACTAAGAGAAATTAAAGACTTTCTTTTAATGAAATTACTGTATACAATTACAAATCATTTCTTAAGTTTAAGAATCAAAAATCCTGTACTTCAGAGTATGCACTGGTTAAATATTAAGAAAATATATAAATAACTTAGCTCAAAGACTCCGGGAACATCTAAGGACTTTTATGTGTTGATATTTATCCAAAGAATATGCTGTCATCAGTCACACTCGGATAGGTCGTAGAATACAGATCACTGGTTCATATTATAACATTTATTCCTTTCAATATTTCCAGGGAAATTCCAACCAGTACAAATCAATGAGTTTCTGTCTAGGTATTATACTAGCTTCCTCAAAGGACCTAGAAATAATCACACACACTTCTTATAATACATCTAAATGCCTACATTGCCCTACGACCTATCGTATTAAATATATGGAACGTACCCGTTAATCCGGGGAGAAATATTAATTAACAATATTCGCCTTGTAAGATTGTTAGTACACTGACTACGGCTTTCTTGTCGAACTCGGAGCCACTACTTTGCTATTCAAGGATCGATTGTGTTAAGAGATGGAAAGCAACTGCGCGAGGCTATTTATAATGAAGACCGCCGAGAACGTTCTAAGCCGGAGGATCATTATTATTACCATATAAGGAGCGATTTCTATAGCAGAAGTGGTTAGGTAAACCACACTTCTTGCAATTACTTAAAGAAAATATTTATAATGAGGGAACTTCCACTTATTTTAATTCGTACATCGTATATTATACTACTCTTTGCGTACATCACACACCAACTCCATCTACCATACATACTGGGAACAACTCTCAGATTCTATTGACAAATCCATACCTTGCTTTATTGTGAATACTAATGCATTCGATGGTTCATGTGAGTGTCGATAGATGGCGCTTTTAAAAAAATTTAACATTAATATTAAATTATTTAGATGAAAAAATTATGCTACAAGCTTTGTCATTAAGTTCTGTCACTTTATATCAATTCTTTTGACCAAGAATTAATACAAAGTAACCATCTGGCTGACTCATCACTTAACCTATTTCTATGTTTTCTAATTACTAATGATGCTTTAGAAAATAATCTCTCAGCAGGTACTGAAGTTGCAGGTATTGAGAGAAAATCACGGGCCATCTGCAATAAAGTCGGATAGTCGGGTAGGAAACACCATATTAGGGCAAATACGTTGAAAATATACTTGTGTAGCTTCGTCATTGAAAAATGAGAAGGGAAGATATTTTTTCACCACCTAATCAACTGTAGCTATCGTGATGTTGTCACTGCTGTTTTCCGACTGAAATAAAACAAAAATCTTGTGTTATTATTAAAAATAAAACATACTAGGTTTGAGCGTTTAGGAGGAGGAGGTTTGTTGTTGTTAAATCGAGAAAATCGTTAAATTGAGGTTTGTTCGTTATATTAAGGTTGCACTGTACTGTAATTTACCAAAATAAAGTAGTTAGTTGTTTCTGGCCGATTATGAAAACAAATGAAAATATGGGTGTTGTATAAAAATATTTAACATGATAATTACATACTTAATATTTGTTAAGTAATTGTGAGATAAGGAAATTTTTTCTTACCTGTCCACTTCTTCCAGCGGTTACTAAAAAGCTTGCTATATCTCCACTTAATTTTGGTTTAACAGGAAGAAATATTTGTGATTCCTTTTTTTGGAAAGATATTAGATGTTTCCTTAAGCCTGAAGTGTTTCTGTTTTTCATTTTTATTTCAACCTTTTTATGTTGGCACAAGGCAATTTGGGATGCATGAATTATTTCGAAAAACTCCATTTTGCTTTAAGGTCTTTTAGATCTATAACTCAAACTCTCATTACTCGGACTAGAATAATTTGAATCTTCGTCACCTTAGTCTGTGACATTAGTTTTATAATATTATTAATGTACCTAATTGCTGTTTTTATATAAAATTGTAACTTGTTTTGTTTGCTAAAGAAAAATTTTAAAAAATACGACACCTGATAATGATTTCTAATCACATCACATAGGTATTTATAAAGAGGGAGGACCTTCTTTGCTTGTTATTACAAGAAAAAAAGAAACTATTATTTGAATTCAACTCTCCAGGCGACATCTCTGAACTCATCGCTTTCGCAATGGTAATCTAACGAAACAAACTACATTAGTGCCAGGGGCGTAGGTATTTACCCTAAGGCCAAGAGGGCCATGGCCCGGGGCGGCAGGCTGCCTGGGGCGGCTGCAAGAGCTGCGAGGGGCGGCAGAAGCCATATAATAACATTCGTTATGGCCCAATTACACTTAGTCGTTAGCCCGTATTCGGGTGCAAGAAAGACATTACTCGAATTCGGGCAGCCGATTTAATATTTACATTGTTTTCGGGCTGGAAGATGGCGTCGGGTAAACAAAACGAAAACTACCCGAATAGGGGCGTACTCGACACCGTTCATTTAGGTACAATTAGTCGTTTACCCGAATTCCATTGCCAATCGTATTCGGGCCAACGACCAAGTGTAATTGAGCAATTACTTACCTATTCTATCTAGTCACTTAACCACAAACCCCAGAGGTCGTCAAATATTATTCCTTATTCAGCAAATATTTTGCATTGATGTCTTGAATCTTTCCCGGGCAGAGGTTGATTATTGAAACTGGCTGTAGGATATTAAGAAGGTGGAAAGGTTAAAGCAAAAAAAAAAACATAATATGTTGAAAAAACATTTTATTCAATTTATTCCACTCTTAATAACACAGTATCTAAAAATTCTGCGGGGGCACGTTAGTGCCACCTTCGTGCCTCCCATATGCCAAATACCAAACCACACTCATTACATGTGAACAGCAGCCCGCAGTTCTTAAACCGACTATGCAATTACAACAGTAACCGATGATGGCATCTCTACCTTGTTGCTCTCTCTCTACAGCAATAAAAACGAAGTACGTTTTCCGCCCCACATGCCTAGATTTTATTTTTGCCTTTATCAAAAAGGGATTTTCCCCTCCTAAACTTGATAAGTCCACCTGCTCACGACCTATTTGCAAGTTGTATATTCCATGCAAGCGCAAATGCTCTCCTATATATGACCTCGCCTGTTTAATTTGATATGTGCCACACGCAAACAACACCAATTCTTCTAGAGGCAATCTAGGGAACGTAATAGTGGACACATCTATGTCTGTAAAAAGGACATTACGGCGATTCAGGTGTTCCATGGACACGATCGTAGCCAATAAATTATCAATAAATAAACGATTGTTTATTATATTTAATATTTCATTTGCATTATTTGGATTCGTGAACCTTGTTCCAAATGCGTTTAATATAGAGCATGCAATTTTTAAATCTTTCATGAGATGTTTGCTTGCTATGTTGAAGTATTCATGTCTGAAAAGCTTAAAATCCCTCTTTATATGGCCATTCACTGCTTCCACAACCCATCTATTGATTGTAACACAACGAGTTCTATTTCCTTCCAGGGTTGTGAATTGTGAATGGCCAGGTGATAGGGTTTCAGGCATTTGAGCAAGGAAACCTTTATCATGAAGTTTGTCCATGGAATCACTGAAGCCTCTATCCAATATAAAACATCGTTCTCGTTAAAATATTGCACAAGTGCCTCATCGTCTAATATACTATTCATTATAGTTGCATCATTAGTGATGCCAGCATATGGACCAAACATATCTAGGATATATCCATCACAACATACAATTAATAAAGGTTTAACAAGATTTCTGTATTTGTGAAGGGAATACGTTTCTTTTTGGAACAAATAATTGGAGCTTTTTTGTGTATAAATGTATGTGCCATCAGCAATTACAATTGCATTTTTTTGTTCAGGCGGTAGTTCAGGATTTCCAAACAAGCCTTCTGCAATAATAGAGTTTTTTGTTATAATTTGTTCTCGTCTTATATGTCCTATCCCTAGATGATTTGTTGTAAAATCTTGTGTCAAGATCTCCCTTGCAACATCCATCAAAGTTTCTAGTGTTCGCCTTAGGATTTGGAACAGCACAGAAAGTCTTTCATTTGAATCGCCTGTTCTTAACTTGCACAGTAATGTTGTTAATGCAAGGCTACCACGACGCATGCTACCGAGTCTTCGAGTTTCATTAAGGATTACTTGGTGCTCCTCTTTTTTTATATCTAAAAAATATTGTACCCAGAGCTCTGGTAACATTTGAATGTTATTAAATTGTAATTCACTCTGGTCCTCTGTTAAAATGAAAATAATATCCTCAAGTTGCTTAGGATTAAAAAAGTCAAGACTGTTTTCATCTGTATATAGATCATTAAAGTTGTTAGCTTCTAAATGATAATTACAAACACGTGATCCCCTGGGTATATAAAAATGATTATTTTTTAAAACATTTCGACGTATGTAATCAGGCACATGATTACGTTCTATGTTGTTGCACCCTCTAAACAAACAGTATCTAGATGAATCTGATACTCTTCTCACGTTAGGTAATGTAATTGTCTGGATTCTCAGTTGATGCTCAATGTTTCTTTGTAGATTTTCATGTGCTTGTTCCCAACATGTTTCACATATTGGTTCATTGGATGTGACCTGTTTAACAAAGTAAGAACTTATTTTAGTACCTATCTGGTTCATAAATTGTACTAGTCACTAATCAATCATTAATTAATATTTAGCGATAAATTAAACTTAAAAAATATATATGTAACTTAAGTCTTACAGGATTCTCAAGTCTCCTGCTAATCAGATCATTTAACAACTGTCTTAGATGCATGTAGGTTAAGAGACGTATGACATAGGAGGTATACCACTTGAATTGGTTTCGATCTGGGGAAGCAACCTCCCCCTTACAGAAGAAAGCAGTGAAATAACACTACTTTCCGGCAATATTGGATTCAGTTCAGGCAGGCAAGATAAAGATGTGATGTGTAGGGTATATTTTTACACCACATATGCTATCTTTGCAACAGGTTCATGTTCACTTACTTACTCTTACATCATGTGCAACAATTTGTGCACCTCATATAAAAAAAACTGGCATTTCTCCTAATGAAATATTAGTTATACAATAGTAATATTAATAATTTCTAATACACACTTGGCGTGGTTGGATCCTTGGTTGATTAATGTAGCTATCTGGTTCTCTTCTTCAGATACATAGTTAATAATATGGTATTCATTTTCAATTGTTGAAACACCACAAACAATGCAGGTAGGTATGTTGCAACCGATGCATTGCCATTTCCCAGCATGCACTACAAATCCAGTCATTTGGGTTGATCTATAACAACACACATCATTATTATCATTGGGTAAAATAAGCTTTAAATAACCCCAAATAAATAAAATTATTTTTTATTTTTATTGTAGTTCTAGGTTCTATACTAGGTTGAACAGCACTGCTGGTTTTACACTACTATATAATCATTATATTAAAATGCGAAGGAAACATTTTATAACCATATTTAAGTACATTTTGCACACAGAGAAGTATTAGATTTTTGTATAGCTAGAGAATATATAAAAATTAAATAAATATTTCTAACACTCACACCAATTAGCCTAGCCCCTAAGTAAGCACTGTAAGGCTTGTACTATGGGATACTAGTGTAACGGATAATAATAAATAAATATTTCCAACACTCACACCAATTAGCCTAGCCCCAAACTAAGCACTGTAAGGTTTGTGTTATGGGATACTAGGGTAACGGATAGAATACATAATATACTGATACATATATAAGTTTATTTATATAGAAATATATATAAACACCCATGACTGAGATGCAAATGCTTGTATTCATCACCGGGACTTGAACCCGGAACCTCTGAGAAGGCGAAACCTTGAATCCTGGCGAACATACCATTCGGCCATGGAGGTCGTCATATAGAAAACGAAAGCAAATATTTTTATACAATAAAGCATTTAAAATACTTTAATATTGACCACCATGTTGACACTATGATTGTGTCCGTGATGCTAGCGTACCCACGATCAATATACGGTTTTTCGTTATGCCATTAAATACTGCGTAAAAAGTGCCAAATTAGTGTAAAAATAAAAAAAATAGTGCCTCTTTAATTTAAGAAATAAAGACCATTTTTACTGTGTACGCTACCATGACATCAAGCTAGCGTACCCATGGCCGACCCCAAAAACGGCATATATTTAAGCAACGGAATTGACACACAAAAATAGTTCGCAAAAAGTGCCCTGGCTTTACAAAATTTCATAATCAATACTCTTAAAGGACCAAAGATATTGAACTAAACATTCTTAGCTGGCGTCAACCTGGCGTACCCATAATAGTTCTCATAGAAAACGAACTTTTCTCGTTATCAATTCTATATGTATAAATAGTGTGTCAAATAGGGCCTGTAACAGTAAAAGTATTTTATGTGAATCCGCATCACAACAATACATAAAGAATTCTAATTCTAATTAAATTCTAGGAACAAATGTATTGTAGTACAGTTACACACAAAATTAATTTATGCACTAAGAGATTATCAATGTATGTATTTTTACTAAAATAAATAGGTACTTTTTATAAAAAGATATTATATTTCAATTCGAATTCACCAATCATAAATTCATATAAGAATTTCAACCAACCTAATAAGTACCTTACTTACCTACTATACTACGAAAATATTATCACATCTGTACGTGACTGTATTTCATCATCATTTCAGCCGAAAGACGTCCACTGTTGGACATAGGCCTCCCCCATGGATTTCCACAACGATCGGTCCCATGCTGCCCGCATCCAGCGGCTTCTCGCGACCTTTACCAGATCGTCGGTCCACCTTGTGGGGGGCCTGCCAACACTGCGTTTCCCGGTACGCGGTCGCCACTCGAGGACCTTTCTGCCCCAACGGCCATCGGTCCTGCGAGCAATTTGCCCTGCCCATTGCCACTTAAGGTTTGCAATTCTGTGGGCTATGTCGGTGACTTTAGTTCTCTTGCGTATCTCCTCATTTCTGATTCGATCACGCAAAGAAACTCCGAGCATAGCCCTCTCCATTGCCCTTTGGGTGACTTTGAGCCTTCTTACAAGACCCACGTCTCGGTTCCGTATGTCATCACTGGCAACACGCACGAATTGAAGACTTTCGTCTTGAGGCACTGCGGTAGATGTTCCGAGAAGATGCCACGTAGCTTCCGGAACGCTGCCCAGCCGAGTTGGATTCGTCGATTAACCTCTTTCTGGAAGTTGGACTTACCCAGTTGGACTATTTGTCCCAGGTATACGTATTGGTCAACGACTTCCAGTGTAGAGCTCCCAACAGTCACTGGAGTGGGTACGACATGGGAATTCGACATGATTTTCGTCTTGTCCATGTTCATTTTGAGACCCACTTGTTGGGACACCCTACTGAGGTCGCCGAGCATTGTGCCAAGGTCATCCATGGTCTCAGCCATGACTACGATATCATCTGCAAATCGAAGGTGCGTCATGTACTCGCCGTTTATGTTGATGCCAAGTCCGCTCCAGTCCAAAAGTTTGAAAACGTCTTCCAGCGCAGCTGTAAACAGTTTCGGTGATATAACGTCACCCTGTCTTACACTACGCTACAGCTGGATTGGCTTCGTGTTTTGGTCCTGGAGTCGAACTGACATAGTGGCGTTTTCATACAACGACTGCAACACTTCGATGTATCGATAGTCTATTTGGCACTTTTGGAGTGACCGAAGCACGGCCCATGTCTCGATCGAATCGAAGGCTTTCTCGTAGTCCACAAACGCCAAGAATAATGGCAGGTTATACTCTTCGGTCTTCTGTATAACCTGCCGCAGCGTATGGATGTGGTCTACGGTACTAAACCCTTTTCGGAATCCGGCTTGTTCGGGAGGCTGGAAGTCGTCAAACCTGCGTGCGAGACGATTCGTGAGGACTCTCGAAAACAGCTTGTATACATGACTCAGGAGCGTGATGGGTCTGTAATTCTTCAATTGAGCCCTGTCGCCCTTCTTGAAGAAAAGCGCCACCACTCCCCTATGCCATGCGCTAGGCGTTTTGCCCTCGAGTATGACAGAGTTAAATAGCTTCTGAAGAGATTTCAAGACTGGTCGTCCACCTGCTTTCAGAAGCTCGGCTGTAACTCCGTCATCACCCGGCGCCTTTTTGTTTTTGAGCTGTTTCAGAGCTACACTAATCTCGTACAGCAGTACGATTCTGTAAGACCTTATTTCAAACATCGAAGCTAAATCCGCCGTGAGTTGCTTGATTGACATTCTAAAAACTCGGTTGACAATACGTCTTCACACTAACGCCACACTTTCGGGCGTGGCAGCGAGTTGTAACTAAATTGTCCGCGAGATTTGTATGAAATGCCGTAAGAAGTGGCATTCCGTAAGGTAATTCCCCTATCACTTCGACGTCCCCTCGCAGTCGAACCCGATTTCAAGTGTCAATTAATATAAGTTTGTGTTTCAAGAGTAGAACTAGACGCATTCCTCCACAAATAGTGTTAAAATAATATTTAAAAGCTACGTTACCGTGTAAAAAACTATATTAGGACGTTTATGAAAACTTAATTAAGTGTGTTCACTATGGCAAGAATGTTTTTATTGAAGACTCTATTAGAGGAGGCTCATGCTTTGGATAATCAAGATATGCGTCGACAGGCTTACCAAATTTGGAGTTTATCTCTATTAACCCGAGAAGACGATTATGTAAGCGTATATAGATTATCCAAAGACCTTATCGACCAACTTGAGCAGGAGTTACTGCCTCTATTAAAGATCAGAAAACGGCGAGGTAAAGGGCTTTCTAATCGTGTAAAGGTCAGTGGTATATTTATTTATTAAAATGAAATAGGTAATTATTCAGTGCATTTTCAAGATTTAGTAAAACACTAGACAGATTTATTTTTCATTTTATTATATCAAAGTTTGAGGCCTATATTTACAACTACTTTGGTATTATAATTTTTATGTAATGTACCACATTTTGTTTGGTCAGAGGAATTATTAAATGTTTAATTTATTTATTGTTTTGCAGATATTATGTACTTTGTCATTCTTGGCTAATGGCAGCTATCAAAAAATAATTAAAGAAAATATTAGAACTTATGTATCGCAACCATCAGCATCTCGTTGTATAAACGAAGTCGTAGAAGCGCTGAATAATTCAGAAATTATAAAAAAATATATACGGTTTCCTCAGAATATACAAGAAAGACAAATTTTAAAGCAAGGGTTTGTTCAAATTATAGTTACCAACATGATTAAAAAAAATGAATTTTGTGAAACAGCCATACCATAATCATAGTAAATTGTATTTCTCTACTTTAAATTACAGATTCTATCGAAAGTTTGGCATTCCAGGAGTAATTGGATGCATTGATGGCACTCTAGTGGCAATGAAGAAACCGGCAGAAAATGAAGAACGATTTTACTGTCGCAAAGGTTACCATGCAAGAAATGTGCAATTGGTATATTTTTTTTTAAACTTATATCTTTTAATTATCTATGAGAATATGAGTTTTGGTTTATATCTTCTAATTATCACTATCTGTACTACTTTTCACAAATCCAATGAATGGCCATTGTAACTTTTGCTTAGAATGCCAAGTACTAACTATTCTCCTTCCCCTTTATTAAATAACAATGAATAAGTTTGGTCTAGTTACACCATATGTTGTTCATATTACTCAAAAGCTATTTGTATTTCAATGAACAGAGACAAAAAATTGTGTAACTTATCTAAGCTTATTCTTTGTGTATTATTTTAGGGGGCCCGAGTTTATTTGACTAATTTTTTGTTCTTATTATTTCTTTTCTTTTGTTTTCAGATAACAGATGCAGGTCTTAATATTTTACATGTAGACCCAACCTTTGGTGGAGCTACTCATGATAGTTTTATTTTTAATTATAGCATTATTAAGGACTATTTACATACGTTAACAAACAATGGCGAAGAAGTTGTTTTACTCGGTAAGGCCCTACTGTAGAATGAAAATTTAATTATTTATTATTAACTACATACATATTTTATACTCACCTACCCATATTTTTTTCAGGTGATTCAGTCTATGCTCAGCGCGCATACCTTATGACGCCAATAAGTGACGTTGAAGACAGTTCCCCAGAGGCTTTGTATAATAGCCTACATGCGACTGCTCGCAATTCCGTGGAAAGAGCAATTGGCCTGTTAAAAGGGCGATTCAGGTGCTTGCTGGTACACAGAGTACTGGATTTCCATCCAGATGTGGTTGCAAAAATTGTCATTGCATGTTGTGTTTTGCACAATATTTGCAATCGTGCAGGTATGCCAGTATACGATTTATCAGATGAAGAGAGGCTAGAAGAGGCACAAATCATTGTTAATAACCAAAGGCGACAAACTAGTGATTTGCCAACGAACGCCGATTTAGCTATTGGCCAATTACGCCGGCGAAACCTAGTAAATACGCTATGGCGTTCGCATTACACTTAATTTCATGTTATGGCTAGGGAAGAGGGACGGTGAGAACTACGCTCCCCCGGGAACCAGCGGCTCGGCGTTAGGGGCGACGAGTTCGCATTGCACAGTTCCTGGCATATGAGATCAGATCAAGAATTCTCTTATGAATAAGGGCTATTATAAAGTTAATGATTATCTAAATGATCGTAATGCATGGACATAGTGTTTATTTTAATTTGTTATTTGATGGGTATTAGTCAGTTTTTGTAACAGTAATAATGGTACCTATCTAATGCCTCTTCCTATATACTAAATATAAAATTTATTGTAACTATATAATATATCTATATCCTAAATGATGTAATGGAAGGTGACTTCAGAAGTATCTCTGAAGTAATTTTTCAACTTAACGATTCTGTATATATCAATAGGGAGAAAAAAACAGCCCTTGCTGAGTTTCTTGCCGGTTCTTCTCAGTACAAGGTCTCCCGCCTTAGTTTTGCGAACCGATGACGTAGCTTCTGACCTTCACAAGTGCTTGTAACAGCCTAGACTGAATAAATGACTTTTCATTTCATTTTATATGTGGTGCGCTTGATGCTCCGGGATGTCGGAATAGGGTGTGCGGACATTCGGCAACGGATAACCGCAACATCACCCGCACGCACGACACGCACTCTGGGGATTTCGGTCCTCGGAGTGCGTGTCGGGCGAACTGGGCAGGAGTATTGTCTGGTTTTTAGTAGTCCTGTTCAGGGCGTTAGGTAGGACCCTGCTTATTTCACCCGGACCAAAGGCTGTCTGAAATGAGCAGGGAGGAGTCCCACATACCTCTTCTCGCTCCCCCGGTGGTTGAAGGATGCGTAAGGCATTTCCCAGACAAAAAAGAAAAAAATAGTATATGTAGGTATATTTATATAATTTTTATAGTTTTGTTCGCATTAAGTTTAAGATTATTACTGGAGAACCAGTGGAGTACCTTAGACAGTGCATTGAGTCCATCGTCACAATTAGTTTTACACCTGTCAATGTTAAAAATTAGTGAGGTGTCATCTGCAAACAAAACAATGTCGCAAAATTTTTCTACAAACAAAGGTTAATCGTTAATGAAATTTAGTATTTAAAACAAGAAATAGTTAAAAGTAAATAAATGAAACTTAATCTAACTCTGATATCTTTTATTAGCCTCTGCTAAAGATTCCAATCCCCTCCCCAATGCTGTCACGGCTTCAGCCAGGATCCTTTGTCTTTCGGCATCACGCTCCAAGAAGGACTGCAGGATCCCTACGTAAGATCTCTGAATCTCCAATTGCTGCTCTTCTATCCGTAGGAATCTCTCAGTAAACGTCGAGTATTCCGTTCTTCGTTGAGATGGTGAAGGAGCAACAACTGAAGCTGTGCGATGTGATGCTGAAAAAATTACACAAATTATTAATATAAAAACATTCACTTTAAAAAAAATGCAAGTTTATATTAAGAAAAATCCAGTGTTGACAAAAAATCCTTATCCTATCCTTATTATGTAATTTATATTCGTTACTTATGGGCTCTGATGCGGCGGGAAGGGGAGGCTACTGGCGTTGACTCTGTGTTGAGAGTCGCATGACGCGATGCTAGAAGATGAAATTTTCATAAATGAAGGTTCTTTAGTTTCAAGTTTTTGCTCAATTATAAAGGTACGAATTCATGTCTAGCAACACTAAAAGAACTAAGTTTTAACTATTTAACAGACGGAGTAATATTTTATATTGTTTTTAATTTTCCTAGCCTTTATAGTATAGCGTATTCTGTGACATTCATAAATTCGTAGGTAATTTCATTTTAATAATTTTAGACTTCATGATTTATACATTTATAACTAACAACATATATATGATAATGGTGTCGACTCTGGCGTGATTCTCTAAACTTAAAATTAATTTAACATCGGTCTCTCCTTTTCATTCTGTATAGAGAATGCCAAGGGTACACTGTTGTCAAAATTAAGTTTAGACTTAGAGAATCGACACCAGTGAAATTTTATTTATTAACAAAACAACTTAGCGCCCTTGCTTGCTGAAATCATTGTATTAAGAATAGTACATACTGAAACTTGTGTAATCTTTCATATGATTTCATGCACATTAATTATTAATTTGAATGTTCTTTTAAACCCAAATTGAGTTAAGCTGCTTAGTAGTTAAAGTCATAGGTGTATACATTATTGTCACTTACATGTGGAAGCTGCATAACGACGATTGACCACCTGGGTGGACCCGCGACGTGAAGGAGAAGGTGTGGGCATAGGAATTGGGGTTGGTGTATGTGACAGTGTTATGGGTGGGGGGGACAGGCTAGGGTGATGGATCTATTGAGGAACAGTTTCTGCTAACTGGGTATTCTGAAATAAAATAAATAATAATTTATAAATGATTTACTCTCATATATATTTCAATAAACAATTTTGAAAATGTTTAATCATTGTATTGTACAATACTACATGATAATAACTAACTAACTAAGATGCTACCTCCCTAAACTACAGCTTAAAATCTGCTTGCAAAGTAAAATTAAAAAAACATACATACATGTAAAATGCTTTGGCTTGTTCCAACAGAAACAGTCTCCTTGCTACTGTATTCCCATCACGATTGTATTGACTATTGCCAGTCTGTTCAGGGCCCTAAAAGATGAAAGTATCGATAAAATATGTCTCCAAATCTTCTCAACATAGTTTAGAAAATAGCATGCTAAAGATAATTTGTTTAGGTTTAGTTATGCTACTTAAATATGTGAATATATCAATAAACAACAACAGTTTTTCATAACTTCCATTTAAGAATTAGATATTCTTCAATAGAGTATGAAATCTTTTTATACTCTTGGAATTATTGAAAGTTGAAAAACAAATTGTGTTAAGTGACACTACTAATTAAGAATATTTATGTAGAAAAAGTAGTAACTTACTAATTGTATAATGGCTGATGGTTCATCAGCATCAACCTACAACAATAATTAAAGGATAAGAGTGTATCATTAATTAATCACATTAAATCCTGCATTATAATAAATTTAACTATCTCATACATTTTCAGTGCCATCATATTGCCTTTCTTCCCTTGAACATGATGGAGGAGATGATGTATTTGCTTCCTGAAGGAGTAAAAATAAATAAATTAGGTATGAATGAAAAAATCCCATAAAATGCAATTATAATTCACCGTCCATATTATGTTTTTTTACAAGACAGGTTAGTAATTTACTTCAAGCCCAATCCCGGCCACTATCAACCAGGATTGTATGTTAGCTGTGATATTTAACCAATGAGTCCATAGGTATATAATTTTCCACAGTAAAAATTCACATTGTATTTCTAAATTTCTTACCGGAAATGGTTGAATGCCCAAATGTAAATCCCCTGTAGAAAACCCTTCACCACCACACAAAGCCACTATTCTCTCTTCCAATTCCGAAAGCTCTATCTCATCCTCCACCCCACCACCAGTCCTTCGCCTAGCAGCAGAGCTTGCTGCAACTTTTTTTTATAGCACTTTTTTTGTCAGACCAATACTACAATCAAATAAAATATAAGAAATGAATATAAAACCATGATTGCTATAATTTACGACATATAGGTTTCTACAAAACAAATATGAAGAACAGCATCTGATCATAGTTGCCAAAAAAATTAAACCAAAGAACTTAAGACCAACATTCGACGCACATTTGAAGTGGTTAGCTCTAACGAATGTTAAGTGGTATCAACGTTTGTAATAATAATAGCGGTACTAACCTTCGTCCATTGTTTATAATTTTTAATGGTGCCACCTAAACTATTTAGGCGAACGGCTAGTTCCTCCCACTGCCTACGACCTCGCTCTCTGGCATTTTGAGTCCGTAGAAAACCCTTCGCCAAGCCAGGGTTTCTTTCCATGAACTCTACCAAAGCTTCGACTTGCGCTGACGATGGGTGAGCGGTACGTATTGCGTTTTGACTGTAACATTTTTATTAGATTAGAAAACAAGATAAATAGTTCCGTACATAAATAAATACCGTTTATTTATTTCACAGCCACAAATATATACTTACTTCATGATAATTTCACAATTTCCGGCACTTATAGCGAAATGAGAAGAAACGTAAACAAACAAAACAAACATCAAACTAAGTTTGACGCTTTTTTTTTTTAGACTCAACCATAGATTATATTCGTTCCCCGAATTAGATTTCTCTGGTTATTGTACGTAAACCCTGCCTTAAATTCCTTAGACTTAGCCGTTTTGGATAAAAAAACACGTACATAATGAAAGTTTTACGGCAAAACCTCGAAATTTGTGCAAACAAACTTTAATCGATAAATCTCGACAATAATTTTTGAAGTGTGGTAGTCACTAGTAAAACATTGGATGCATCGTAGCTCACTTCACTTCGCAAGCGATTGGGTGATGTTTACAGAATTCCAAATCAAGGTCATTTTGAATCCTATGCGAAGGGAGAGTGTATAGCGAATGATATGCGAGTTGTTAATTGAATTTTAGAGAATCGACACGCAGGCTGACGTCCGGGATATCTTCGGTGTATTTCATATATAAAAATAATTTAATTGCTTTTTTTATATTGTTTTACTGCGAATTAACATAAAATACTTTAACTGTTAGAGTATTTGACACACTATTTATACATATAGAATTGATAACGAGAAAAGTTCATTTTCTATGAGAACTATTATGGGTACGCCAGGTTGACGCCAGCTAAGAATGTTTAGTTCAATATCTTTGGTCCTTTAAGAGTATTGATTATGAAATTTTGTAAAGCCAGGGCACTATTTGCGAACTACTTTTGTGTGTCAATTTCGTTGCTTAAATATCTTGGGGTCGACCATGGGTACGCCAGCTTGACGTCATGGTAGCGTACACAGTAAAAATGGTCTTTATTTCTGATATTAAAGAGGCACTATTTTTTTTATTTTTACACTAATTTGACACTATTTACGCAGTATTTAATGGCATAACGAAAAACCGTATATTAATCGTGGGTACGCTAGCATCACGGACACCTATGATTACATTAGTATACTCTATGGCAGAAGAACCTCAATTAGATTTAGATTAGATTATTTTAGAATTAAACAGGTAGAATTTCAGTTAGTTTTTCAATAGTTGACCACTAGTTAAGATATATCTTATACTTACAGGTCTTGTGAATGTCCATAGCTTTATAATTGTCTTGAGATTTTCATGTTCATTTGTTAAGTGATGTCCAACTTCAAGAGTTATCTCAGCATCACAATTTATACAATTCATTTGGGTGTCACTAGTACTTATGTCATTGTTGTCTTCTCCGTCATCTTCTCTTGTAACTAGGGGCTGTAGACGTCTTGCAGCTCTTTGAGCCCGAAGCCAACATGGAACACAGGCTTGGTCCGCAGATGTGAGCTATAAACAAACAGCTATTTTGTAATAAAGCATTGACATTTATTTTTACAGTAGTTAGTGGTGGGTAGTCTAACAAGCCAGGGATTATGTACTCGTTGCCTACCCCAGACATTCTTAAGCTGCACATCTGTTTGTTATCACTTTGCCATTTCTGACACCAATAACACAAGTGCATAAGATATTGGAATCAGATCAATGTATGTGATGGTTGTACATTTAATTATTTATTTGTAAGCCTAAATATATCGGTATGGTTATTAACCAGTTAAGCTGGCAATGGCTATGGCTGGCAGTGGCTTGTGAGCATTTATATAGTTGCACTTTTTAGAGACAGTATTTTACAGTATTATAATAATAATAACTTTACTGCTTTAACATTGTTTTAGTTACATTATATGCAATGTGATTGAAGCCACCTAGCAAGCAAATAATGCATGGCTGTGACAAGTGATTCCTCTCTTCTATAACTAGAATCAACAGTTATACACCCCTGCAAACTTCTTGAGCATCAACCATAGACAAGAAAGCCTGCTCAGTAGCAATTTTACATACAAAAACGTCTACTGCGCAAGTTTATTTGTCTGTGGTTTTGCTCAAGTAGTTTGCCACTACCTATACCTTATCAACATGTAGTATTATAGTTTGGTTTTCATAATACAAATAATAAACGTGGTGATTAAATTACCTTTCTTAATATTTATTAAAAAAGTATACTTTTGCACATGAAATATACCTATTTTATTACAAACAAGGTGAATGTATCTTTTAGCTTGTTATTATACTTTATTTGATTATATTAAGGGTGCAATTCAGGTGTTTTAATGCTTATGAGTATTATAAACATGGCCTGACCTGGCGTGGGTAAATCCATGTAGATATAACTGTAGCCATTTGTGCTTTTTCCTCGTTTGCATTTTCCCTGATTACTTGTCTACTGCTGGTCCGTAAAATAGAACGTCTACAGTTAACACAGAGGTTGTGATGACCAACTTGTTGTGACGTACCAGCTTGACTATTTCCTTGCAGAAATTGATAATTGGCCAACTCCCAGCATGCATGGCATATGCAATCATTTTCAGTAATCTGTAAAATACGGGTTAATTATTTTGTGTGTTAAAAACAAATCTACAAATACCATATTTTTACGAGGAGGTCAATTATGTAACTTTATCTCTTTCCATAAAACACAAATAAAAAATTGGTATGGCAAAGAGCGAAAAAGTTACATAGTTCGGCCCCTGGGACATATTATTTTTTTACTTACATTTCGTGGGTAAGTCCAGTGTTGAATTATATCTTTAAGACCATCATCTACGTCAGTTAGTACATGACGCCTAAGTCGCCTTAGACGTATATCGCAATTGATACAGCGTAGATCTGTAGCCGACATTTTGACACAAGAGCACAGTAAGAGTCAATTTCAACAAAAGTATCTAAAACCGAGTCCTGTCTCACTGTGGGACATCATCCTGAGTGTTTTTGCGCTCTGAGAAGGCCGTACGGAGAGCCTTCACTTCTGCTTTCATTTGCTCCATTTCTCGCCGGAGACGCGCATTATCTTCAGAGGTCACTGACATCCTTGATGACCTCAAGTCCTCCTCCGATGCTGTGTATGTGGCCCTTGCCTCCTCCAAAGTTCCTCTTTGGCCAAATACACTCGGACAATTCGACACTGAGCCAGTGGGAGAGATTGCTCTCTCCTCTCCAATTGAGATCGCATCCAAGAACGCATCTCCTTCGTCTGCAACAGGCTTCTCCAAATCATCGGCTGGGTTTTTCTTTGGACCCAGAGCCCTGTCCGTCTGCACTTTACACCTCTTCAACGTCACTTTAGGGGTTTTTTTATTATTTTCATTCATCATCCTTATCCCACGAGTATGAGGGAACCAAAAAGTCCGCCCGGGTGGTGCCCTCTGCACCCGGGTAACTCTTATACACCTGGGGGGGGGGGGGGGGGGCGAGCGGTACCCCAGGGTTGACCACTAGCTGGTGGCATTACCCAGCCACCACCTTAAGGCGTCTGCCACCATGGTGTCCCAGTGGCAGTTAACCCGCTGAGCGGGAACTGAGGGGTTTTTTTAACGTGGTTTGCTCCACTCAGGGCCAGCCAGTAAAGGCAAGCCCCCCTGGCCCTGTGTATGTGCCGCTAGACATGGCAACACCACACACACACAGGATACCAGGTTACCCGACGGTGGGCCAGCGCCCACCCCCAGCGGCTACAAAACCGTGGCCGCAGGGCCGCCGCGTACGCAGTCCTAGCAGGACTACCATCCCACGCCGCCGAAGCAGCCGCTGGGCCAATCAACAAAGGCAAACCCCTTCCAAAAACCAGGTTAATTAGACCCGGGTGTTGGGATCACCACGCGGAGCGTATAAACACTCCCGCGAACACTGTTCGCCATACCACGCGGCAACAAAACGGCCACAGTAGACAAAATGTCCCGCGAGCCTTGTAGGCAAGCCATCCCACAAACCGAAGTTTCACTGGGTAAGAACCCGACATCAATCGACCAAAATGGTCGGCGAGGCTTGAAGGCAAGCCATCCACCGACAATAAGTCCACTGGCCCTAAGAAGGGCATCGACATCTGAGGCGCGAGCGCGCCATGGGCTGAATCGCCCCCACCCCGTGCAGTTGCTGTCCGTGCCGGCTTAAGCCGGTACCCCCCATATCTGGGGGACGTTCCCCTATTCGCAACCCGGGACGCGTCCGGTAGCGACACTGCACAGTCGCTTCCCTCTCCAAAGAGAGGGCGGAGTGTGAATTGACCCTAAATTAACTTTAGTAACTACGCCTCCCGGAAAGGTAAAAAAAAAAAAAACGTTCGCATGCTCTAATAAATCCACTAAGATCCCGTTCACTACCGTTACCACAAAAAATTGGGATTGGAATGTGTCGAGTTTCAACATGATGGCTTTGAGAGGTGCTGGATTTGGGTTGTTGGCAGGGTTCATTTTTGAAGGTACAAGTAAAGGTTTGCCTGATGGAGTGGTGGCCAGTTTTGCCTCAAAAGGAAAAAACCAAATGTACTCCTGTGAGTCTGCAAAGTATGGGATGCCGTACGTCCGCTTGATCTTGATGAACTTCTAATCTTTTGTGTATTTCTATTCGTTCTCGTCGATACGTTAGAAGTCGCTTGCAGGAGAAGTCTTTGGAGAATGGGTGCGATGGGCTCAGGTGTGTTTTTCTTGATACAGGAGTCAAGTTCACCCAAAAGCCCCTCACTTGGGCGCCAATTAATAATTTGAAAGAACTGGAGGCGTTACAAATAGAATTTATTGAAGGTACAATCAAGCTTATTTACAGAGCAGAGTTGGAGATAAAATGAACATTGGTTTTGGCACGCAGGCCGCTTTTATACTATTTTACTTATCAGCTAGTTTAACATGAACGTTATTATCCACCCTTAACTGATGGTGTACCATTAGTACTGAATGACAGTTTCCTGAGGGTTATCTTGTGTGACCTCTTCCAGGAATGTGGGTTTTTGAGTCATCCCTTGTTTTATCATGCCATGATAAGTTAATCTTAATGAATAATAGTGTCGCAAGTGTTATTTCTCGTGCCCTCTTCCGGGGATGAGGGTTTTACGTTATCATGTGCTTTTCTCGCTCGCTTACTAATGTGGCTGCTTTGCCTACTAACCTACTCGTTATTGAATGAAAAACGTATAAGTCCTGTGTAGGCGACGCAACCGTTCTAAACGATCTTATTACATATTTACGTAAGATATGTTAAGATTCCTGTTCTCCAAATATAGCAATGATGTTCAATATTTCATTGGGAATTGTAATTGAAACTGGAGGTAAAAGAAAACCCATTTATCTTGATTGTGTTATTTTCACAGCTGTGGCTAGTTACAGATAACGATGGTGTAGTTTCTGGATGATAGGAGGATCCCTGCATAGTCATCCCTAGGCCGTAAACTAAGCTTGCTCGATAATCAAATGTTGATTTTTTAACGGAGGTTTGTTTACATCATAACTTGTGTTGCCAGAATCTAATCAATACCTGTTGTGTGGTAACACTGCTTCCAGCAGCAGTGCCAGGTCGTAAAGGTACATTAGCTGGAGAAACAGGAGGTACTGGTATAGATGATGCCACTGCCGGTGATGGTGACTCAATTTCTGGCTCTGTATTCAGGGCTTCTTGTTCCAGTATTAGGACAGGGTCTCCAACTAAAAATGATGACTGATACTGGTTATTCTAAAACAATAACAGTATTATTATGGTTTTATAAGTTACAAAATATTTGGATGGATTCAAACCCGGGACCTCTCGAGACGGCGACACCATTCCATTCGGCCACGGAGGTCGTCAAAATTGAGTGTCATATAATAATAATAGCCATAGATTCTCATTATATTTATTGATGTATTTTGCCAACTACACTATAATTAAAATAATTTCTACTTACACTACCATCGAAATTAATACCTAAATATACAGGACTCTCATCTGTTGATGATGATGGTTGAGAGTCTGCTGGTTGCCACGGTTGAATTTCCTACAAAAATCAGATCATTAGAATGAAAATAAAATTGAGGTTTTTAAAAGAGGGATATCCCTAATAAAACTTAATTCTGTGATAACAGGTATAACTTGAACACCTGGGAGACCTGACTCATAGTTATCTCTCAAAATACTTTAAAATTTAAGTCCATCTCAGTTAATAGCTGCTCTGTAGAGGGGCCACCGCCTGTGCCACTTCTGGCATCTCTATTGAGCCTTTTTTTTCGTTTTAACTTAGCTTTTAAGTCTACCCAATACTGAAAGAAAAATAAAAAGTTAGCCATGTCTCTTTATCACTATATGCGTTATATGTAAAGTTAATTCAAGTAGTTAAATGTACCTTTGACCACTCAGTATCAGTTTTAGTAGCACCTTTACCAATTGAGTTTAGTATGGATGCTACTCTATCCCACATCCTTTTTGAGTGATCCCGGGCTTGGGCAGACTTCTTATATATTGTATACCCAACTGCTACTTCTCTATGAGAGTTTAAAACTCCCATAAATTTAACAATTGGGTATAGGTGACGCGACGTCTGCTATGTTGTTGATTATCACTATAAAAATAAAAAAAAAAACAATATGATGTGACCCCCATATACAGGTAAACTAGGTACGTACCTATCACATTGTTTGCTGTTATGAATAATTAGATAAAGAGGAAAAAAATATATATATGAAGGCTTCAGTAGACAACAAGTAGTGTGCAATGTAATAAAAAATGTGGAATAAAAATTATAATTGGTTTTAAAATAAGTATTTTGCACTTTCGACATTGTAGTTGAGTAGATGAAGATCAAATGACAACCAAGGGAGCAAAATAGGCGGCACTCGCAATTTGAGCAAAAGTTGAACTAACATAATGATCCCAGTTCCACCAAACTCCGAAGGTAACCACTTGAGAAGTTTTCAAAAGATTTTTGTATTTTTTTTAAACAAACTTCGGTTTCTTTGGTTTCAGGTATGATCAAACTACGACAGCGGACAAATTCCAAATACACAATTGCATACACACACACGTCGAAAACAATAATAAAATTAACATAGGTCAAATTGTTTACCCACGACAATTGTTAACTTTAATTATGTATATATACATTAAAAATATACATGAAGTTGCGATAATGGTGTAATATTGCAATGATCTCAATGAATAAAATATGATTGGTATTCAATTTTATCATTAATTTTGAACGTCGTGCCAGACATAGCGAGAAAGTTAACAAACTAGTAACTTTCCCCAACTTGACTTATTTATAACTAAACCACAAATACTTAAAAATACCTTAGTCAGTTCTTGGTTTGCTGATTCTCAAACTGCCTAGCTTAATTAATGCATGCTTTAAGAGTCGCTTGCTGCTATATTTCAATTTTCTCGAGTCTTATTACTTTGCTGTATTTTTCACTTTGGTACTGCTTGTATGGTTTTAGCGACAACCTTTGTATTGTAAGTCATATGCGAAAACGTGTTAGTGGTGTCTAGTTTTACATTTAGTTATAATTGCATTAAACGTAGTGTTAAAAAAACACTACGTTTTCCGAATAAAATAAAAAAAAACATGTATAACGTTCTCTCGTTTTTACATAAGTTTACAAAACAGACCAGAGACAAACTAACCGTTCACCTGGAGACAAAACAATCTATAAGCAGTTCACCTAAAAGACGGTCATGGTATCGATTTTAGCAGTCCTACTTAAAGCCTGCTTTTGAACTGAACGGCATATGGATGGATTCGTATTTGCTCATGGTAAGCCTTCAGATTACAAATTTAATTTGATTAATGTTGGCAGCTATGGAAAAGATAGTGACAGTAAGGTTTGTCAAAGGACGTCATTCTATCAAAAAATTGTTAACTATCGGCTGAGCATTCTCGGGTCAAAGCCGTTACTACTGAGAAAACTCAGTGCCTCTCATTTTTATTGAAGATGGCGGTTTCAAATTAGAAACATTTTTGATGAAACCTTTACCAACTAATATTACCATACAGGATGAAAGAAAATGGACATATAATAAGAGACTGAGTAGTGCAAGACGTGTAGTAGAGAGCACATTTGATATTTGGCTAAATAAAGGCGGGTATTTTTTACGCCATTGGAACTCAATGTAGACACTGTCGTTGATGTTGTAAAAGCAGCGTGTTCTTTACACAATTACCTTAGAGTAAAAGGAGAATGTCACTTCTATGATGATGAGCCAGATATAAACATTGGTCACCGCAGTACTGCCTTTCAACCTTTTCAGCGAACAAATGTGAACAGAACCAACTGTACAGCATATGCAATTCGGGGCGAATATATCGCTTATTTTAAACAATAGATAGGTGTATATACCAATTTTCAATATTAGACTGACATCTAATTGATTGAAATAAAAAATTATTATTAACGTGTGATGTTTTACTTACTCTTTCCAAATCCCATTTCTGTGGCAATTTCAAGCCAAGCTTCGGCTTTTTTGTCGCGGTTTTTATGACTTAAATCTTTTACTAAACTCCTTTCCCTAACCAATTCAATAAATGTTTCTGTGTTTGCAACCTGAGACATTACGGCGTTCCCTGTCTTGGCGGAAAAAGAACTCTTAGAACGCGACGTTCCACTTTGACTCATGTGTATTGGTCATTAGGCCCAATTTGACGCATTGTCCTTTAATATTGATTTTAATTTATCGTTATCAGGTTTTAATCCGTCTTAAGTAATTGTATGACCCAAATATAATACATTTTTTTCTTAAAAATCCGATTTATCTAATTGTATTTTTAGATTAGTCTCCCTAACTCGATTAAACACTTTTCTTAGTTTATCTATGTGTTTCTGTAAGCTATTACTATATATAATTATGTCATTTAAGTACACAAGGCAGTGCAGACTTGTATCCTCTCAATACACTATCCATAGCGCGTTGAAATGTTGCGGGTGCTGCTTTTAATCCGAAGGGCATTCGAAGGAATTCAAAGTGTCCTGCTTGAGTACTAAACGCTGTTTTTTGTCTATCACTTTCTTCTACTTCTATTTGATGATAACCACTAGCTAAATGTAATGTGGTGAAATAAGTAGATCTTCCTAATTTATCGCAAAGGTCGGCTATATTTGGAAGGGGATACTTGTCGTCAGTGGTGATTTCGTTCAATCTTCTGTAATTAATTGGCATTCTATATTTCTTTTATCCTGACGCATCTATTTTTTTTTGTACTTAATGAACTGGGGCATTCCACGGCGAATGTGATTCCTGAATTACGTTATCTTTTAATAATTTTCCTACTTGATTATTTAATTCTTCCTCGCTTGTCATATGTTCTAGCCGCATTTTGTTAAAAAAATTTGTGAGGATTTCATCTATTTCCATATTTTCAGTATTGATTGTATTTATGCTATTGCACTTTGTTTTTTCGAATTTAGTTACGTTAAAAGGTTTTTTTTATACATATTGTTATATGATTATTTGAAATATTTTGTGTTATTTGTCTCTGCTAATATATTATTACCGCGTATTAGTGTTTCCGCTCTCGGTCCTACGTGAATTTCGTATGGGGGATTCTATACCATTGGTATTTCCGTATTGTTAGTTTTTAAATTTAGAGAGCTCATGTCTACAGTAGCTCCTAATTGTTGTAATAGATCGCTACCTATCAATCCATCAAATTTGTCATCTACGCTATATATATATAAAATTTATGCTTTCCCGTTGTTTTAAATGATTTTAACATTAGTATATAAATAACTTCATTATGTTGGCTACGCGCGTGAGTGCTTATAACCTCAAATGGTTCTTCGTAAACTTCAGATTGGAAATACTTTTTCAGGGCTAATAAAAGATCTACTACTTCTTGTATCTATCATAAACGCGTTTATTTCGGGTATATGTATATGACGTAATTTCAATATTCCGTTAAAGTTTAAACTTATTATTTCACTTTCGCTATCGTAGAGGCATTTATTTGAAATATTTCGTCACTTATTTCTTCGTTATTGAATTCCTCTACTACGGGTTCGTAATGAGTACTGTTACGTCCATTACGTTACAACCTCCTTGTTTAGGTAAACTCTTTGCTCTTGCAATGCCTACGGTTTTTTCCTATTTGAAATAAGGAATCGTCTGTCTATTGGTAGAAGGTTCCATACAAACCCTTGCGTAGCTTAGATAAAAAACTTGTATTCGCCTGAAATCAAATAAAATAAAATTAAAAGTCCAATATCTTTTAATTAGTAGTTACGTCCCCAGGTTATATCCACTCTGGCTAGAACTCCGCAGTACTCTCAGGATCGTATGGCTGTTCGTTATACTCTTCCTCATCATAATATTCCTGCTGTTCATACAACTGATTGAAGTATATATCCTGTTCCGTTTCAGGATTTATCATATTCTGCCTTATGGGCGCCGCTGAAACATCCGTATTCACGTTATATGAAGGTCGTTGCGCTAATGGCGGGTTATTAACACTGAATTTAAATTGAGGGTTTGTGTTATTGTTGAAATATCCGAACCTTCGTTATTATTATTCGTTAGGATTATATGGGAAGTTGTTATCGAATTGTCTGAAATTAGGATAACTTGGCGCTGTAGGCCTGAATTGTTTTATGTCGGAGGGATAGATTGTCTGTTCAATTGATTCGGCATTCCGAATTTTAAATTATTATTTGGAGTATTAAACTTATTTACAGGCATAAAATTTTGCTGCGGTTTATTTTGATGCTAAATTTATACGTTGTCGAAGGCATGAAATTTAGTCTAAAAGTAGATAATTGAGGTAATAGCGGTTTTACAGTATTTACTTTCTTATTTTTGCTGTTGTATTGGTATTTTCCTCTTCCGTTACAATGCTTAACGCTTCCTCGAGCGTTACTCACTTAGCGTCAAAGTATGTACTTTCAGACGCACAATCCTAATCATATCTTCCGGTAAATTATATAAGAACACGTCCAATGCCGTATTATTGTAAATGATAAGTTTCGCGGTTTTTATTTCTTGATCGCTAATCAAGTTAACTTTCGATATTAACGCGCTCTTAGCGTTATATTTTGGATACGATTGCACAATTCTATGAGACTTTCATTGGGCTTTATTTTTATTCTCTCTAATTCAATGGGTATGCATGCTCCTGATCGCGGATCACCGAAATGTTGAGATAGTAAGGTTCTTAACTCGTCCCATGTCTCTACATCTTCGCGTTCGCTTAATAATTCGGCTGTTTTGGCTACCAACCTACTCGTTATCGAATGAAATACGTACAAGTCCTGTATAGGTGATTCAACCGTTCTAAGTGATCTTATTACATATTCACATTTTTACAAAAAAAAAAATAATGATTTCTGTTCTCCTCCAAATTTAGATATGACATTCAATATTTCATTGGGAATTGTACGAAGTTGATCCATTTTTATTATTTTTTTATAATAGAATACAATATATTTTTATAAAAATGCAAATTAAATATTCAACCTAGAGTTAACTCGAGTTCGCGATTGATGTCGAACCTTTGTCAATATGAAATTACAAAACTATATTTTCCTTAAATATTAAATATTGGAAAGACAAATAACATTTAAGTTCGCTATTTTTGTCGAACTTCGCTATTACGCATTTTTTTTTTTTTACTTTGGATTCAATAATTTTCTCAAAAATATTCTTAACACTAATTGTAATACGTATTCCGCGATTTTTGTCGGAAAAACACTACCGATTGGACAAATGGACAGGTTGCTGGTAAGGATTTGTACTTACATTGCTTCCCGTGCCATTCTCCTTAAAGTCTTGCTGTTCTTCAGGAGTTGACTTATTTCTTGTTCGCAGATCTCGCCGTTGCAATATAAAAATATTAATCGCGATGCGCGCCTTTTAATAATCGTTTATCGATTTCTTGATCACGACCGCGACGCGAGATCCTACACTCGCATCATTCACAACATTTACGAACTCAAAATTAAATATTGGGTGGGCATCTGGTGTCAAAAAATCTTCTTCATCGAGAGCCACGCCAGCCTCGTCAAAAATTCTGACCACCACGCCCGTCCTATAAATAAAATAGCAAATTATTATATATAAATATACTACCGGCCGCCCACGACTTCGCGAGCGTTGACTTTTATTCTGAAAATACCTTAGCAACTTAATGTTTTCCCGGGATATAAAGTAATGAATAAAAAAGTATGCGTGTGACAAATTTCATCCAAATGCGTGCAGCCGCTTTAACGTAATTGAGCAACAAACTTCCATAGTTATAATATCAGTAGGATAACATACATATCATTTACAAAAATGTAAACTTCTAAAATAAATAAACTTCAAAGATTAAATATTGGAAAGACAAATAACGTTTAAGTTCGCTATTTTTGTCGAACTTCGCTATTACGCAATTATTATTTTTTTCTTATTTTGAATTCAATAATTTTCTCAAAAATATTCTTAACACTAATTGTAATACGTATTCCGCGATTTTTGTCGGAAAAACACTACCGATTGGACAAATGGACAGGTTGCTGCTGGTAAGGATTTGTACATACAATGCTTCCCGTGCCATGCTCCTTGAAGTCTTGCTGTTCTTCAGGAGTTGACTTATTTCTTGTTCGTAGATCTCGCCGTTGCAATATAAAAATATTGATCGCGATGCGCGCCTTTTAATAATCGTTTATCGATTTCTTGATCACGACCGCGACGCGAGATCCTACCGGCTGCGCCAGTCAAGTTGGTTAAATCAGCAGACTTCAAAAATATAAATTTATTAATTAAGGATTCTGGCCTTCCAGCCCTGGGAGACTATCCTGTGCATCACTGGCGTCAAAAAATTCATCATCATCTTCATCTCGATCTTGCATTCCCACCTCTTCTCGCCTCAAACCCATTACATTATACACAAATCAAATGAAAAGGCAGTAACCACTTTAAACCAAAAACAATAAGTGTGATGCCCATGAAAACCAAACACAATAAGCTCAACACCAGTGCAATCCTAAAGAAAAGCTTTGGATATAAGGAATGGTTCCTTTATTATAAAAGCATTCATTTTTATATTACCGTTTTTCCATAACGCATGTTGACTTCATCCTATGGAAAATTTACACACATATTAAATATATTTAAACATATTACGAGGGCAACTGTAAAGAATTATTGTAGACTTAACATCCTCATCATCACTCTCCACCTCACTAAAATTCTCCTCACCCTCACCCTCTTCATCATAGAGGAGCCTTAAAAAGTTGGCGGGTGGGTCTTGGTCTACGCGCTACGAAGACATACTATAAAATACAAAAAAAGAAAACCACGCAATTTACTAAACCACTCGTAATCATATCTACATAGTTACGCATGAACAATATTATTTTGTTATATTATGTAAAATTGTCACTGAAAAAGTAATAATTAATTAGCTAAACATAAATAAATCATAAAATAGCTCCACCATAATATCCGTCGATCTATCGACAATTCATTATTTTTATCTTGTAACTATCGATATGTTCCGTATCAATACGCCTATAAAAACAGGTTCAGATCGAAGCCGGTAGGCTACGCCCGTTATTACGTACAAATAAGAGTCAAAATGGCTCGCTAGCAACTGACAGACGATATACCATTTTTGATGATGAACATAGGAATTCCGTTATTTTTATTAGTAAAAATTTAGTCGACGTAAAAACTAAATGTAAACGAGTTTTCATTTGCTTATTATAAAGATTTATTGTATTTACGAAACTAAATCATAATAATTATAACTTAAATATTGATAATAAAAGGGTTACTTCAGATATTGAAGAAAATGCTACGGCATTCGAAAATTTCTTTACTGATATTCCAGTTTCAACTACTAAATCTTTGAACTCTTCCCCCATTGCTGCCGAATCAATCTTAAGAGAAAACGTGAAACCTTGTACTAGACATTTTCATTTTAAACAAGTTGACTTTAAAGATATAATTAAAACGTTTCACCAATTAAATAAAAAGAACCGCGGATCTGTGGGGCAATTCCGTTGATGTTTCTAAATCGGTAATTGAAACAATAGCTCCTATTCTAGCTTGCATATTTAATGATTGTGTTGACTGTGGTGTTTTTCCTGACCTCATGAAATACAGTAAAATAACTCCTTTGCATAAAACGGGAAGTACACTCGCGGAAAGACCCGCTCTGTCACCCATAATGCCATAATCGCTTGCGGTAGCGGCGTAGTAAAAATTCATTCAAGACATGTTATCGCCGTTAAATCTTATACATTTAAAAAAAAGAACAATCTCTATTTAAAGAAAACAATTACTAACATTTTTTTACAGCGAGTCTATAAAATTCCATAAAATAGTTAACAGGAAATAGATAAATTTTATATTTTTTTATGACATACATTTTACCTGGGTGAAGTAACACAAGCGAATTATTTTATAAAGTATTTATTATTATAGCGAATTATAATATATATATATATATATTAGACCTGTCCTTAAGCAGGGCAAAATCGAATTTTAATGGTCTTACCCCCCAAATTGGGTGGAAATAATTAAAGAAAGAGGTCAGAATTTTTTAAAAATTTTCCCTCCATATTTACCCACCGCTAGGAAGCCTTACTTTTTCCCATAAGAAAAGCATTGATTTTTCGTGACTTTTAATCTTTTTTTTAGTGTTACTCTAATTATCAGCTAAAAAATCGTAAATTCTCAGAAAATGTTTACAGTAATGTAACCTTTTTGTCGATTTTTTTGGAATTCGATCCAAGCATTTTTGGGTCAGATCAATCACGTCTTTATTCTCTGTATGTTGCTAAGAACGCGGAAAAAGAAAAAAAAAGTCGAAGAACGTCGTTTTGAGCGTTAAAAATTAGAGGAATAAAATGGCAGAGGTTAAAAAAAGAGAAGAAACTTTTTGCTGAAAATTATGTATTATCGAAAATCGCTGAAAATAGTCGAAAAGTATCTTTCAGAGGTCCAAATATACAAATTAAAATCGGTCAAGTCGTCACATATTGTATTAAGGATATTGTCCCTGTCACGTATTTCTAAATTATATAGCAGAGAATATCATGATACATCCTTAAACCGATTGCTTTGTTCATAAATTTTGCATGACCGTTACCTTCTTCGAATCAGGGAACTTTCTCCTATGTTCCTCAATGACTTGGAAAATGTATTGTTTCTGGTTTTCATTATGCGTGAGAATATTATTAAAATCCGTCAATAGACCAACAGCCCTTTCGGCCGCATCATTCACAACTTTTAATTTTTTGACAATTTCCGAACCTTCTCGAAAACTCGCAGTTCCAGACCAAAGAGATGGGTCAATTTTTAGAAACGATTGATCAATTTCAAATCGGAGAAAAAAATTCCGGGTTTGTGATGTTACAAAATAATCGATCTCTTTGTCGCAGTAATTGCCAATGTCTTTTACTTTGATTACAATTTTCTTCGGGCAATTTTGATCAATTTCTTCGATCACGTCGCTCGGGCCCAACTCGGACACCATGCAACGTTTCACGTCCAATGGTAAATTCTCATCAAAAAATGATAAGGCGACCGTTTCAGGGCTCAAAAACCAGAGGTGATTTACAAATTTTTGCATAGCTGCATTAGCTATCTCTCTGTCAACACTCTTATAATTATAGAGTTTTTTCAAAAATTTAAGATCATGATTTGGAGCTGCTCCTGCGACTGGAGCAGTGAACCATGCTTCCAGATAAATCGTAACGATAAAAACCGATACATCGCGGATCGCCCGATATTCAGTTTTTGTCATTTCGAAACTGTCTCGGAACAAAAATATTTACAAAGAATAAATAGCTTTGGACATGAAACGTGCATGATGCATTGCACCCGGTGAACGTATTGCAACTCCTTGTGATGGAACGGTTCCAATAAATAATTGTGTCAAAATCAAAAGCTCCTTGTAATCCGCTCGAGGTTGGTCCGTTTCTAATGCCCGTTCAACAAACGAATTGATTCTCGTGATATTCTCAACAGTTACAATGCTCTTTACTTTTTTACCATCAATGCCAATGCGAAGCGCTGTTGAATCGATTTTTGACCAGGAATCTTTGAAACGTTTGAAAATAGGTTCATCTGGTCCAGTCGAGGGGGACTTTAATTTCGCATTGAAAGCGCTTTTCAAAACTATCTCAAAAATATGGTGTCGACATGGCAGGTATAAAATAGATTTCTCTAACATTTGTTCTAATAAAACCGCCGCGCCATTCATGACACCCATGTTCGAAGCCGTTGTATCACAACAAAGAGCTTTTATCGAGCTCAAAGCACCCCACTCATCGAGAACGTCATGAATGGCGTTTGCTTGCGTAACGCCTCTCCCGTTTTCGAGTTTTGGGACACCTAACAGCTTCTCAGAATCACTGTTTGTTATCAAAACGGGAAGTCTCTCAAGCTTCTTACCACTAAAGTAATCAGGCAAAAGTTTTCCGTCCCAATGTACAACAGCGGCTCGCAAATCAGTATTTTGGAACATACTTTTTATTTTTATGGACCTCATTTCACGCAATTTTTCACGCTTTCTCTTTATCGAGCTCCGATTAACAATTAACGCATTTAAATCGAATCCAAGAGACTGAGCTACAGAAGCAATTAAATGAACGGCCGATGTATCGGAGACTTTAAATCTATCAAGAACGGCGACGAGTTTGTCATTTACCACATCTACGGTGCCTCGAGATTTTTTCGGATTTGATGGTCCAGCATCATCTGCAGCATGGTCTGTTGTGGAATAATTTGAAATCGTGCCCATGGATTTTTGTGACAACGTTTGTGAAAAGTCGCCACCATCACTCGATGCCAATTCCACGATCTCATCTGGAAGAAGTTTTTATCGTTCTTACATATCTTTGCTGATTGAGGATAAAAGAAAAAGTACCCTGAATGAAAAAAAATGACGCCACGGTTTACAGAATATGGCTCACACAAAAGGACGAAATTTGCAGATACCGATGAAGAATTGATTCGAAAAAAAAATTCATCAAGAATCCAAAAATAAGCACCATAGAGAATGTGAAAGAGAAATCAAAAAGTATTACAAAATTTTTCAATAGTGCCCCTTACTGCAAATGTATAGCAATCAAATCTCTAAATGGCAAAAAGAGCCACTAGTGTACACGAAATTGGAGTTCAAAAAATTAAAAAAAAAAACGCACAACTCGGTAATTGGTCCAAGAACGAAATTATATTCTGATATTTTTCCGAAAATGCTAAAGTCAGAAAATAGAGGTTGCAAAAGGTCGAAATTTGCAGGTGCAAAAATCTTCAGGGTCATAAAACAATGGTTTGGTCAAGATATTTGGAGAAAACTTACCAAATAATGCTCTTTCTTGTTCCATTCTTTCCAACCTCTGTAACGCATCGGTTGTTTTTCGCAATTCTGCTGCCTCCATCAAATCATATGTGCTTTGGATATCCCAGATGAAACCGATACGACCAGGCTTCCTTTGATTTTGCAGAAATTCCGTTCTTACATCGTCGAGACCTACAAGCGCATCTTGATGGGCGATGTCAAAAAGGTCATCCAGTTTACCGCAGAATTCTTCTTCCCTCTTTTTATTGCTTGGGGCATTGATATTTTTTCCCAATAGATGCCATTGTCGATGTAAATCCATCAGTTTCGTTACGCAGTTATAATCTTGCTTCGTTTTTAATCTTGCTTTTGTCCAAAAAATCATAGTTTCACGCACGGCTAGTGATGCACTTGTTTTTATATCAAAACCTGACACTCGCGTGTTGAAAAACAAAACTTTTAAAACTTGACGAGTTGATGGTAGTTTGTTCCCGAAAATTTGGGAATCCACACAACCAATCAAACGAATGTTTTCTCGTAAACGCATTGTGCACCTAACCCAAATCGACGAAATATGGGAGACTGCGATTGTAGGGCCTCAAGTCGATACTCTCGGAGCTCGGAGTCCAGCGGTAGCAAGACCCTTTGTTTGCGGGCGTTGGTGTTAATCCGCGTCGATATAGTTTTTCGACTTTTTCCCGCGTTTTTCGCAACCTACAGAGATTAGGGATGTGATTGATCTGACCCAAAAATGCTTGGATCGAATTCCAAAAAATCCGACAAAAAGGTTACATTATTGTGAACATTTTCTGAGAATGTACGATTTTTTAGTTGAATATTAGGGTAACGCTAAAAAAAAGATTAAAAGTCACGAAATATCAATGCTTTTCTTATGGCAAAAAGTAAGGTTCCCTAGCGGTGGGTAAATATGGAGGGAAAATTTTTAAAAAATTCTGACCTTTTTCTTTAATTATTTCGACCCAATTTGGGGGGTAAGACCATTAAAATTCGATTTTGCCCTGATTAAGGACAGGTCTAATATATATATATATATAAAACGTATTATTTTTAAACTTATCGTTTAAAAAAATATAAAAGCTAAAAAATCATTGTCTTAAGAGCCCTCTCACATGTTTTTCAAAAATCGTAATTTTTGGGTGCCCCTTAGAAAAGATTTTGACTATTTCCAATAGAAGTAAACAGTAGATTTATTCTTCTTATTGTAAGTTAATGTAGAATATTTGCAAATACAATTTTACTTTTTTTGTACTGATCGTTCTACCGCAGCTAGTTTACGGAAAAAACGATAATATGCACAATTTCAAACGCCTGAATCTCTACATAATGTTCAATAAATTAGATCAAATTAATTACTATGACATCAGAAATATGTTTTTGTTGAAACATAATGTATTAGAATATTGAATTTTCATCTCATTAATTATCAAAAAAAAACATCTAACCTCCGTGAATTTTCGCAAAAAACAATGCAGGTTGACCCGTATTTTGATATTGAATTAAATAGAATTACTATCAAAAACTTGCATTAAACTAATCTACTATTATAGAACTACTGAAATATTTATATATTTTTATAATTACTTCATTAATAATTGTTTTATAACACTGGAAACATCACCCGTAAAATGCAATATTACTAGTGCAAATCTACCTACGCGCCCGATCAGTACGGCAATGGCGCAATTTTGTAAAAGGGCTCTGAACTCGCATTTGTATTTATTAATAACACAGTTGTCTTATTTAATTTTACCGTGAAATACGCCAACATTGCCTTCAGGGGTATCATTGCCATTTAAGCAATTTATAAAGAAATCTCTGATGCGCAAAAATATCTTAATATTATGGCAAAATCTATTGACTTTGGGGAAAAGTAGGTTATATTTCTGATTATTTTTCTGACTCTGATTCTGTTATATTTCTGACGCGCGAAAAGAAGGGAGTCAGACGAACTGGCGCCGTTACGCGTTACGTAACGAAGCGGTTTACCCTCCGTTAAGAAGTTATCACTTCAAAAATACTCAGGTTGCCATAGAAACATCCAAAAATAGTAACGATTATTTGAAAAAAGCAGGCAATGTTGGGGTGTTCTACAGTATCACATTTGTTCGATTAACAGATAAATATTTCAAAAATATTAAAGGAAAGCAAAACAATGAAGAACACCAGTGGTTTGATTCTAATTCAAATACACAGTAGGTTAACTAAACCCGTGGGATATTTTCGACCGAGATTAGATTTGATTGATTTTGTATTTTACATGCATTTGTTAATTTTAAATGCTTTTTTGCAGTTGAAAATTAAACTTGGGACAATAGCAAATTAATTTACAATATTTTTACAAGTGAATGGAATGATTATAAATCTTTCTTTACATTTTTCTAATTTTTTCAATGAACAAGTAGAAATGCCTCTCATATGACTATAATATATATAAGAAAGACCGCGTTCGAACACCAGCCCAAAAAATTTATATTTTGTAGAGGCACCGCCAGCATCAATTACAGCATCACATCTACTTCTCATTGAAGCAACAAATTTTTGGCACAGATCTGAACCTCGGATGGAGTCCCAAACTTCATTACAGTGGGCGGTGAGATCATTTTTTGTGCGTTCATTTCTACAATCCCATCTTTGAACCATGAGAGCCCACAAATGTTCAATTGGGTTTAAATCAGGAGACCGAGAGGGCCAAGGAATACTCCTCACCTCGGATTGCTGACCAAGCCAATTCTGGACCACCCGCGCACGGTGTATAGAGCAATTGTCCTGAAAAAAGGCAAACGATGGAACTTCGTCCACCGGATACACCGTGCGCACTGAAGGCAGCATAAACTCCTCCAGCAATTCCCTATAGGTTTGTCCTGTAGCCCTCTCGTCAATGTGGGCTAGCTCATCGGGTCCGTCAGCACTCATCCATCCCCACATGTTTACCGCTATTCTGCCGGATTCGTTGTTGGGCCTCACATTCCTCGGTTCATATCTCGTGTGGTTTATACGCCATAAATTCTGACGACCGTGCTGGCTCGACTTAAAACATTTTTCGTCAAAAAATATGGCGTTTGAAAAATCGAAATCGCGATAATCGCGAGCGAACCTGACGCGGGCCTCCTTTTGCGCGGTACTTAAAATATTTTTTTTTGCTGGTCTTCTGTGGTGAATACCTGCTTTATGCAACGCATTTCTTATAGTTTTTACATTGCAGTCATATTCGAGGGCAAAGTCGATGTTTTTGTAAATGGTGCCTCTTGATAAACATTTACGAATTCGAATTTTACGATTTTTATATTTATATGTTATACAGGTTATTACAATTATAATTATGACTGGATACAAAATTAAAGTTCCTATGCTAATGCTTTTCACATTCACTGTTTCCACGTTGGTGTCTAGTTAACAATGATGCAAATAAAATATTTAATTATCGCTTGTCTCGTGCACGCCGGTGTGTAGAAAATGCGTTTGGTATTTTACGGGCTCGATTTCGAGTATTTCGTGGACCTATGCAAGTCCAGCCGGACATGGTAGACAAGATTGTGCTAGCTGCCTGTTGCTTACATATTTTTTTAAGAACACAAACATCGCTAAGCACTGATAAACCTGAAGAAAATTTGATGGATTCTCCTGACCATAGCAGCAACATCGATTGTCTGCTTAATATTGAATCTTTACCAAGAAACCCATCACAAAACGCTGTTTATGTCTGAGAGAAATACAAAGAGTATTTTATAAGTCAAGAAGGGATAGTACCATGGCAAATAGAAATGATACGCCGGGGTAGACAAAATTCTTAAATAGTATTAATTGTTAATTTTGTATAATTATTGATTTATCTCTTTTCAAATAATAATAAAGTAAAATACTATTTTATTGACTTACCTGGTTCTTTTAAAATTTCAGAATTTTCTTCCCAAGCAGCATTTCTGATCAATTGATCCTTGTACTCTTTACACTTTGAATCATATATAACTTTTCGTTGACGTACAAGTTCAATAAGATCGTCAGTCATCTTGCTGCAAATATAATAAATTCAAAAGTGCCCGCTAGAAGTTCGCGCCACGAGCCACGCGCCGGTATAGAAACACATTTGCCTGTTGTGTCGTATCGCGTCATAACCCCCACCTCTGGCGCAATCGGTGGCGAGGAGTCGGCGCCGCGACAGAACGCGTTGCGACACGACACGACATGCCACGACACGTAAGTATGTTTCCGCCTTTAGTTTCTATTGTATCTATATATTATCAGTCTTAGACTATTATTGAGTTGAAATTATTGGTTTCTCTCATATAAAAAAAATAAAACCTATAATATTAGTCTAATAATATTAAACTAATATTTTTTATGTTAGGGCCTTAGGATACCTGAAGTACAAAATAAAATTAAAAAAAAATATAGTTAAAAATGTATTTTAATATTAGAAAAAACTTGAAAGAGACGTATTTTAAAGGTTCGATTATAAGTTTACAAATTTCTCCAGTTGTGATAAATCTACTGAAACATTTGTATTATCAGAATAATTAATTGGAGACATTGGAGGAAACGATGAATTTGTATTAGAATCTATGAACGAAGATATTGGTGAATAATTATTGTCCTGTATTCTTGTCACTGCTGTATTGGATAATAAGTATTCTCATATTGTTGTCTCACTTGTGGCGGATGTGATTGGTCTGACTTTTCTACATCTGAACAAACTTAGTAAAAACATTTTTCGAGCACTGCCCGTCTTTGTTTCTTTTTTTTTATCCAATCGACAAATGCTTTATCAGCCTCGTTAGTGTGCTAACCTCAAAAATTTGTATCTTCCAAATGGTGTGTTGAATGTTGTTAATTCTGTGCTGTCTTCATCTAATTCTACTTGTAAATATCCATCCTTCATGTCCATAACCGTAAAATATTTTTTCCCGTTAACTTTGTTGCTATTGTATCAGCTGTTGGGATTGGGAAATATTCTCTGCGTATTACTTTATTTAAATTAGTTGGGTCTATACAAAGATGTTAATCTCCATTCTTTTTAGATGCTATTACCAATGAATTTACCCAATCCTTCCACTTTAGCTATTATTTTCATTTTTTCCAATTCATTCAATTTTGCTCTTAATTTATCTTGTATAGCCTGAGGGACATTTCTTGACCTATGAATATGTGGTGTACTATTTTCTTTTAATTGTATTTTATACTTTTTTGGGTATCGTCCCAACCCTTGAAATACATCTGAAAATTGCTCCAATAAAGTTTCTTTACTTGAAATGAAATTTAATGATTTCCAATTGTAGACAACTTTGTAATCCTAGTATAGGAATACTTTTATTGTCAACAACATAAAAAATAATTTTGAATTTTTGTTGATTGTACTCGCATTATTAATTAATTTTGCCTAAAGGCCTTTATTTCTGCTCCACCAAAAGCTAATAAAATGGTATTTGTTTTCTCTAACTTTGAGCCCTCATCCTTGATTTTATTATATATGTTATTTAGTAATATGTTTGATTCCGCACCTGTATCAATCTTAAAACAAACTTGTTTTCTATTATTCAAAGTTACTATTTCATACCATGCCTTGCTATTTTGGTCACTAATAGAAAATATTTGTGACATGTTATCTCAGAGCTATTATTATCATTTGCTATTTCATCACACTTAATTTTTGAAGTAACTTTTGTCCGACACATTTTTTTAAAGTGACCCACAACTGTCACACTGTTTTTTAAATGTTGGACATGCATTTATTTTGTGTGAGAATCTGCACCTCGTACAATTATTTATCGTTTTGTTTTTCTGAGCATACCCTATGGTTTTTTTCCTCATTACATCTATGGACTCGTGCATGTTACAGCTACTCATTTCTTGTAGCTGGGCAACAGTGGACTCCGCTGCTTTGCCCATATCAATAGCATTTTGTAAATTTAGCTCTGGTTCTCGTTACAAGCGTTCGCTTAAATTAAAACAATTAATCCCAATACAATCCTGTCTCTCACCATTTCTTTTGGATTTTTATAATTGCAGATTTTACAGGCTGTTTTCAATTCTGTTACAAAATCGTCGAACTCTGGCCTGGTTTCTGTATCAACTTATTTTTATACCTCTCAAATATAGTATTACACTTTGGTTTAAAGTGTTCTTCAAAACTTTGCCTAATCTCAAATATAGTATTACACTTTGGTTTAAAGTGTTCTTCAAAACTTTGCCTAATGGTGGCGAAATTCTGTTTCATCGCCGAGTCGAAGTTATTGTATATTTATAGGCACTCATCTCCTATAAAATTTAACAAAAATGCTATTTTCCTTTTGTCTGCTGCAGTTTCTTCATTAGCCGCTTCAATATATATGTGGAATTGTTGAGAAAATCGTTCCCATTCTTGATAAACATTAGGCACTGCCACGTTTATTGGATTCGGCACTATTAAATTGGTATCCATGATTGTAATTCACACCTGACACCAAGTAAAAGCTTTATAATATTTATGATTTTATTTTATTTTATTTTAGAGTAGACATTATGTTCCAAAACACACTTCACCGCTTACCCATAGAGTTGCCCTTTTTTATATAGACCTTCTATATGTACAATATTATTTATTCAGCGCTTTTGATATAGCTTCTAGAAATATAACTTATTTCCTACAGATGTGTTTATGCTGTGGTTAAAAAACTGAATTCAGAATGTCAATTCATGTATCTTCGACTGTGACAGTAAAATTAATGTAATAACCTCGATGGTGTTTCTTAGATGGAGAAAAAAAAACCTTGTTTTAAAACAATATACATTATATTAATTTTATAAGAAACTGAAACAGTAGACTGCGCCCGGTAGTCGGGGGAGTAGCAGATGCGGAGGGGGGGGGGGGGGGGGGGTAGGTGGCCGCCTCCGCCTCGGAGGAGTAGTGAGGGCTGATGGGGCGGGTGTGACTGGCGGGGATGGCGGAGGCCGCCCTGAGAAGCAGGGAGGCTTCGGGAGAGGAAGGTGCAGCGAGTACGCGAGGGCGGGATGGTGCTTGGGACAGGGTTACGATCTATCGTCATTCGTTTAATACTTTTTGTTTGTTATATTTTATATTTATGTTAGAATTATAGAAAAAATCAACATTAAACAAAATATGCCACTTTTCACCGGTAGTCAGCCTCATTTCTCCAGAAGTCAGCCATGTCTTACCCAATAGTCAGCCTTTTACTTATTATTGCACGCTGGACATACACATTATCATAGTATTCAGCTGCAGATATAGTACATTTTAAATGATACCACGCAGGACAATTGTCACAACCAATATTTTTTATATCGTTTATTTCTGTGTCACTAGTCGATTCCTCTTCACATGAATCGCATCTTATCTGTTTACTGTGCATGTCGTACTTTTCCTTGCTTTTACTATTTTTGGACATCAAATTCTATTTTTATCTTTCTTCTTCAGTCTTTTTATTAGCTTCCATTATTTTTTTAATCATTTTTTTTAAATTTGTTTGTAAGGACCGCAAACAAGTTTACATTATCACTTAACCTAGGATAACTTTACTAGAGGTAGGAATTGAAAAGGGTGATTTTCTACCAGACTGCTTATTTGTCTTATTGGAATCCGACGATAGACTTATTGGCTTTCCTGTATCTCAGGAACTTGAATGAGAGCTGCGCGAACGATTGGAACTATTAACATTACGTATTTATAGACATATTTTGTATGTCATTTACTTTAATTCTGGACTTTTCTTGTAAGCTAACACAATTGACAGGTATAGAGGTTGGGGTGTATTATTATTATTATTATTGGGTGTAAACGGTTTCTTTATAGAAATAATTAACTGTTCAGCAGATGTATTTTGAAGGATAGTTTCCGCAAAACCTTCCTTACAAGTTATCAAAGCACTAGGTATACGTACGCCTTTACCGACGTCTTTTAAGTTTAAAAGTGCCTCTCCTTCTGTCTGATTGGTCGGTATTTTCACTCGACAACGCGACAAACGAATCTCGTATGGAGGTTGATATAAAATAGGGATTTCTGTATTTTGAATTTTTAATAATTTATTTTTCATGTCTATATTCGCATTTAGTTGAATTAGCAGATCACTACCTAATTAAACCGTCATACTTATTATCTACCGTATAGACATAAAACTTATGTATTCCGGGGGTTTTAAATGTTTTAAACATAGGAATTTCTATTGCTTTATTATGTGTACTACGTGCGTGTGTACTTATTACTTCGAAGGGCTCGTGAAATTTATAATTTAAAAAGAATTTATTGACCAGTTCTGAGCTAACAAAGGAACGGGTACTTCCGGTATCGATTAAAAAAATTGCATTTATTTCCGGTAATTCTATGTGTGGCAAACGCATAGTTGAGGTATAATTTATTTGTACTATTTCACGCTCCTCTGTATCGGAGGCTATTATCGAAAAATTTTGGTCTCCATATTGAAATTGGGGGAAAATCGGAATCGTACTGTAATTTGTTTATTTCGTAAGAATTTTTATAGATAAACTCCTCATTTCCTTGACTATTTGTATCGTAAAAAGGTGAGGGGGACTCGTTTAGATGTTCACTTGTTTCTTGTGAATCATTCAGCATGTTTAGTCTTATAGGTGCTACGGTGCGCATTGAAACATCCGTGTTTTGTTGAGGACGCGGCGCTTGTGAGGTACTTGAGATTCCGAACTTAAATTGGTTATTTACGGGATTCCGAAAATAAGAAAATGGTCTATTTTGCGTGTTTGGATAGTTAAAATGTAGATTTGTAGGTCTATTGAATTGATAACTAGGATAGTTTGGACGTTGATTGGATATTAATTTGTATGCTCATTTGGAATTCTGAATTTAAAATAATTTGTATAGGATTTTGCATGTTATTAGTAATACAGAATTTGAAGTTTTGATTAGGGTTATGCAGTGGTTTAAAATTGTTAAACTTGAAATTGTTATTCATATTAGGTAGAAGATTAGGTGAAAATTTTTGTTTAAATTGCGGAATACTTGGTAAAGCTGGGTACAGATTGGTGCAATGCAACATGTAATGTAATATTCTGCCTTACATTGCATGTTCCCTGCTGCCTTGGACGTGTGGCGCGCGCGGTACGCGCATTGACTAAGAATCATTCGAGAACATCTGTTCCCGCATTTCGTTACAAACACTAGCCCTCGTCACACGTGTTCTTTTCTTTGCCCGCATCACTCTACTTAGTCGATATACTTACGAATCATGGAGTCTGAAGACAGCCTTCTTGCTCTGACGATTATCCGTGCTTCATTGTTAATCATACATCAACTTTTAAAAAAACGTCGAAGACCCCGACGTTGGTGGCGCACAGAATTATATAAACGGAGAGAAGGCAGAGAACTGCTTACAGATATGAATTTCCAGCATATAAGTGGCCAATACAAAAGTTTTAGGAGGATGACGCCAACAGACTTTGAAAATTTACTCGCGATAGTCGGACCAAGAATAAGTCGAAAATATTCAAATTTAAGAGTTCCAATTTCAGCCCAAGATAGACTAGCGATAAACAATCTATAAGTGGAATTGTTCCTGAAGTGTGCTCTGCTATAATTGAAGAATAAAAAGAAAACATTAAGGTACGTATAATCAAAATCTTTATTTTTCTTTGTTAACTTTAGTTAATTGATTAAATCACTAAAATCATCTATAGAAGAGTGCTGTGAGTCTTGTGAAGAGACCAACAAGGGCTGCTGGTTGATTGAGTAGTTAGCAGCGTCTACACATTCTGCTGTGGTATAACCGTAGGATACTGAAGTTGAGGGACGATTGGAGTATGGTACTCTGTTTTCTGTGGCACCCAAATCTGTATATGCATTTGGTTGATGTCGCCAAAATTCATAATATCCCCTGTCGGCTTTCATAATAATTTCAAATATTGCGTGTTCAACCGAAGTCCTAGTCTGAGAGGAATAGTTACTCATTTTAGCTCCTATAAATGAAACAAAACTTTTTGTTATGTCAGGAATGCTTGATGAACTGTCCAATTTCTGTGCAGTTGTTTTCAATATCCCCACTACATCGGTAAGAACATTGTTTTCGTCTCTTCTGGATCGTTTCGCTTCCTGTAGACCATGCTCATTTGGTGGTGCTGGAGGGGTGAACTCATGTTGCGTGGCTTCGGCGGCATTGTTTTCGGAGGCTGAGCGTTGAATGGACTCCTGGAAATAATTATAATGATTTAAGTTTTTTTTAAGGTACCCACGACTGCCAACGCCTGGTAGGAGTTTGAACACCGGTGGAACTTCCCACACTGTATAGGGTCATTGGACGGGAAGCACGTTTTACTTCAAGCTCCTATTAAAAGCGGAACCGAGTTTTATAATTATAAACAAAATTTCAGCATCGTTTTGTTTGGTCTAGTTGATGCAGACTATAATTTTCTATTCGTAGACGTAGGTTGTCAAGGGAGGATTTCTGATGGCGGAGTTTTCAAAGATACCCAATTATGTGATACGATAGAGAATCGAACATTAGACCTGCCAGAGTCACGTCCCCTATCCGATAGAAATGTTTCTATACCATATTTTTTTTTTTAGGCGATAGCGCGTTTGCTTTAAGTGAATACTTGATGAAGCCATATGCTGGGATACATCCAAAGGGTTCATCGAAGAGAATATTTAATCATAGATTAAGCAGAGCTAGACGGGTTGTTGAAAACGTATTTGGCATTGTATCGTCTGTATTCAGAGTTTTAAGAAAACCAATGCTATTACAACCCGATAAAGCTGAATTGGTAGTTATGGCAATCACTCTTTTACACAATTATTTAAAACGTCACTCTACAAACGTGTACATGATTCCAGGGTTAGTTGATAGGGAGGAAGATGGAAATTTAAATGAAGGTACGTGGAGGCAAAATAATAATAACATCAGATCAATACTGCCTGTAAGAAATATCCCTAGACGATCATCTGCGCATCTTAATGCGGAACTTCAATTATTGGCCGATCGCCATCCAAAGGCCACTAGCGAACCCAAGTCATCTTCTGTGCCGGATAATGAAACAAGGGAAAGCACAAACATCTCATCAAAGCTCGTATTTGATCCGAAAGCAGTTCCTGTGAGATCCAGACGCACGGTTCAAGCAACAAATAAGCCTGGTAAGGTAGCTAAAGCCACCAAATAGCTTTCTTGCTTTTCTGCTGATTCCATTTTGTTTTGTATCTGCAAATAGATTTGGTAGTGCATTGTCTTTGCTATGCCTTTGTAACAGCAATTTAATGTAGATATAAGTTGCTAATGTTGTTATTTTGCTGCTTATTTTAGTCATTCTGCTTGTTATGTTTGGGTATGATATTACTATAATGTTTTTTACTGTGACGGTATTTGTAAACTGATAGTTATTGCTTATTGATAGAAAAATGTAAACAAACTCGTGGTATTTGACGTGACGTTGTCTTATTTTTTTTTTTTTTTTAGATTAGTCTTAATTTAAACTTAAATAGATAACGTGGACGAAAATCTTACATTAGAACAACAACTAGCTTTAGAACTGAAGCGTGAAAAAGAAAGTTTTATAAAACCGAAAACAAATGTGAAGGACTATGACAAAAATTTAAAAAAAGAGATGAGCTTATTCGAGACTGAGGGTGTCAGAGGTGAGAATCTATCCCTCATTTATGATTTCCTCATGACCCTGAAACCAACCAGCGTAGAGGCAGAAAGGGCCTTTTCCGCAGCCGGATATATATGCAGCAAATTAAGAAGTAGATTAACAGACAAAACTATAAATACCATTTGCTTTCTGAGAGCCTTTTTCCATAAAACCCAGAAAAAGTAAAAGCTACCTATGAGGTAGATTTTATATGTCAATATTCTTATTTATTTACCTAGTAGAGTCAACTCAAGTCACGACAAAGGCAAAGGATAACATTTTAAGTGTTTAAGGAGAAACGACAAATGATAATGTTTTAATTATAAGTTCTATTTTCAGCATAATGACTTCTAATTTTAAGTTTTTAAATTCTAAAGAGTTTTTAATTCTAATTTTATTTCAGTTATTTTTTTGTAGGTCGACTGGTCTAGGATTTTTTTATTTTGAACTGAAACTACCTAATTAGTTAGCCTGGCCAGGGTATTATGTCAAGTCAAGGTCAAGATTCAAGTACCTAAGATTTATATGATTATTCATAATTGTGATAATTAGCTAAATAGTAACTATTATATTGCCTACCTAAACTCCTTACTGACATTTCGAATTAAATAGCTTAATATCTAAGTTATCTTGCGAGTTGCGAGTTCAGCTCAGACTGAATATTCTATTTTTATAATTTATGATTATAATGTTAATTTAGTCCTAACCAGCCATGTAGAGTCTAAGGAAACTGGTAAGACTGACACATGTGCCATTGATTAGTGATAATAGTGATTGATTATCCGTCCTTTCTGTTACCTATTACAATAAATAACATTTTGATAATTCTAATAAAACGAAGTGTGTTAATTATCTTAATATTAAATATTAAACCGAACCAAAAAGTTAAGTCTATTACATAAATGTGTAAAAAGCCTTTTTTGATTGGTCTTAACCCGAAATAATGAAAAAAAACGATTTTTTTCAAGCAAAACCGAATCCAGCTGGATCCAGCGCGAATCCAGCTGGATTTGTGCCAGTCCAGCAAAAATCCAGCTGGACCAAAAATGCTGCTGGATTGCAATCCCTAGTTAGTAGGTAGGTAAGTCATCATTATCAGCCTAATAATGTCGCACTGCTGGGGCACAGGCCTTCCTTATGGATAGGTAATTTTTGGTCACCCATCCAATGACCGACCACTGCGAAAGTTGCTTAAACTTCAACGATCGCAGCCGAACGCGGTAACCAAATACGCCATCGAGCTCCTCGGACGTATGCTTCATTTTTTAATAAGGGGTAATAGTGTGGATGCTTACTAACCTCCTCAGAATCCATGGTTATCTATGCCCCTGCGAGATGGTTAATTAGTCTCCTCAATAAAGGCAAATAATTTGTAATACCATAGTTATGGCTTGTACACGTCATTGCTGCCGGATCCCGTTTGTTTTGAAGCATTTACCTAAAAAAGATAATTATTGAGATAAAAATACCAATGCATGCTGTAATCTAAATAAAACATTGAAATTACCTACAAACACACCTTTTTTTACTCCCGCAAAAAGGACGTACGCATGTTTTCAAATTTTTTTATGAAAGAAAATAAATCGATGTCCTTATCAAGTTCGCTAAATATTTCAAACATTAGTCCAATGGTTCGCTGTCTCATGTCACGGTTAAAATAATGTTTTTTTTTTATCCCACATGTGGGGCCGGTCTTTATATACTTCGATCACTCGTGTCCAAACTTCATGCTCATTATGATCTGCCGCCATCTTGACCGAAATACGTGCGCTGCGTGTGACAGCTACTAACCGACTGATTGAGAAATTGGCCCAATCGCGCTACACACGCGGCAACGTGCAGGGCGGTTGGGACAATCTAGTGAGCAAGGGCGGTCGCGCGCTCCTGCCGCCCTGCCGCAGACTCGATTTAGAAAATTGCCCCAACTTGCCTACACACATTACAATTCAGGGTCATCCCCACTCTTACACCCTAGATTGTCCCTGCGGCAGGCATGTCAGTAGGAGCTTTTAATATACTCAATTTCATCTTTTCCAACTAAGTCTTCTGTACAGTTCTCACAATTTTTAAATACATGTGTTTTTGCCTTTTTAAAAAAATACCGGCTCATATATTGCAGTGGAGCTAATAATACTCTCGGATTATTTTGTTTTTCCTCCCAAGGGAGTGAAAATTATATTTATAATATTTTCAAAATCAATATTCGTTAAACTGGTCGACGTTTCTTCGGTATCGTCATCGACGATTAATGCATGCAATGTATCACAACAATCTCCTTCACATTTTTTACCCCGGGTGTGGACACTGTTCAAATTATGAATGAGAAGAGTTGCGAAGGCTGACTCAAATTGTTCCGAAGTTGGGTTAGTGTTGCGGCACCCATGACTTCTTATTGCCCCAAAAATTTTTTCTAGAGGATCCTGGTTTAACTGTCGCAACCAAACAGAAGAAACGATAAAATCATTTTTAAGTTTTTTTAATAAAATTTCAATTCCTTCCAGTGTCCACACTCAATTTGTAACTGAGGGAACTGTTTCCTTTTTACCAGAAACATTTATAAATTATTGATTTGAATATATTTTTTTTGTGTCCATATTTTGTGGTGGGCAGAGTTTGGAGTTGCAGGACCAAGTAGTGGTTTCGCCCATTTATTTTTCTTGAAACTCCCATTTACTGAATCAAATATATAGTCCATTAAAAGCATTAAGTCTGCTGTTTCAACAACATCCGATGGAAAAACCCCTTGTTCTGAAAATAAAAGCATTTTCATAATAAATAATATAAAGCAGTTCTTAATTATATTTTAAGCATTGAACTACTACATGTTTTATGTAAGGTAAATTTTACTGGTATAAATTTTAATAAGCCCAGGTATCAGAAGGATGTAATGTATTTACAAAAGAAATATACAATATAGGAAAGGAAGGGGTAATATGCCTTCTCAACCATTTCCATTCTTAATTTTTCCCATTGAAAAACAAATTGAAAAAAGACTCATTTTTATTGAAACATGTGAAAGGTATAAAAACACAACGTCGTCATCCAAGATCTGAATCTCAAAATTACAAACCTAGAGGTTTGCAGCTGAAATATAGGGTATACAGCAGATCACATTTCATTCAATGTCTTGAATCTAGATAGTAACTTCCTAAATAATAATTATTTGCGGGTAATAAGTTGCAATTTTACTACCCGCAAATAATATTTATTACATGTAATGGTGTTAAATACCCTCGCACAGTGGATAACTTATTGTAAATTTCAATTGACAGCTCACAATTTTGACGTTGTCAAAATCAATTAACATCTTCAGTCAAGAGTAAAGTATTGCCATATAAGAGGACTTTACACAAATTCCGCCGAATCTGCAATATCAATGTGGCATGCGTCCACACTGCAACCTTCATTGTGATGGATAGCTGTTGTTCGTGTGTAATCATCTAGTGCATTGTGTACTAAATACCTATTAATGCTTGCTTTGACATTTTGCTTTTAAGCTTCTTACCTTTTTAGCTTCGCAAATCAATTCCAGTCTACCTTGTTATACATTTTTATTTATAATCGCACCATATAGTCATAAGATGGCGCCTAGCTTTGGCAAATGCGCTGGTTGCTTGAACACCATACAAACTAGAGAATACTTAGAATGCATGAACTGTAAGAAAAAGTATGACCTTGAGTGTGCCGGAGTGAATTCACAGCGTTTTAATAGTTTTTACGCCAATCAAGAGAGAAAACGAAACTGGAAGTGTTCCGAATGTAACAGCAAAGTGCCTAAAGCCTACCATTCACAGGCGCGCCAATCCGCCAGATTTGTCGCTGGCGACAAGTCCGCGGACAAATCCGCGTGTGAATGTATTGGTGAGTGCGGCTCGCGGCTCGGCGCGGCGCTCGCCGTCGAGAGACGCGAGCGCCGCGCCGCACCCCCGCCGCGCCGTACAAATCCGTACGTGTGTGTGCTTGCACAGATTTGTCGACGAACTTGTCAGTCATTTGTAGTGCATGCACGCAGAACGACCTCATAACTTGTTAATTCTGTATCACGTCTGTATCACTTTTTTGACGTTTATGCGATACTGTTTTAAGTCAAAAAGTTGAACATAATACGCATTTAAGTTGATATCAAGTTAATATCATTTTAAAGAGTTGATCATAATACGCTTAATTTGATGACATTTTGATATCGCATTTTTCGGAGAGCATAATACGTAATGTGAAATTGACATTAAAACAATATCACAATTAGCGAACACAAAGAGCTAATTGTATCTCTTCTACAAGGGGTTTATCTCTTCTACGCATGTCCTCGGCATGAGCTCGTTCTAAATAGTCCATTACTAACCCGAAACGAGCCATTTTACTCTTTTTTATTAAAAAAAAAAGGAATTTGATACAGAAAAACCACCTCCTAACTTGTTAAGTCTGTATCACATTTTTGACGTTTATGCGATACTGTTTTATGTCAAAAAGTTGAACGTAATACGCATTTAAGTTGATATTATTTTAAAGTTGATGTCATTTTGATATCGCATTTTTCGGAAAGCATAATGAGTAATGTGAAATTGACATCAAAACAATATCACAATTAGCGAGCATAATTGGCCTGCAGTTGTGTTGTTTGTATCACGAACGAGTAAACGAGTATAATAACATGTCGTTCGGCGATTATAAAGAGTTTTGGCAAGAATTTATCCTGCTGTTTAAAGAGAAAACTAAAGAGAAACAGGTGGTTTACAGGTCTGAATGCATTGCAGCAATTTTAAATGAGTATATTTTGTTCGTTGTTTCAGCCATTCCTTTGTTCAAACGCGCTTTTTCTTTTTATTCTCCGTTAAAAGTATTGCACCGACTACTAAAGCGACTTTTGTGCGTTTGGAAAGCACCGGTGGCATGGTAGGGTAGGGAAGAACGATACGCGCGAGGCTCACCAAAGTACACAAGCGACTGGACTGCAACTCGACGCTCGTGTAGTGTGTGGGCAATGACGGATTTGTCCGCGGATGGGTACGGCTCGGGGTTCGGCTCGCGGTGCGTGTAGTGAATGGTGGGCTTAAGACTGGAAATTTGAACACACCCATTCAGGCACAGACTCGACTAGAAACTCAAAACTATCTGCTCTTGATTGGAGCGAAACCTTCAGGGGCCTGGAGGATGTGAATCGAGCAGTTTCAACTTTTTATACTATTATATATACAATTATAGAAAAACATGTTCCGAAACGCAGATTTATTAACAGCAAATATCCTGGTTGGTTCAGTAAATCATTAATCAAGCTTTTGAATGAAAAAAATAAAATTAGAAAGAGACTTCGAAAATTTCATAATTCAAGAGACAAAATTGGAATGGTCGGTCATCTATTCCAACAAGTATGACTAATGATAGCGTTATAGCATCGACGGGTGACGACATTGTCAATATGTTTGCTGAACAATTTTCTTCAGTTTATAATATCACTGATATGATCCCTTCAACATTGAACCAGATGAACAGTAATTTCTTATCCACACTTAAATTCACCGAAAATGATGTTTTGAAGGCTATTAAGAGTCTCAACATACATAAAGGTCCAGGTCCAGACAATATCCCGCCTTTGTTTGTGAAACGTTGCGGACGCTTTCTGGTTCTCCCATTGATGACATTATTTAACTGCTCATTGAGCAAAGGAGTTTTTCCAGACGAATGGAAAAGAGCCAGAATCGTAGCTATTCACAAAAAAGGTGATGAAACTTTTGTGAAAAATTATAGACCTGTTTCAATTTTGTCTTCTTTTGCAAAGATGTTGGAAGCACTAGTTTACCCACATTTAAACAATCTGATTGAAAGCAGCATATCGATATATCAACATGGCTTTAGAAGGGGTCGTTCTGTAGACACAAATCTAGCTTCAATGATTTCTAACGTTTCCTCAAGTGTAGATTCGGGGCGACAAGTTGACGTGGTGTATACTGATTTTAGCAGCGCATTCGACAAAGTAAGTCATGCTATTCTCTTGTCAAAATTGGAAAACTATGGAGTTGGAGGGTCATTGTTATTATGGTTTGCTTCTTATCTGGCTAAAAGACCTCAGGTGGTTTCTGTGGCAGGTTATGACTCTAAAATGTATTATGCTCAATCTGGTGTACCGCAGGGCTCCCATTTAGGCCCAATTCTATTTTTAATTTTTATTAATGACATTACTTCGTGCATTGAATACAGTAATATATCCATTTTTGCTGATGACCTAAAACTTTACAAGACAATTAATAATTCTACTGATATTGGTCTCTTGCAAGCAGATGTTAACAATTTAAAGCTTTGGTGTACAAATAACGGTATGACTGTAAATCCAGATAAATGTTTTCATATATGTTTCACGAGAAAAAATAATATTATTGGCTCTGCGTACTCTATCGATGGGACTATATTGAGAAAGGTAGATCAGGTACGCGATCTTGGCGTAATATTGTATAGTAGGTTAAAATTTAAATCTCATATTGATGGAATTGTTAAAAAATCTGCCCAAATGCTAGGCTTTCTGAAACGCAATTCGCAGGGTTTTCAACGACAAGAAACCAGGATAATACTTTATAACAGTCTTGTTCGTACTGTGCTCGAGTTTGCATCTATTGCATGGAACCCGGTGTATGCTAATGCATCACAGAGAATTGAAAGCATTCAACGTGCCTACACAAGACATCTAGCGTATAAAGCATCCGGTATACATCACCGGGTTCCTTACAATATGCGACTGGCTTTCTTTGGTATGACATCACTGAGGAATCGTCGAACAATAATAGATTTGCTATTTCTACATAAAATTATAAATAATAAAATTTCGTGTCCTGATCTGCTTAACTCAATAAACGTCACTGTACCCCGTAGATGCCCAAGAAAGCCTCTTACGAAGACTTTTACTTTGCCTTTACACAGAACTAAACTGGGTCTTCATCACCCTCTGGCCAGAATCTGCAATACCTATAACGATATTAACACAAGATCACCCAACTTGGACATTTTAGACGTTTCGCAGAAAAACTTTAAAGCAACATTGTTTGAGATGCTCGATTCTCATTAGTTCTCATTTATTCCGCATTATTATAGTTATTATTATTATTTAATATCAATTTGACATTACATTATTATTTTTATCAATAAATATATGTATCAATTTGACATACATTTTTAATTTTAAATCAAACATTGGTGCCAATTCTGGCGTGATTCTCTAAACTTAAAACTGAATTCAACATCAGTCTATCCTTTTCATTCTGTATAGAGAATGACAAGGATATACTGCTGTCAAATTTAAGTTTGGGTTTAGATAATCATGCTAGAATCGACACCAGTGATTAGTAATTGCACTTTTTTGTATTGATTATTCATTATTGATTATTAATTCCATTTATTATTATTGATTATTAATTACATTGTACTTTTATGAATTGAATGTTGTGTGTGCTTGAAAAGGCTTGCATATATGTCTTAGAATAAGTATCATTTTAATTTTTTAATGTTTTAATATGTTTAGCTGTAAGTACACCTATAAATAAATAAATAAATTATTCATGAAGCATGGTCTTTACAACTTCTTAAATGGTACCCGTACCTTTGACAAAGATTTTGATAATTAAAAGTACCACCCGAAAGAAATCTACCTATAATAATATAAAGCCTTATTGGCTTTATATTAGGCAGAAACAATAATTCATAAAAGTACCTCCAGTCTTCCTGCATCCAGGTACACAGCAATACTTATCCGTAGGCATTATTATAAGCACTTACACTAAAATTAAACAAAAAGAGTCTATCTCAATCAAACCACACACAAGAAGGGTACAATATTAATCTAGTTTAAGGAAGTAATAAATACGGTATTACTCAGACCGGAGGAACAATTAGCTCAACTCAACGGAAAAAATAAAAACCTCATTCACTTCACTTGCAAATCAAACAAAAATTAGCTTAAGCGCAAATCTAATTCCAGTAATCTGACAGACCTACCGGCTTAGCAATACATGCTTTTCCTTAAGCAGTTGTCTACGTTGCAAAAAGAGCCAACCTTCTTTCCTGGTACAACCTTTTTGGTATATGGTGAAATATATTCTTTACCAGAGTCTCGCAACATTTTGGCTTCCTTGTATTTATTTTTTCTAACTGGTTTTAAAATTCCTCCTTCTCTTGGGGCACCATCTACAACAAACTCTTCAGGAGCTGAAAAACCTTGTCGTTGTTCCTGTGTTATAATACTAGGTGATGGGTCGCGAGATTGAAATAAAGCAATGGTAGCATCAGAATCATGTGAATCATTATCCATAGTAATATCATTATTTTCTAAATCAGCAGATAGGTGATTTAACTGGCATTTTTTGGCACATGATTGCGTCTCAAAATGAATATCACACAGTAAACAGGAGCATTCGAAGCATGTAGTTAAAATCGGGTTAGTGCAGTTATCAAATTCACAAGTCTGCTGTTCTGTGTTAGTTTGGTTAGGTTCGAATGTAGTAGGGTTTATCATTATCATACTTGGTTTCGAGGTATGATGATAGTCACAGTTAGTGCTATCATCGATAAAATGATCACAGCAAAGCAGAGAGGAACAGCGATGGCAAGAACTAAATACCTCTTTCATACAAACAAATACCTCACAGACTTTCTGGTGTTCATGTCTTGTGTTACCTTCAATGTTTTTGTCAAAAAGATTTTGTTCCAAATCACTGAAACAATCATAGCCATGCTCAATTTCAGGTGTCTCATTAACCACATGGTTAGAACAGGATTCTCCATTTTCATAGTGCTCAGTGCACAAGAAAGCAGTACATTCAGCACAAGTGGTCAAAGTGGGGTTAAGGCAATTGACATACAGCTATTTTCTGCACGCTTCGTAGAGACATAAACTGAAAGAGGTTCATCTTCAGATGATGAGGTTTCCAGAGCTTCTATAACAGTTACTGTACCATACCACCATCTTCGTCCATACAACATTTTCACTTTCGTCCCGATCGTAATCTTCTCACCTTTTTTAATCGGCAATAACTCTTTTGTACAGACTACATTTTGAGTTCCGTCCCTCCATGTCACTAATGCATCCATAATTTATGACAAATGCTTATTGCTATGCTTATATATATCCTTTGGGAAGAAATGAAGTAGGTACCTGTAATAAAAAAATAATTTATTATTGATATAATCAATTTATCGACAAATCACACTCTCAACTACTATAGAATAGTCAAAATATACCAGTAATATCACTTATTCTTTATCTAGATAATCAAAAATAATCTTAAAATCACTAACTAAGATTTGAAAAAAACCTAACCTAGAAAATGCAGATTAAGGACTATTCTGCGTGAAGTAGAAAACAGTTGACTGTAATTATTAACTTACCTTCTGATTCGTATAATAGACACTTGCAACTAACTGTTTATTTACGTATTTATTCACTTTAACCACGAGAAATTAATTATTTTCACTCTAACGAACTCACTTTGCAGCTTCAAAACTACACACTGATGAATGAGAATAAACAAGTTTCGACTTGTCGTTATTCTTCCCGCGCATAATTGCTTACGCCTCTTCGTGAAAAAAATTATCTATGAATGTTCAGGCGTAACTGAACTTATGTCTGTTAGTGATGTGTTAAATTAATAGGAATAGTGGATAGGTCTCTTCGCGACTACTCCTAAGTCCCTTTATACTAAGATTTTAGTTACGTCTTTTCGTGACATAATAATACTTGGCATTTTGAATGTATTGGTGTATCAGGCTCAAAATTCAACTTTTTGTTGGTTACGCCCTTTCGTGATTCGACCGACGAAATATATAATAATTCTCATAATAATTTCTCATGAAATAGGTAGGTATTATTTACAGAAATTACATTGATATGTATGTTTTATTTTAGATTCTATCAGAAATATCAACTTCCCGGTGTGATTGGTTGCATTGATGGGACTCATGTGGCCATGGTGAGACCATCAGAAAATGAAGATTGGTTGGTATTTTAACCGCAAACAATACCATACCCGAAATGTTCAAATTGTTCGTATATTTATATATTAGTAAAGTTATTGAACTTTTTGTGTTATTGATGGTAGGTATATGAATATATGAATTTGTTTCAGATATGTGATTTTGATTTAAATATTATTAGTGTAGATGCTTGCTCGGTGCAAGGAGCGACCCATGATTCACATATCTTCAACCAGCATGCTGTTAAAAATCACTTGCTAGATTTAGTGAATCAAGGGGAGGTAGTGTGTTTGTTAGGTACGTGCTACTTTAAATTTGTTAATATAGATTTAATTGTGATTCTTGGCAATGGAATATGTATATAGCCTGCATCATTTTCACTAAGGTGTCTTAGTGATTAAGGTACACATTCCAAAGCAGTAACACCAACAATTAGAATTAAAACCTTGGAACTTATTAATAATCCTCATCAACCCACCTGCCATGGTGGTATGGCATGATGAATAGGTATTAGAGAAAGCCAAGTTAAACAAGTTGATTGATTGATTTATCACTTATTGATTTACATGATTGGTGAGCTGAGCAATAATAATATTAGTGTTTTTTTTGCAGGTGACTCAGGGTATGCTCAAAGAGAGTTCATGATGACCCCAATCGTCAATGCCGCAGCAGGCTCGGCAGAACAATTCTACACAGAGAGACACTGTTCAGCCCGCAACCGAGTAGAAAGAACCATAGGGTTGCTGAAGGCGCGCTGGCGGTGTTTACTCAAGCATACGGTTCTTCATTATAAGCCTGATATGGTGTCAAAAATTATTAACGCCTGCTGCGTGCTACATAACATGTGTAACGCAGCACGCGTTCCCGAGCCCAGCGAAGCGCGACAGATTACAGCAGAATATGATGAGCTCGACGCGCCTGCGCCTGCATAAATTTTTTCACCTACGCACACTAATGACAATCACAAGTAATCGCTACTAGGGAAAGTCCGGTATCGATATTTTATTTTTCTTTAAATAACAATATCGATAGTTTTTCTTGTTCTCAAAGATTATTTTATGCAAAAATATGGCAACGGGAAAAATAAGTCGGGGTCTTTTAATACTCTCACTGGCACAATTACCCACTCACTTATAATTTTTGCTAAACTAAAAAATCGCTTTCGTGGGAGAAAATCCTAAATATCATTTGTTTTAGGTATATATGTTCATTTCTTTTTATCTGTCAACCAATCGTTTCAACATAGGTACAGTCCTGTGCATAAAATGTGTGTTAAATTTAACAGTTTCGACAATAAAAAAATATTGCTCCTGTCACTGTAGGTAAACTAAAATGAATATAGAAATACTTTGAGACATTAGAATAAAACTTTTATTGAAAAAAGTACAACATGAACTCAAATAATCTTCTAAATTCACTTTTATTTAACATTAAGATTATTACAATTATTCTCAGTGGTACAAAATCTGTTGATGATTTCATATCTTTTAAGAGCTTATGCCAAAGAAGTCAAAACTTATCATATTTTAACACGCATAAATTAGCTTCACTTGTACTTAACTAGTTAAACAAATCTGGAAAGTCGAATTCAATCTACTTCTTATTCTCATATTGATTCAAAACTTGGTAAGTGTATGTAATTCGGATGACAATACAATAATCTGATATCATTGAGTCAGTCTGATAATGAAGCCAGGAGAGGTGAATAGTTAATTCTTTAATGTTAACAAAAAGATTCCTCGAGTCTGGGTTTATTTGGTTTGTTTTAATGAACACTCATTCCACTATTCTAATGCTAAATTATAAAAACTCATTTTTACTAAACCGTCATGAAACCATCAGCTGTCTCATCGTATTATGTATTGAAATACATACGTACATTACGTTCATATTACATGCGGAGGCACGCACAAGCATGTATTCTTATTTTTTCTAGTTATATTTTCTTAAGATTTAAACATCAAGCAGTTACATGCTTCAAAAAAATATAACTATAATTGCAATTTTTTTGCCAGTCTTCGTGCCGAATGAAGTCGATTTCACGCGCCGCCAGCCAGTCTACAGTCTACACTAGAGTCTTCATTGTATCGTTTGATGGTACAATAAACGAATCTTCTGGTTATATTCAAAATTTTCAGTATGTCAAAAATTTGAATTGGCGCGTAACCGCAACGATGCAACGCAATAACTGCAACACCGTCTTCTTTATGCGTCCACTCCATATTTAAAAATGAGTAAAATTCTAAAAAGTATACATTTTTATTTTCATGAACAATTCGAATTCAATAAACTTTTTTGTGGCCAGCATTCTAAAAGAAAAGTTTTTACTGTGTGACGATACTTATGACCTGTGTAATGTATTATTAATATATAACTCTTTGTCTTTCTTTCAAATGTTTAATACTTGAAAAAGTATTCATTTGACATTGTGGGTTACCTACAATGCGAAGAGATGGCGCTGCCTTGCAACTTAAGGCTAGGAAAATTTCGACGCGGCGAATAGGGCCGTGGTAGCATAATGGTCAGTGCATTCGCCCGGATTGCGAAGGATGCGGGTTCGAGTCCCGTCCGCTGCCTGGTCCGCGTGGATTTTTTCCTAGTAAACTTTTCTTTAGATTTAATCATCTAGCAGTTAAATGCTTAAAAAATAAATAAAACATAACCATTATATGGCTCTTTGATTTTTAAAATGTATTAATTTTGAATAAATGTGTCCTAGGAATTTTTCGGATCGCTTTTTTGGACGAGATATGCAATCCTCGTGTTAGTGTACTTTTTCATTACTGATTTAGCTAATTCAATTTGGTGATTCACTAAAACATCCGTATCATGCATTTCAATATTTGGGAACAAATTTTTACCTATCAGGTTACGAAGAGCTGTTGTTACTATATAATTCGTTATGTACTTCGTATTTAATTTTCTGTTATCATCCAGCCCCTGTCTAATATTTTTTTCATATAAGTGACATAATGCAATAACACTTGCTGACGCATACTTTAGGTATCCCTTAGTTTTGTGATATATGAGACTTTTATCATCACATGGTCCAAATAAGCCTTTAAGACAGTCGTCACATCTAATTCTTTTTGAAAGAGAAAATGCAACAAATCCAGAGATGTATTCGACTACTTTGTGACCAAACGGTGAGAGATACATTTGGCACTCAACGTCGAAATCAGTCATGATTTCTGAATCGTCATTTATATCTGCGGAGGAGATATTTTCATGAGTAGCGGTAAGGTTAATTTTGTCCGCAGAAGAACATACTAATGTTTTCTTGTGGTAAGCAATTGGTCCCTGTACCAGTTATAGTTATTTCATTATGTATCTACAGTTTTTTATATGTGGCCTCGAAGAGGCGTGCTGTTGGGTTATGCGAATAACCACCGTGACACCTGATTTTTGAAAATAGAATTTCTATATGGTCCTGGCTTATTTTATGAAATGGCAGGTAAGTTATCCCCGTAGATGGACTCAATACTAAATCTGTAAAGAGAGATTTGGCACTCTCCACACAAACACAAAAGCCTAAAAATCCGGTAAAGCGCTGAGTTTTAAGAATGTTTGTCCGAGTTAATATAATATTGCTCCGATTCGGAACGTCGGCGGATAAATTCATAAGAAGATGTTTTGCTTCATCTAATTTTTTAAAACAAGATTGATAATTGGTTTGGTTCATGGCTCTTTTAAAACCAAAACCATGAGTTTTTGAATCTAAAATGTCAAAGATATCATTAATTATTTTTAGAAATTCTACTGTTCGGTTCACGTTAGCAAAATCAGGTAAATTTAGATTATTTTTGCAAAAAGACAAACCATCTGCTACACTTTCGCTAAAGAGTTGAGCTGCCAGACGGACATTCATAATTTTGGTCTTAAAATAAACGTGGTTTGATTTTAATTTATTTGCTAGGAAAAATAGTTCTTCTCCTTGCAGCTGATGTAATTTTAAAATGTAATTCCATTCTATTTTTTTACCTGAAGCGTCAATAAAGTATTTAAAATGTTCAAATGCAGATCGTATTAGTTTTAACATATGACAAGGATCTAAGAAGAACTTGTTGGCCAGTAGTGGGGTCTAATATTGTTGTTTCTAAATTATTAGCGTCAATGCAGCAGCCCAACTCCTCAGCCATAGCGATATTGGTTTTATTTCCATCGCAAGTCAGGGCTTTAATTTCGACACCTGTATTATGAACGAGTTCAAATGCCTTAGATACTAAACGGGCTTTAAGAGCCCCAGATGATCCCTTTACTAAAAAGTAACCTAATGGTAATTTCCATGTGGTGTTTATACCCACCAAAAGAAACACCAGAGCATCTGTAGCTTTTTCACTGGTTTCATTGACATCATCAAAACCATAGTCTATATAACCATAGTACCGTTGCGATTTAGGGTGCCATTCAGGACTATCTTTTATTTTCATTTCATCTATCACAAGTGAACAATAAATCTTTTTATCAGGCTTGCTATCTTTTACACGTTTGAGGGCGTTTAACGCTTCCTGTGTGAAACCAGGTCGACCATCAACAGTAGCATACCACTTTGTTAGTGTTCGAGGATGCGGCAGTGCCGTTGAAAAAAATTTTCTGTGTGTATGTAATGTAATGTTATACGCTTTTGGTGAGTAATAATTTAAAGTTAGTGCAAAGTATCGGAACTCTGGGGAAAATGGTTTCCGTGAGATTTTTCCCTTAACTTTATTGGAAACTTGCCTTCTAAAGAGCTCTTCATTGGCCACTCCTATATTTTGTAAGATAAGTTTTTGCTCTTTATCAATCAGAGCTTTTTCATTATTTTTTTTCAAAATTTCTTTAAGAGACGCTACTTCTTTTTTAAGGTACCTTGTCTTTGACTGCAATCTTTTTATTTTTTTTGATTGGTATTCGATTTTTAACTTCATCTTTATTTTTCTTGGCGTCAGTTCTATATTTGGAGTGATCGATAATGTTTTACTTGTAGAGGGTTCAGGCTCTTCAGATTTCACACATGCTATGTATTGTGACTTGATATTCTGAAAGTTTATGTTGAAAATTAGGGAAATAAGGCAATGTTTCTGTCAAGGGAAAAATATAAAAAAATACACTCACGGATTTTATTGCACAAGAGGACGGTACATCGCATGTTTCACATTCTGCCGTGTTCTGAAATTGAATTTATAAAATTAGGGAAAATGAGTTGTGTTTATGTTACGAATAAAATTAGAACCATATAAAAAAATATTATAAAAATAACTCACGATATTTGCTGCACACAACGTCGGTACGGCATTTTCAATTAATTTTCGACGTTTAGTGGACAAACATTGAAATTGAGCCATATCAAAATGTGCAGAACATATTGTGCTTGTTCGGCTAGGCTCCCAACTTCTCTTCCTTGTGCAAAATTCTGCCCACTTTCTTTTAAAAGAAGGATCTTTAGGGAATCTAGAAATAATGTGAGAATCATAATAATTATAGAGTTTGATAAGATGTATAGACTCAGTCGAAAGATAAATCTCGAGATCCTAAAGTTTCGACTCTTGTGTAAAAAACGAAACGGGAGTCATAACCGCAGCAAAACTCTAATATCAAGAGAACTATTTTCTCCGGAGTTCTGATGCTTTGCAGGTACTCACTTTGTATTACTATACTATTAACCAGAGCAGGTTAGTGGCACTACGATCGCGTTATTCGCAATAGTAAAAGTTGAGCAACCAAACGCGCGGTCAGTGCCCAGATGGGTGACCTAAATTTATTTTAAGACGGTATATACCGTAGTCTTGTTACTTCAGTAACGGAATAAATATCGCGGGAATTATTAAGTACCTTGCGGTGGCCTAAAAGATTGATTTATTAAGACATATAGAGACTTTACCAACGGTGTCAAGGCTACAACAGATGGGCCTCAATTTTCGCAAAAATGTGTGAAGTTAAATCAAGTCGTTGCATAAATATCTTATGTATGTTTATAGTAAACTAGCACTTATTCAAATTGGAAACCGATTTTCTTGCTTAGGCACATTAAGCCGTTGCTCCTGGAAACGCGGCTGCTTGGAAAAGTCTGACACCAGATTAACTCAAGTTAATTAATCACATAAAAGAAAAAAATAAGATGACTTGGGAAGCGTACGTTAAGATCACATAAGATTTTTTAATAAGTATTTTTGAATAAATTTAAAAAGCCAGTCTTACTTTTGTAGGACAATTTACAATAAAATACAATTATCGTACAATTCATATTTTTAACCCGCAACATGCTTAATAAATAATAAAAAAACAAAAACCGTTTTATCGATATTATTTTTTCAATTATATTTCCCATCACTTAAAAGTCGTAAATAAATAGTCTCGCTACACTCAATTTAAGTTATATAATTTTTATTTCGAATCTTAAATACGGGGACTAAGGTCGAAACTTGATAATTAAAAAATGTAGTCTCGTGGGGACTGCGTTTGCTAGTCTCGTGGGGAGCATGCAATAGAGACTATATTCGCCAATAAATAGTTTAGGTCACTGAAATGGACTCTATTTTTTAAACATAAGGTATAAAAGCATATGAGTATATTTCGGCACACATTCGAATTGGATCTCACTCGATTACTTGCAAGTTTCTATTCTCGATTATTGTAAAATTATTTTTAATTGAAAAAAAGCACTAAAATATAGGAAAAACACTTACATGTGAAATGATATCCCGTCTTTTTGTAAATTAGATGTGTTTGATCTTTTTTTACACGTTAAAACGGCACAGGTTGGCATTTTTTTGCGAGGAGATACGGGCTGTTGTCACTACGATAACGATTCTCACACTGTGGAAATCTATCGATTGTAAGCAGTTTTTATGAACGCACTGGATCATTTGATCTTATACCTTGACAGAGGGGAAAGATCTTGCGAGGCTAGTCCTGTGGCCTGTCTAAGGGTGGCGGGGAAAATAGTTAGCAATGAATAAGTATTAAAATATTTATAGCATTTATTTAGAGAATTATAATTGTTTATAATAAATTGTGTACATTTTTATTCATCTTTTTGTTTTATTTTGTACATAATTGATAATTACATGCACATTGTAAGATGCGAAATTCGACAACTAGTACTCCTGAATGTTATTAATCGTTAACGTAAATTTTGTAAGTCTCCAACTTTTGAAATACAGGCGTAAGCTTATGTTTCAAGAGATACCTTATAATAATAATTTACTGCATTTGGCTTCATTATTTTTAATGCCTAAAGTATAACACAGATAAACAACAGTCCTTGATTTATATTTAGGTACAATTCTTAACATGTCTATAATATCTATAATTAAATCAACAAAAATAAGGATTAATTTGTAATATCTAAAAGTATAACACAGATAAACAAGAGTCTTTGATTTAAAATTTTGGTACAATTCTTAACATGTCTACAATATCTATAATTAAATCAACAAAAATAAGGATTAATTTGTAATATCTAAAAGTATAACACAGTTAAACAAGAGTCTTTGATTTAAAATTTTGGTACAATTCTTAACATGTCTTTTACTTACTGGTTTTACTGCTGTGGCGCAACGATCCCAAGTGGATCTTGGCCTCCGACACAAGATGACGCCATGCTCTGCGATCCCGGGCTAGGTCTCGCCAGCCGTCGGCACCCAAAGACTGCAAGTCCCTCTGCACCTCGTCGCTCCAGCGGTATCTGGAACGTCCAACGGGCCGTCGTCCTATCGGTTGCCCCAAATACGCCCTTTTCACGGGTCGATCCTCTCCCATTCTCTCTACATGCCCGAGCCAGCGGATTCTAGCTGCTTTAATTTCTCCTATGATGTTGGGCTCGGACACTAGATTTTCCAACTCGATGTTCAACATGTCTTAACATGTTAACATATCTTTAATAACTTGTTAACATGTCTTTAATATCTAGCAATTAAATCAACAAAAAAATCTTAAAAAATCACCAATCTAAAATAAGTTTGTAAGGCCTAACGAGATTGTGCTAAATTTTCTAAAGCACCGACTAGGTTGATACCAAATGTGCGTATGACCTCGGCAATGTTATTGCAAGCAGCAGTAAGTCCGGCCATATTTTCTTGCAAAGCTCTAGCCTGAAGGAGCTCAGCCTCTACATGCCTCTCTTCTATAGAAATAAGGCGATCTCTTTCGACTTGAAATTGAGATCGCCTCTCCCTGGTTAACGTTGGTCTTGCAGACTGACGACTCGACCGAGCCCGGATGCGAGGGCTTCGTCTTGGTGCTGCAAGTTTTTTTTTATGTATATAGATATACTAGCCTTCCATTCGCGTCTTTGCCCATATGGAATATCATGATATTGCATTTCTAAAAATATTAATACAAAATTACTAGATTGGGTAGATGCTACAGGTGGGATGTGGTCTGGACTCCCCGATAGAGGCAAAATTATAACATCCTCCTGCGAAGGCAGTATATATTATATATATTCTTCCTCTACTAGTGGTGGAATTGGCGCAGTGCTTGTTGATGGTTCCTAAAATATAACAATAGCTCAGAATAGTATCTATATCAACACTAATATTATAAATATGAAAGGACTGCAGCTGAAGTCTCAACCACCAGCATGGTCATTATGGCTTTGTCTCTTTGTAGTGTGGGCAAATTAAGTTAGGTTTCAAGAAGTCAAAAAGAGCAGATAATGGTGAATTAAGAATTTACAATGACAGCCTAATCAGTTGCAAACTTACTACTTAACTTACTTTTTATAATATTTTTTTTTACCTGACTTGGCATTGGCAGTATTGGGATAGTAAATTGTGAGTCCCCTTCTGCAAAACCTCTCCCACCCAGTATAGCCACCATTCTCTCCTCTATACTGCTGAGATAAGGTAAATTAGAAGGCCCACCACCTCCTGTTCGATTTGCATCTGCATTGCGTTGTCCATTTTTTTTTAATGAGTACTTCTTGTCAGTCCAAAACTGAAAAACAAAATTAAAACAATGTTTTGTACTAATTTATAATATTAAAGAAAGAAAAAGTTTGAAACTATTGCTAGTAAGTATTGCTATAAATATTAATTGCTCTGTCATAGTTGGAAAATTATTATTACCAAAATACTAAAATTCTTCATCAAAAAAGTTAATACTGTAGGTACAAAGGAAATTAATCTAAAATGATCACTGTACCTACTAACAATATTCACAAAAAGTTTGTACTTGTAGTATATCATACCTTACTCCAACCTTTGGCGTCCTTTTGCGTTCCTCCCATCGCATTCAAAGTGATGGAGATTTGCTCCCATTTGCGTTTGGTCTCCCATTTAGCTTGAGAGGAACGCAGATGACCCTTTGCGATTCCTGGATTCTCCTCTAGAAAAGTTACTAGAGCCTCCAACTGTTCATAAGTAGGTCTTGCATTGTGACTCATGTTCTAAAAATATAGTCAAGACTGTTAGGCCCGCAAACTAGGTGAGTAAGTCAAATTATATTAAATAACTAATTACAATAAGACCTAGCAACCATCTATAGGAGTAAATCACTTTGAACTTTATCAAAACTTCATCAAAACATTTGTTATAGCAAGTACAGTATCATTTACAAGTTAACAACGAGGCGTACTTTGATAAACACATACATTTACAAATTTATCAATAATTGAATCAATTATTTAATGCCACTATTAATCACCGTAAAACTTTATTACAAGCACGCTCTACACTCGCCCGCGATTCTTGCTGTGAATTCACGCCGCGATTCATGGTGGATGACAAAGTGATTGTCGCTGCTGCGGTGACGATCTGTGCTATATCGTATTACAATTACCTATGTATTAAAAATAAGAATCAAATAAAAAAGAGATGGAGAAAAAGACGATGGTGGATGACTCAAATCCATCTCGGGAGAACCAGGTAAAATAATCATTTATTTAACTTATTGGATACTAGCTTTTGCCCGCGACTTCGTCCGCGTGGAATAATGACTTCCTGAAAAAACAATTTATCCCCCTTTTCTCCCCGTTGGGAGGGAATTTCCAAAAATCCTCTCTTAGTGGTAGCCTACTCCTCCCAACAAACATACATGCCAAATTTCAGCTCTCTACTGCCAGTAGTTTCGGCTGTGCGTTGTCTGTCAGTCACTCAGTAACGGAAGAGTTTTATATATATAGATATAGATAGCTGTGCCCGCAACTCCGTCAGTGTGTAATTCCTTGTGTGTTATTAAGTTAATGTATTGGTAATATTATTTAGATCACGGTCACATGAGGCTTAAGTACCTATACAACGAAAATACTTCAGCGCAAAGCTTCCGGGTAAACTATGTTGAAAGTCTAATCATTTAAATGTATATATTTTTATTTACTTTGCTTTTTTTCCAGTGCTACTATGGATAAACAGTTGAGCGAATTAGTTGCTGAACCATCAAGAGAATTTCAAAAGTTTACGAGAATGTCTCAAACGGATTTTGATAACTTATTGAACAAAGTTTTACCAGCGATAGCTAAGCAAGATACTCAATTAAGAAAAGCCATCCCAGCTAGAATACGCCTTGCTATTACATTGCGATATTTGGCTACTGGAGATAGTTTTGAAAGTCTCCACTTTTTATTTAAAATCTCACCTCAACTGATATCGAAGATTATTCCAGAGGTATGCCAAGCTTTGAATGAAGCACTAAAGGAGGAAATCAAAGTAAGTAATAAAATAATTTATTATAATAAGTGTTTATTAATCATACGCCAAACATCATTTATTAATCAAGCGCTATTGAAAGCATCATCAATCATATTTTGAACATAGTTTGTGGATTCTTGAGTAGCTGGCTGGATAAGTGCATTTGAAGTTATGATAACCCTTGAAGCCGCAGGGGTAGAGGTTTCATCGTGAATGTGAATTTGTGATGGTGGCGAATAATAAATTGGTGGCTCAGAGTAACTGCTATGTGAAGTTCCTGCTCTCTGGTATGATGTAGATGGTTCCGAGTACGCCGTAGTATGTGCCGGAGACGGTGATCCAACAGATGACGAAGATAATACTGTCGTAACTTGTTCATGGTGCAAAAACATGTTATATATGTCACACACAAACCGCATTCGTTCATTATCGGGTAATTTTCTTAACTTTTTGGCTATAATTTTTCCATGTAAGTCACATTCATCATCTTCTTGAATTCGTCGATTGTTCATAGTTTCTTTTAGTGTAGACAGAGCATCTTTGACTGTTTCTCCAGCAGCTAACACTTCTGCAGGGTTTTTACGACGACGTACAGTTGGCGGTCTCAAAGGTTGACTATCTACATTACTATCCAAACTTTCCTCCCCCCCCTTCATTGGCACACACAGAAGGTGATTCTTCCTGAAATAAAATAATAATAATAATGTATTTATTTTTTATTTTACAGTTGCCGACGAGTCCGGAAGAGTGGAAGGAAATTGAAAAAGGATTTGCACCTAAATTTCCGCGTGCTATAGGATCTATTGATGGAAATCATATCGTTATTGAATGTCCAATCGATTCAGGATCGGAATATATTAATTACAAGAAAACATTCAGTATTGTATTGTTAGCTTTAGTGGACAGTAATTATAATTTTATTTTCGCAGACATAGGATGCCAAGGTAGAATAAGCGATGGTGGTGTATTTAGAAATAGTTTATTATGGAATAAAATTTGTCTTAATGAATTAAATTTACCTGCACCACATCCATTGCCAAATTCATATAAACATATACCCTACGTTTTTTTGGGAGATGGTGCTTTTGCACTCACAGAACATATAATGAAACCTTATCCTGGTAACCATGATTGGAGATTCCCAAAACGTAAATTTAATCAAAGGTTATCTAGTGCTAGAGTTGTAATGGAGAATACGTTTGGAATACTTGTAACAAGATTTAGAATATTTAAAAAACCGATCCAATTAAATCCTGAAAAAGTAAAACTTTTGACATTAACGTGTATATTATTACATAATTTTTTAAGAAAAAGTTCCTCTTTAAACATTTATTCACCACACGGAACAGTGGACGCTTATGATGAGAACAACACCTTAATTACGCCTGGTTTATGGAGGAATGAAATCGAAAGAAATTGCGCCATTCGTGATATACCACACTTACCACGCCGAGCCGCTCTAAACGCTCGTGAAATTAGAGACGAGTTCAAGAACTTTTTTCAAAATAATTAATTAATTAAAACATGTTGAAATAAATTAATACTTACAGTATTTATTGTTTGTTTACATTGAACACCTTCTCCCAGAAACGAGTCCATAATTTCGTACGCAAACCAGATGGGTTTATATATTTCACTTGAGCTTGCCCCACTGTGTGTGGAATCCTTAACTTTCTTTCTATAGGTTCTATAACTGGACATAAGTGAATCCTTCTTTTTTTTCAATTCACCTACAGGAATATTCAAAATGTCACTTATCCGCGTCCAGGCATCGTGGATCTTATTTTTATTTTTATGTTCCTTCTGTTTGGACTGCCTAAGTATTGGTTCAGATTGATAGCACTCAATAAGTTTTAACTCAAGTTCATTATTCATGTAGTACTCATTTTTTTTAAATAAAACGCTATTAAGTACGCAATAATGCACAACCACAACCACTTGCGACGGCGTCTTCTCAGTTACTGCGAAAAACTGCGAGTGTAGTTGCGTTCGCGTTCGCGCGCCGTGAACCAAGCACGAACCTTTTGTCGCGGGACAAAAAACCGACAACGAACGGGGAACGGCGCGAAGCGTGAATGTGAACGCGCGAAACCATCTACACACGCGTTTCGCGGCTTTCGCGGCCTTTCGCGCCGCGAGTGTAGAGCGCGCTACAAAATCAACTCACTGTGTTCACTTCTTGACTGTGTAACCCGTATTGATGAATAAACTTATCTCAAAAGTACTTAGGTACCACAAAACCACTTAAATATTTTTTTTAACAAGCAAGCACTTGAAATAATACTTACAGAACTTTAGCCTCAATAAATTTTACCACATAATTACAAATCAGCCCGCCACTCAATTCAATCTGTCAACTTTTTTTTAATGGCAAGGAGGCAAATAACCTAATCAAATTCCGCTAAACAGACAGAAAAAACTAATGTATTATTGTTGTTTTGCTTATTAAATAATGAAAATAAGTTTTTCTTATTGAAACTACACAAGATAGATAATATTAAAAAGAAAAGTAGCTATTTTAAATTATTTATCTCAAATTGTGATGTCGCTTTACAGATCTTTAAAGTTTATGGTGATGTCGTCATGAACCGGAAATTTCTAACGGATCGTTATTTTAGTTCCATCTCGATTCGATATCGACATTGATTCGATTGAGCTCGAGAGTACCGTTTAATATCGAGTTCAGATTTAGTTCGAGTTCGAATCGCGATCGAACGTCGAGTTAACATCAAATTCAAGAGTTAGCTAGCTGGTTGCGAGACGCAAACGTGTGTTGCTTTGCTTTGTTGTTTTACAAAATGGCGGGCTCGACAGTGAATTTCGTTCACATTATTGAACAATTGCCTATTTATACAATAATAAATTACCAGAATAATCTAGAAAAAATATTACGTATAGAGCTTAGTGCGAAGTTGCATCGAACGCAAACGCTTCCGGTAAGTAATAATAAGTATTTATTTATTAAATCACACAGTGATTTCACTGCCTAGGCAGTGCACAGTCAGGTTACGAAAAATAATTTGATAAATCATTACGTAAACCATTTGGTGTATTTACAAAAGTCATATTAGGTATTTAAATCGGTTTTAGTCTGTGCGTTACCGATTCATTGAATATACTGATTTGGTACTGCTTTTCTTCATGTTTACGTATATAGTTATGAATAATACTAGGGCGCGTTTTTACTTTCACGGAATGGGTAGATGTAAAAATAGATCATTATCGGGGTGGCCACGACTTCAGCCAATCCATATTAGTATAAATACCAGGTTTTGTCTTAATTGTGTCATTAGTCTTGGAACTACATATCGTCAAGCAAATAACTTAATCGGGAAGAAAGTGTGCATTATGGAAATAATCGAGTCCGTGCCGTAATAAAGTTCCTTACAGTTTAAAACGTACTGGGACAGATAGAGTATGTTTACAGGGACTCTCACCCGGGTAAAATCATGGCCTCTTTAAACAAGGCAGGACCTCACTTGAAGACGACCCGCGGCCCGGACGGGCGATCGAGGTGACTACTCCGTAATTCATTAAAAAAGCGATAAAATAATATTGGAAGATTCCAGAAAGAAGAAACTGCTTGCAGAAATGGTTGGAGTATCGGATACGACAAATGGGCTGGGCTATTGAAGCAGTAAAAAAAGGGTTAAAAATATCCGAAGCAACCAAAAAGTTCAATGTACCTAGAATAACCTTGCACAACAAAGTTACTGGTAAAAGTCCGATTGAGTGCTCAATGGGATCCGAGCACCATTTTAAGCAAGAAAGAAGAAAACATTTTAGAAATCTGGATCAAAGAAATGTTAAATAAACATATCCCCGTAACAAAAGAGAGTCATAGGACAGCGTCCAACATAGAATAGTCGAGAAAAACCAAGAAACCACTTTCAAAGATGCGGCGGATGATGACCTGAATGCGGCCATATTGTAGCGAGGATACAAAAATGTGCAAATTGAAAATATCCCGCTTTTTTCCTCATATCCTATCCTCTGCCCCAGATTATTTTGCAAGCGTTCAATAAAATCAGCAATTCTTTCATCAGTCTGAGGGCTTAGCCCTCAAACGTCGGCAGGGGTCTCTTAAGGTAGGTTTACACGTTTGCCAAGCTTTGGCAAAGCAAACAGCCCCAAGCATCCACAAATCTCGTTTGGCGTTTGAAAGGCATTTACACGCTTGTGAATGCGTCAGTCTGCAACATACATCCAAGCATGGCGGACACCGAACTTTTGACGGCTATTCCATTTGGTTTAACATACTTTTATTTGAAATGCAAGCAAAGTGAAACAAAAAAAGGAGAGCTCGATGACAGCGAAGATGGTGGATGAAAAAGATTCATCATAATCGTACCAGGTAACTACTATTTTGATTTAACCATTATCTGTTGCAGTTACGTTATGCCACAATACTTCCGATATATTTTATTTGTTACAGACAATTTATAGAAGAGAAATTTACTGAACTTTTATATGAACTATCTGGACAGGAGAGTTTGATAACTTTTGCCGAATGAGCTATCCTGATTTTGAGTTTTGACTGCAGAAATTTTCACCAATGATATCCAAGCATGATACAGACTTCAGAGAAGCTATACCAGCCAAATTTCGTCTTGACATTACGCTACGATTATTAGCATCTGGTGATTCTTACAAAAGCCTTCACTACTTGTTGAAAGTATCTGTTTCTATGATATCATTAATCATTCGTGAAGTTTTCCGAGCTCTTAATGAAATTCTAAAGGATCTAGTTAAGGTAGGAATAAAACAAAAACATTATGTTATACATTTATTTAGATTTTAATAGAATCATAGGAAATCTGTTCTATGTATGTATGTTAGCTTGTAGCAATATTTGCTCTCACCAGCCAACTCAGGGGTTTTTGCATGAAACTCAAGACTAAATTTTATACTCAGGGCGCCGAAACACTGATATTTGTGGGAGTTAAATAAAAATCTATAACCGCAGTGAACAAGATCTATATATATATTGTCAATATTCAGTTAAATTTATCAACATACATTGACACACTTAATACTAATTATGGTTTTCTTTGTATATCTATATATATTTAGATTTCACAAAATCAAGGATTAAGAATTAAAGGAAGTACATATAATCAATAACATTTTTAGATATTGATATCTTTAAGTTAACATACTACATGAAAATTTGGTTTACAAACTGACAAACAATGTGATATGAAATACAAGTTAGTTATTTAATGACTTTACAATATACTAATTTAAATCCTTTGTTATGTTCTACAATACAGAAATTTTGATGATCGGAGAATGCACTGATTAAGAATTAAATATATTCAGATTTTACTTAGCTTTTTCTTTAAGATCTTGGTTTCATCAAGTAGGCTCAAAGGTCCTCACGAATTGGATCAGGACGTGCTGTCATCACATGAACACGTTTACTTTCAGGATTCAATTTACAGGCTCAATTTCATATAGCGTACTTCTTTATATATATCCAAAGAAATTCCGAGCAGATCTAATCAATTGATTTTTTGTATAGAAATTTTATTAACTTCCTCAATGGACCTAGAAATAATCACACACACTTCCTATAGTACAAATAAAAGCCTAAATCGACCTATAACCTATCGAATTAAGGATGTTGAACTTACCCGTTAATCCGGGGATCAATACTTATTCAAATTTAACAATGCACTGACTATAACGGCCTGTCACTGTGCAATTAACTAGATGTTCCAGAGTTCGATCAGCAAAAAGAGAACTATTTCGGCCGCGCACAGCTATTTATAGTGGTATATGGTCACGTGTTAACTGGTTTGGGATTGCGCTTCTATTTCCTTATAAGGAACGCGAAATCACCAAAACCAGTTAAACAGACCACGCCTATCGAAACTCATCCAGAACATTCATGCGACGTCACATCCAGTCTTGTAAATTAATCGACAGAAATCGTACACTAACTCCATCTATCTCACTTCCCAAACACATCTATCAGTTTCTCTTAACTTCGTATGCTTTCTTTAAGTAACCAACAATATTCGATGATTTATGTGTATGAAGATAGATGGCGCTATTCAAAATAACAATAGTATTAAAACAAAATTATTTATAAAATTATTATGCTACACAACACCCAGCTTATCTCAAAAAAAAATTTTCTCAAAAAAATAAATTTTTTTATTTTTAATAATGTTTCAATACAACTAACTTGCATCTTGCTTACACACAAGTTAAGAAAATAAATATAAGTTAAAATCTAAGAATTGAATCTGTCCGCCGATTTATTTATTACATTGCATGTTGTTAGAAAAACAATAAATAATAATTATTTTTGATAAAGATATTGTAGTAAATTGACCTTACAACATTTTGATATGAAAAAACGAAAATAAAAAAATTAAAATAGTAATACAACTAAAAAATATTTTTAGTGGTATGTTATTCAGAATCTGTAACCCTACCTCCTATTTTATTTTCGGATGCGTTCCCCTTACACCCGATATAACTAGAAAGAAAAATAGTAAAATCTTTATTGGAAAAACACCAGAACACAAAATAATCATATGGACCCTGACTCCTAATAATATAGGATTAATCTGTGTATCAGTAGCCAGTTTCTTCCTATAGCGACACACTAAATTTGAGTACTATTTGTATTAAATGTGTCATCTATGCAGCAATTGATTTTGATAATCTTCAAACTTATTTGTGACTGGCAACCATCCATACTAATATCAAAATGTGAAATTGTGTGTCTTATCTTTCCGTCTGTTACCTCTTCATTAAACTGTTGAACCAATTTAAATGAAATTTGGTATAGAGATAGTTGGAGTCTTGAGAATGGATATAAGATAGTTGTTATCCCAGAAATCATTCTTCAAGGTGGTGAAAAGGGGGGTGAAAATTTGTACGGGAAAACAAATTTTACACACAAAGTCGTGGGAACCCTCTAGTTATAATATATTTTACAGGTTCTCAAAAGTGCAATATGTAATACGTAGTGTAACTTGTGGTTTTGTCTTTACAGTACCTGTTTTGGAGTCCAGTAATTTGGATATTACAAAAACATCCACACATTCCACTGTTGTACAACATTCTGCAGCAAAAACAGGTAATTTAACTAGATATATTGTTTCACCTACTTTCTAATATTAAAACATTAAGCCACAATAATAACACAACAATTTGAAAGTGGACAAGTATAAAGTATTTCTTTATGCACGTTCACGTTTCTTTTTTTTTATGCACATGTTCACATGTGCATAAATAAAAAAATAGTTTGAATGTTTGTTAGGTCACTCTACGTCCACACACATAAATTTTAATAATTGATTAAATGACTATGAATTTTAAAAGAGTTAATAATAATCTTTAATGTGTTTTTTCAGTGAAGAGGAAATTGAAAACCTGTTTCACTACAAAATCAGAACAAGCTCTGTATAAAAAATTAAGATTGCTTCAAATCAAATTAAGATGCAATAATCAAAAGAAAAAATTAGCAACATCATTTAAAATTGCAAGAAATATAATGACTAATCAGTCATTCCTCAACACAATGGAAAATATGACGACCGCAGGAAGAACATTAACATTACTGCAGTTTAGAGAACAGAAAAAAAAGGCAAGGGGCGCCGATTTACTTTAAAAGAAAAAATTATGGCTTTATCTATTTATAAACAGAGCCCCAAGTCCTACAGACTGTTAAGGAAAATGCTTCTTTTACCAGCAACTCAAACCTTGGATAAAATGGTCCAAAAGGCAATGATTTCACCACAATATGATGAAAGAGTTTTTAAACAACTTAAAGAAAAATGTATAAAAATGAAAGAAAGTGATAAATTATCTGTACTTTTGTTTGATGAGGTTTCATAACAAGCTTACATTAATTATAATGTAAGTGAAGACAGAATAGACGGGCTTGTTGATGACAAATATCCAACAAAATTTGTTAATCATGCATTAGTCTTCATGCTGAGAGGGCTTATAAAAAATTTCAAACAGCCTATTGCGTACATGTTTTGTAACAGTGCAACAGACGCTGTAACATTACAAAAATATATTGTAGATGTTATAAAAAAGGTAGAAGAAGCTGGGTTTCGTGTTGTGGCGACAGTTTGCGACCAGGGATCCAATAACCAAAAGGCAATTAAAAGTCTAGTTGAGGAAAACAGAATAAAAAAACTGAGAAATGGAGAGGAACTAAGACAAAATACGTTTGTAGTAAATGAATCGGAAATAATACCGCTTTATGACCCTCCCCATTTGCTTAAAGGGATTAGAAATAACCTTTTAAACAAAAAACTGATTTATACTAACGAGCTTGGCAAAGAATGCACAGCAAAGTGGGAGCACTTAGAAATGTTATATGCTGAAAATCCAGCATACAAAGGTCTACGATTAGTACCAAAACTAACGGATCAACACGTGATCAAAGAAAAAATTGGCAAAATGCGAGTGAAATTTGCAAGCCAGATATTTAGCCAAACAATTGGACTCGTAATGGGCTACTTGGCAGGTAATTAAAATCTTAAAATAACTTTTATCTACTTGATTGTCCTTTGGCTAAGTAAGTCTAAGTTTAATTTACTTCTCTAGCCCTTTCAAATATAAATATATTTTTTTATATACAAATAAACTAAACTAAAACACTGTTCAGCAGTGCTTAATAAGTATGTTTTAATAATAATAATGTTTATTTATTAAATTTTACACTGGATATTCTATTTTAGATATGTTTAGCTCTTATTATTATTTCTATTATCTCATTATTTCAATGCTGGGCAAAGGCAGGTACAAATAACAAGAAGCTATCTTACCTTTATAATATGTGTATATTGACGTAAAATATTCTTATTTATTTTTTCAGGAAAGGGAATTTTGTCTACAGAATGTAGGGACACTGCTGATCTACTAATTATGTTTGATAACCTGTTCGACAGCATGAACGGAAGTTATAGTAAAAAAGAAAAGCATGGGAAGCCATATTTAAGAGCTGTAACATCAACATCGGCACATAATGAGTTGTGGTGCCAAACAAAAAGAATTTTAAATTCCATGAAATTTGTTGATGAATCAGGCAATACAAAAACCACACCAACCTTACAAAACTTCATATGGACAATAGAAGGTTTACAATATTTAGTTAAAAAGTTAAACAAACATAATATTACATCGTTTTGGACTGGACACCTTAACCAAGTTCCTCTTGAAAATTTCTTCGGGTCCATTAGAAGCCATGGATACCGAAATAATAACCCCAGTCCAGCTGCATTTCGCTCAGCTTATACGGCCTTATTGATTAATAATATGTCAAGTGTGCATGCAGCCGGTTCAAATTGTGAAAACGATTTTTGTGAGTCACTTGAGGCTTTTGTGATACATCCTGGGATTAACACTGATCAACACGTCCAAGATGTCAATATGGAGGATTTATTAATTAATGTAACACCTTTAGAGGAGAAGAAAAAGAATGTTAAAGAAATTGCCTCATTGACATATGTAAGTGGATTTTTGTTAAAAAACTGTAAAAAACGTATTTTTAAAAATAGTAGAAAATGTAATGATGTATTATTTAGTAAAAGTAAGGATAACGAATATTTAAAATATAGAGAGTACTCTGGACGTGGTTGGCTTTGTTATCCCAGTGTAAGTTGGGGGTCTGTTTGCACATAAACTCGTTCAACTTTTAGCACTTTATTTCACAAAAACTCAGCACTGACTGCCCTCTCCGGTGTCAAGTTCGTGCTTTTATAGAATATTGAGGTAGTATCGTTTCAACACTTTTCATTGACACCGAAACTGACAGTCTGTCATAACAAAGAAATATTTATTTAATACATCTTATAATTAACAATATAAAAACAAAAAAACATGTTATATTCTAATAAATTTTACATGAATGCGATTTTAATAATTATTAATAAAGCAATAGAAATTTAACATTTCATTGTATTAAAGTGACACGTACAAATGTGTGGTCAAATCAGCAATATATTAAGGTGAAAATTATAAATTCTTACAGTCGGCCATTCTGATAAACAAGTTTGTCCTCAAACTTAACATTGTCACAGATAACATTTAGTAATCATAACAATACCTTTATAAAATAGATTCATGCTTTATATTTATATCATAGGTTTACAAATGCAATATTTATTTAACCGTTATACAGCAGTTTCATAATCAATAAATATTAAGTAATAAAATGTTGTTCAAAAATAAACAAGGTAATATGGTAATAAACACATGGAAAAATCATCACGTGTTATAGTAATAAAAAAAAAATCACGACTATACATTAGTTAAATCAGGTGAACTCGGAAACCTCATCAAGTTCACCGGATTATTTCATTAAGTATACTTGGTAACTTCATCAAGCATAATAAAATATTTATTAATGGATATACTTGGAAAATTCATCAAACTGTGTGTTGGGAACCACTCAACTCCACTCATCCATTACATCTGGTAAACCTGGAATCTTCCTCAAGTTTACCAGATTTCATGTATCAAGTTCACTTGGTAAATTCATCAAGTATTATATGTTAAAACTTGTAAAGTATTTTTATATAGCAGATAATTAATTTAAATAAAGATAGAAAAGAAAATTAAAAAAAAAACAAAATCAATCCTCTAATTCACTATCCGAACTTTGTATATTAATATGTGTACTTATCCAAGGCTGTATCTGATCAACTGCCCAGATATAACAGTATTTTTTTTACCCATATGCGTGCCTGGTATACTCGAAACTTCATACCTATCATTCTCTAAAACTTTCGTGATTCTATAAGGACCCGAGAAGACAGGTAACAGCTTTTTACTTTGACCTTCGTTTGATGATATTTGTTTCTTTATTTTAACTAAATCACCTACATTATATGCCGATGGTGCCTTTCTACTTTTATCGAAACGTTCTTTTTGTCGAGCCTGATCTTTATAAATATATTCAGAAACATCTGTTCTTATTTCTTTCAGGGATTGATGAGGACTTCGAGTTTCTAGAAAGAGATCATTAAGAATGTTTTCGTTGGCGTGTGTAAGAGAGCGACCGAACAATGCTTCAGAAGGAGTTTTTCCAATGCCTTTGTTTAAAGTGTTATTTAAGCCCCATTGAATCTTACCCAATTCCTGATCCCATTTTGTTTCCCCTAAATTGTCAGTATATGATGCTAATGAGTCTAAAACTGTGCGATTATACCGTTCAACCTGGCCATTGGACATAGGAGAGGCGACGGCATTTAAGATATGTTTTATTTTATAAGAATCACAAAATTTTTCGAATTCATTTGAGGTAAAACTAGTACCTCTATCTGAAATTAGCCTAGTGGGGAAACCAAATGTAGAAAATACATCTGTTAATGCTTTAACAGTAGAACTTGTCTTTAGATTTTTTAATGGTTTAATAATGCAAAATTTGGTGTAACCATCTACAATTAAAAGTAGATACATATTACCACGTACACTTTTTATAAATGGTCCGAGATGGTCCACATGTACAGTGTGAAAAGGAATATCGTATTTGGGGATGGGGTGCAAAAATCCTTCCCTTTTGCCGTTCGTATCTTTACCATAAGCGCAATTTATACAAGACTTGACATATTTTGTGATAAATTTCTTCATTTTAGGGAACCAAAAATCCTTTTTTATACGCTCCAAAGTTTTCTCTACAGAAAAGTGCCCTACATCATCGTGATTTAACCGTAGTATTTGCCATCTGGCACCCTTAGGAACGACCCACCTCAAATCATTATCTCCTATTTTACGAAATAATTTGTTATCTTTAATTACAAAATTTTGCTTTATATCAATTAATTCATTATATTTGGGATCTTCTAAAACTTCCCGAATGTGACAAATTTTTGGATCTGTTAATTGCAAGCTTAAAAGCCAGTCACTTTGGGTGATGGCTAACACACGGGGTATTTCAGGCTCACTTACTTCGGGTGCCGGACTCACTGGGTTGCGACTAAGTGCATCAACGTGTTGCATATTATGACTAGGTCTATATATGATCTCACAATCGTATTCTTGTAAGTTTAACCACCACCTGGCAATTCTAGGTAGGATGTCTCGCTTTGAAAATGTAGCACGTAATGCGTTGCAATCAGTCACAATAGTGAAAGGAACACCCAATAAATAAACTCTGAACCTGTTTAGTGAAGTTATAACTGCTAAGGTTTCTAAGTCATATGCATGAAATTTTTGTTCATCGATGGTGGTTTTCCTACTATAATAGGCTACTGGTTTTAAAGAAGATCCCTCACAATCCTTTTGAAAAAGTATACCAGCTAAACCAAATTTGCTTGCATCCGTATGCAACTCTGTTATATTTTTGGGATCATATAAAGCTAATATTGGCCTCTGAATAAGTTCTTCCCTTAAAATATTGAAAGCTTTATTTTCGTTATCTCCCCAGCTCCATGCCTGATTTTTCTTCGTCAAATCCGTCAAAGGTCGAGCAATTAATGAGAAATTTTTAATGAATTTACGAAAATAGCTAGCCAGTCCTATAAACTGTCTTACTTCATGCACAGTTTTAGGAGTGGGAAAATCTGCTACAGCCTTAATTTTATTTGTACCTGGTCTTATTCCTTCAAATGAAACCTCAAATCCTAAATAATCTATATTTTTCTGAAAAAAATGGCATTTTTTAATATTTAGTGTAAGATTTGCGTCACCTAATAATTTTAAAGTGTTTTCCAATTTATTGATGCCTTCGTTAAAATCTTTCGATATAATTACAATATCATCCATGTACGCTAAAGCTGGTTTTGAATCTGATCTGAAAGTACTTAGTTTTAAGGCTTTGTTAATAGTTCTTTGAAAAATAGCCGGGGCGTTGACGAGACCAAACGGCATTCGTTTAAATTGGTATAATCCATCTGGGGTGATAAATGCAGTAAGATGTCTACAATCCTGCGCAATCGGTATTTGATAATACCCGCTGGTAAGATCAAGGCTAGTAAAATACATACTGCCGCTTAAACAATCCAATTGGTCTTCGATTCGAGGGAGGGAAAAGTGATCTTTAATTGTACGACTATTTAACGCTCTATAATCAACACAAAGACGCTGACCACCTGTCTTTTTTGATACAAGCAAAATAGGACTTGCGTACGACGAACACGATTCCTCGATGATGTCGTTTTGTAGGAGGTCAGTCTCCATGTTTTGAACTGTCTCTCGATCTTTATGGCTTAACCTATAGGGTCTATAAGCTACAGGTGTATGATCTGTTAGTTTTAAATTCATCTCCGTCAAGTTAGTACATCCTAACTCCGATAGATTTTGAGCAAAAGAGCTGCGAAATTTTTTAATTAGTTCAATGATTATATTTTTTTCCCGAATACTGAGCTCATTATTTATATCAATTTCTTTAGGGTCAATCGGTTTATAAGTGGCCTTAGTTTGAAGGCACATTTTAAACTTATTTGTTCCCATATCCAATTTTTCAGCTCTAACTAATATAATATTTGGTCGTATATAAAGTGAAGCAGATGGAGTAATTAAAAGCACTGAAACCTTGCCCTGATTTAATAAATAAACTCCTTCCTGAACCCAATACTCTATCCCGGAAATATTTCGATAACTACTTCGTATATATATAGGTCCATCTACCATATCTGTGGTGGCACAAGATACCAGACCTACTTTATTTATACTAGTGGCCTCATATGTACTAAGTTTAATATTGGAATCGTAGTTCACATCTATCTCAGGCAACAAAAGAGACCGGTCTAATATTTCCAAAGAGTCCTTTGTTTTTATAACTATAATTTGCGGTAACTCTGTAAAGTTTTGACCTATCAAAAGCTGAACATGTAATTGACTAGGAGCAACTATGTAAGCAGTGATCACAGAATCAACCAAATCTACTGTCAACCTGAATCGTGTTTTTCCCAATGGAAAGATATGAGTCTCAGCTATTCCTTTGATAACAGGTAAGTTTGTATTTTCAGCCTCAAGACTGTATAATTCCACTAAATCTTTACTTATTAATGAGCAGTCGCTTCCGAAATCAATAAAGGCGGTAACCTTCTCCTGTTTATTATTTATCGTAACTTGTTTGTAAAATTTTGAATTTTGGCTGTTGCTTATATCGATATTCATCACACGTTTTTCTAAAGTAGACTTACGATTATTTTTAAAACAGTCTTCCTTTTTATGCCCAACCTTTTGACACGATTCGCATTTAACTACAGGTTGACTACATTGACCCACTCTATGACCATGTTCTTTACAGTTGTAACAATAAAGAGCTCTACATTGTTTTATATTGTGTCCGGGTTTTTTACAATAACTACAGGTACTGTCGTGGTTAGAAATATTTTGTTTTATTTTATGGGGTCTTGTTTCATGCCTTTCACTACATATATCCTTAAGGAAACCTAACAAACCCTCTGGTTCCAAGAACCGTCCTGAAGAGGCACTTGCTCGAATGGTCCTATCATCAAGGCCATGTATAATACAGTCAACTGCCTTTTTCCCTGTTATATCACATGCATTTAGAAGTATCATTTTTTCATAATAGTAATTATCCAAAGAATCACCAAGCTTAAACCGCTTTTCTAACATTTCAGTAAGTAAACTACCATAATTTGACTCTGAAGGAAAAGCTCTTTTGAGATATATTTGCCATTCCGACCAACTCCGATTGATAGACTGTAACCCCTCGTACCATTTTTTAGCATGACCTGCCAGGCGGGGTAATGCAAAATGGGGGATTTGTTGATCGTTCCATTTATAGATTTGAGCACATTCGTTTACTTTTCTAATCCAGTTCTCTATTCTATGATTTCTTACGGTAGGATCAAACTCAGGTATCATATTTTTATCAAAATGCAACTTTACAGAATTATGTGGATTAATAAAATTATTCATTAGGTTAAATAGATTAAGTAATTTTTCATTTGACATACCCAAGATTTCTTCGTTTGCGTGTGGGATTTGTTCTTGCCTGGATGAAGAGGAGTGTGGTGACAAAGAACGTTTCTCTGGCAAATGTTCCGACCGGCTGCGGTGTGGTGAGCGGCTGCGCGATTTGTCACTCAGTACACTACGACTTGAAGATGAAGAAGCACATAGGCCACGGTCGGGTGTTTGATATCTCGAAGATCTTGAAGTAGAATGCCTGTCTGTACAAGCATCTCCTCTTTTTTCAGCTCTAGATCGGTGCTCATGATATTGTGGTGTAGTTCTAATTGCTAGAACAGGGCTGTGACTTCTCTCCGAAACTCGACTTGAACTACGTTGACTGCACCGTGCGTGATTGCGTTGGGGCGTATCACGTATTTTGATTAATTCTTCGTCCATTTTGTTTCAGTGGGACGTGAAAATCCTTTATCCCCGCTTCTGATGTAAGTTGGGGGTCTGTTTGCACATAAACTCGTTCAACTTTTAGCACTTTATTTCACAAAAACTCAGCACTGACTGCCCTCTCCGGTGTCAAGTTCGTGCTTTTATAGAATATTGAGGTAGTATCGTTTCAACACTTTTCATTGACACCGAAACTGACAGTCGGTCATAACAAAGAAATATTTATTTAATACATCTTATAATTAACAATATAAAAACAAAAAAACATGTTATATTCTAATAAATTTTACATGAATGCGATTTTAATAATTATTAATAAAGCAATAGAAATTTAACATTTCATTGTATTAAAGTGACACGTACAAATGTGTGGTCAAATCAGCAATATATTAAGGTGAAAATTATAAATTCTTACACCAGTGACGATTTTGTTTATGTGGTTTCACAAATTCAAGACATTTTTGATAAATTAATTAAAGAAAAATATGCCAACAAAAATTTATTACAATATATGAAACTGGTCATTGAGTTTTCAATAGATAATCGTAATATCGTAGTATGTGTTAATCACAATAGTCGTTTAATAAAGTTTTTATATAATTTACTCTTTAAGATTTTTTGTACGACATTACTGTAATAATAAATAAATAAAATTTTATCAGGTAGAAGAAAGAAAGACAATGTTAACGACTATCTGCAAAACGAAGCCGAAACTTACTTTGTGAAATGTTTAAAAACAAAAAATAAAAATAAATAAATATGAACCCAGTTTTATTTTATAGAACCTTTCTTTCCGTTAAAACTAGATATCTTATTGTGAGGTTTGCTGAAGTTTTATTATTCTATTTAAGATACCTACGTTATATTCTGTTTTGTATATATTTAATATAATATTCATATTATTTTATAAAATATCAGTATTCACCCAGCAAACCTCATAGTAAGAAAAAGTAAAATGAAAATAGAAATTGAGCAAGCCTTACGTATGCAGACTGATACAATACGAATATAATTTTGTGTGTGGCGGATAGATGGCGCTAGAGACTTGTTAACAAATAAAGCTGGGAAGATTGGTCTCTTTTTCCAGTATATATAAGTACTCTTTGCTGGCGATCTGCAACGTCTATCGATAGCTTGCATTCAATAGATCGCACAAAAAATGTTAAACAAAAGGATGCGCTAAGACTGCTCGTACAGCGCGGAAGCTATACTTGCGCGTCGTTGATACTACGCGCTTCGTATAGTAAATAGTTATGTAAATATTTAGTTTATAAAATATTGTATATAATATATAATTATGTAAAATGCTAATGTAAGTTATTATTAAGTTTGTATTAGTCGTGTAAGTTATAATGTAATAAATAATTTTATATGTGGTTTTGTATAAATAAATATAAATACTGTACTTGCCGCCACAAGTCTTTGTTAATAAATTGCGATTTTCGTTTAAAGAAGAAGACCATAATATCTTTAAAAGTAAGTATTTTTAATGGAGGTCTATTTAATAATTCAAAAACTCATGTCTCATTTTTTCAGATGGCTCACTCTATTGCCTTATGCTTAATATTAAAGGAAGCTCATAACTTAGATGTGGCTAGAAGCCGTCGACAAGCCCAATTTCTTCGCAATCTTGATTTGTTCTCACGTGAAGATGAGTATGTGAACACCTACAGACTTAGCGAAGATTTAATAAAACAATTGGAAAATGAATTAAGCATTTATTTGGTAGACACGAAGCGAAAAGGAAAACGATTATCCAATAGAATCAAGGTTAAGTACCTTAACAACAACAATGAACAAACAACACAAAATTATAAATCAACACATGATATCATTAGACAAGGCTTTAGTTGAATCGAGGAATGCGGCGCAAATAAGTAACATAAACAATGACTTTACTATTGGATCTATAATAGCAATAAACTTACACAATAATTTAAAGGAATTACAAAATACGTTATTGGAGACGATAATGGATGTATATCAAGGCAAGGCCCGTCTTTCCCAGAAGGCGCACAGCGGGAAAAAAAATTCAGGTGATTCGATTCACCAAGAATTTTGAGGAATTGATCGAGTAGAAAAAAATCGTTAATAAAAATGTTCGTTTTTGGACGATTTAATTTTTTTTTAAAAATTGACGTAGAATAATTTTTTTTTAAACTAATGTATTTTTCTCTCCTCAACTCGAATATACTATTCTGAATATATGTATATATATATATATATAATATATGTATATATATATATATATAATATATGTGTATATATATATATATATATATAATATATATATATATATATATATATATAATACTAATATACCCTGAGAATTCCGATTATGAACCGGAAGAAAAATGGACGAAATTAATTTAATAAAATATATAATACAACGCAGTCTTGTAATCGAATTTTAGTTAATAGTTTTGTAAATAATTTCTGTACATAAATAAACTGAATTTTTTAAATTTTCAATCGTATATTCGAGTTGAGGAGAGAAAAATACATTAGTTTAAAAAAAAAATATTCTACGTCAATTTTAAAAAAAAAATTAAATCGTCCAAAAACGAACATTTTTATTAACGATTTTTTTCTACTCGATCGATTCCTCAAAATTCTTGGTGAATCGAATCACCTGAATTTTTTTCCCCGCTGTGCGCCTTCTGGGAAAGACGGGACAGGCAAGTAATTTTTTTTCGGAGATTGAGAATTGTTGCTAAAGTTTGCGACACAGGTCGATAAATTTTACATGACTCTCTTGGGAGTAGCGTTACCCACATGATAAACTACATTAGAAATCAAAATGTTTATTATAACATGTTGAATTGTTGCAAACGTAAAACCGACATAATTGCAATTTACTGCTAAACTAACAATCTCACGTTATTTTTTCAAAGAACTGATTTTGTAGAGGGCAAGCTAATGAACAACTTTGATTCAAAAAAAAATTCAAAATCCCCGTTTACAAGCAAAAAAACGGTTTTTCTTAGTTTAAATAATTTTCCTGGCTACAAAACACGGGTTCTAGCGGGGACAAATGGAGGGCATATTCGTGGGGGTCTATACTATCTAGGAAAAAATTGGCTCAGCGCTGGTGTCTTAGAATAGGTCTCATGTTTATTCCGACTGGACTAGATCTATCCTCATATGCCGCACAGAAGCGAAATTAAATTGGCGCCAAATCTATATACGCCCACTATCGCGCCTATCAATCATATCATCAATATTCTATTCCACAATACAACTTAACAATTGAAGCTCACTCGAAATTTCAAGAAGAGGCATCAGCAATTCCAGATCGTATGGAAAAACTCAAGGACATACACCATTATGCCATGATTTATATTATACTGGCGATATTAGCTGTGTTAGCGATAGTCGCCAAACGCATACGGTGTATATGGAGTCGCCCGCGCCGGCGGGAAGTGCAAACAAGTGGCGAAGAAACACAACATGAAGCGGCGACGGGGATAACGCCAGCATCTACACCTGCACCGGTCCCTACCTGGGGCGGACGCCGCCCGCCCCAAACCACGCGTGACAGACAAGAGTCGGAAATCACCATACGACCCATCCAACTACGAAATAGATCAACGAGTCCCGTTTGCGAAAATTTAACGAAATGTTTCAAGATGACACTGTTTAATTATCCTTTGTTTTCAAGTTTTACGTTCTGTCATTCTTACCTGTATGCAATCTCTTTTTCTTCCAGCATCCCACGGCCCGGGAATATGTGCGGTCCAATTACCGCACGTTTCCGTGTCAGTGAAATAGTTTACTTATTTAATATTATTTGATTGTATAGTCAGTCGTGTGTGTATGAAGTATTTACAAGCTCGTATATCAAGAAAATAAACATTCTATAATCGTCAAGGAGTTTTTATTATCAAGTTATCAAGATCTATCAAATAGGTCGTTCGGCAGCATCACGGCACCGTCCGACATATATATTTATAAAACTCGTTAAAAAACAAAATAACAATTTTATTGTTATAATTCTATTCTATTTATGATAGCATCTTTAAGAGGATTTATAAAGTTGAATTTTTAGCTGAAGGTTTTTCTTTGGATCCAAGGACCAAAGTTCGATCTCACCGAAAATGGGAGTAATTAAGTTTAAAATTTAATAGTATGGGGGGAAGTATTTTCGACAAGGTTAATGCCTTCTGTTTAAATAGCCTCTGCAAAAGCCGTAAGTCCTTCTTCGAGGGTTAAATGAGCTTGTGCTGTCAACCGTTCTCTCTCGAGGTTCTGCTCCAAGATGTCAACCACACGGCGATCTAGTGCCAGCCGTTGCTCCTCCAATCTCAAGAATTTCTCAATTACACTAACTAATTGAGATCTTCTTTGAGACGGAGGTGAAGCTTGCAAGGGCCTAGTTCTTCATGGTCTGCGTGGTACTGAAATAATTATTTTTTATAAGTTGTTGATTAATCATCATCATCAGCCTAATAATGTCCCCACTGCTGGGGCACAGGCCTTCCCAACGGATAGAATAGGGAGAATAGGCCATGACCCACCACGCAGGCCTAGTGCGGATTGCTGGGTGCTAACGACTGCAGATGCAGCTGGTACCAAAGGCTTCACGTGCCTTCCGAAGAACGGAGGAGTCATAGTAAATTTATGGTCACCCATGCAATGACCGACAACCGCGAATGTTGCTTAACTTCTAGAATCGCAGCCGAGCGCGCTCACTACTTTCGTTTAATAAAATTCTTCTTTGTTAATTATGAAACAAATATGACTAGACCTTGCATAATAATCTTAGTTATGATAAACTTTTTTCTCTTAATACAAATTCTATGATTATATATATTAAAAAAAATATCTTTGAGATTACTAAATACAATATCAAAATATTAAATTAAAACATACCTAGGGCAGCACCAGCAGTAAATGTGGTGCCTCTGTTGGTGCTTCTATTGTTGGCGTTGCTGTTTCACTCTTTTGAATGTTATCTATTATCTAAAAACAAATGGAAATACTTTAGAAACATAATTCTCATGCATGAGTAAATAAATAATATATTTTGTCTTAGAAAATACGAAAATATAAATAAACTAGACTTGCAACGAATATTCGGTTACTATTCGGTATTCGGCCTTTTATTATTATATTCGGCCGAATACCGAATACTTAAATAATATATTTTGTCATAGAGAAATAATTGGTAAAATGAAAAATGAAAATCGATTGATTACGTATATATATTCATATTTTCATTTCTGTTATAATATAATTTAAGTAGTCATTGGTACATAACACAGGTACAAAATCATCTTCTGAATTGGAAAAATGGAGGATTTTATGTATTTGAATTACTGTGAATTTTGTGTAATCAAAATTTAGAAGGGTAAGGTTCTCGTTTCTTTTATAATCATTTATTAAGTAGTCATTGGTACAAAAAATAGGTACATGATTTAAACATTTTCTGTATTAAACAAGTTAACAGTTTTTAATTCATTCAGTCATGTGAAGAATGGTTACATAATAGCAATAACTTAAAGTTTACGCGCGTTTTTGGCCATATCTCAAAAGTTCGTTTTGTCATTTAGCCGCATTTTAGTTTGAGGACGGCAGATTAGAACAAAACAAAGGAGCGCGAAACAAGTCTGTACAAGTTTTTGGCGCTAAAATCCAGCCGAATACTTTTGCCTAATATTCGGCTATTCGGTCAGGGGCCTCGCCGAATATTTGGTATACTGCCAAATATACTATTCGTTGCAAGTCTAAAATAAACCCTATTTAAAGTTATTTCATGCTCACCGGAGACTGATGGTGTGAAGCAGTAGAGTGTGTCATATCAATAGTGTTAGGATCCTGCAAGAGTTATAGATTAAATTTATTATTGATAATATAAAATAAGAAAATTTCATTACAGTCACTATCCTTTGGGTTAGTTTGTAATAGCTATTAATATAGAAAAAATATTATAAACTAGTGGCCCGCCCTCGCTTCGCTTCGGTGTAGAGCTGTAGTGTAGAATTCGATTTTTTCTCATCTTTTAAACCTTTCGTAGACCACCACGAACATTTCAAGACCATGATAAGATAAATCCGTTCAGCCGTTCTCGAGTTTTAGCGAGACTAACGAACAGCTATTGATTTATTATATATACTAGCTGACCCAGCGAACTTCGTACCGCCCTAAAAAATAGGGGTTGTCCAGCGGACAAAATTGTGAATCTAAACCATTCTCAGATCCCCTTGAACACACACAAAAAATTTCATCAAAATCGGTCCAGTCGTTTAAGAGAAGTTCAGTGACATACACACTCACAGAAGAATTATATATTATATATATATATATTTAGCGATTATTTTAGAAATTATTTTAAAAAAAAACAAAGACGACCAACAGGAAATTTTATATGAAAAACTAAATGAATTTAACAATTTTTATAAAGTAATATTAAATTAAATTGCGAACACAAAAAAATGTCGGACGAACGAGCAGAGATGTTGCTTCGATGGAGGCGCGCGCAGCCAAGAGAGCGAGGTACGCGGCGACCGGCTTTTATACCCTCCATAGGCATAAAAATTTTCGTCTGCTACACGGCCTCTCCTGACAGGAGACCGTCCTCGGGCTCCCTTGCATCAGCTCCCATCCCAGCTCAGTCCAGCACAGGTAGACTGAGTCCTACTTCAGGTCGGTCTTCAGTCGAGGCGCAGTCTTGCAGCTCGGCAGCCACGTCGCGTGGGTGCTCAGGCATCTGGGCTGCGGATGTACTGGGCTGCTCGCCATCGTCAGCAGGCTGCCCAGTAGTGGCAAGAGTAGACTCCTCATCCTCGTTGTCTGCGTCTGTCAACAAAATCAGTAAGCAACATGCCCTACGGCTTAACATCACACATATTAGGCACTGAGATAGAGGCACTACGTGAAGCTTATCTCACAAAACGACAAAGTCAGAGGCACGACGTGAAGCGTAACTTTGTAAATATTAGTAAGCAACATGCCCTACGGCTTAACATCACACATATTAGGCACTGAGATAGAGGCACTACGTGAAGCTTATCTCACAAAACGACAAAGTCAGAGGCACGACGTGAAGCGTAACTTTGTAAATATTAAGTTAGAAGCACGACGTGAAGCATAACTTAATAGCAAGACAGAGGCACGACGTGAAGCATGTCTTGGACACAATAGGACAGAGGCACGACGTGAAGCTTGTCCACCAACAAGTGAAGGAACAGAGGCACGACGTGAAGCTTATTCCAACGCTTGAGCACGACTCGCCATCGAAGTAAGCAGCGCACACCTCAGGAGTCCACTCCCCGCGCCACGGGATCATAAACTCCGCAGCCGCTTGGGTCGACTTTCCACACGACCCAGCCAGGAGCTGCAGCTCGTACCGCCCGTGAGGCAGGAGCTTCATAACTCGGTATGGACCCCGCATGCAGGAGTCCAACTTCCCGGTAGACTGCGCCTGCTTCCTGACAAAAACCAGTGTATTTAGACCAAAAATACGAGGAGCTTTCCTGCCCTGATTTACATAAGCGTCTTGGTGTTGTTGATTCAGCCTTAACCTTTCGGAGGTTCTTTGTCTAGTGCAAACATTGACTGGATTTCGGCTCAAATAGTCAGCGTGTCCCATACACGTGCCCTTTCGATAACTTAGATCAGAATCAAAGTCTTGCAGATATACCCACCACCGTGCCACTCTGGGTAACAAATCTTTTTTTCTTTGTGTGAGATTTAAAGCATTGCAATCTGTGACCACGGTGAAACGTATACCCACGAGATAAGGTCTAAAATGTTGTAGGGCCCTTACAACTGCAAGAGTCTCGAGTTCGTACGAGTGATACTTATTCTCAGCTCCTTGCGTCAACTTACTGAAATAAGCTACCACTCGTTTATAACCACCTTCGTGAATTTGCATCAATACGGCCCCGTAACCTACAGAGCTGGCATCCGTATGAACTTCAATTGGCAATATTGGATCGTATACGGCGAGAACGGGTTCGTTAGTTAAACATTTGATTATGTCTATACGTGCAGTCTGTTGTTCGTCTCCCCACCGAAATTCTACACCCTTTCTCGTCAGACCCGCTATGCAGGCAGTCTTCTGGGCAAAGCCGGGTATATATCTACGAAAGTAACTGGCTAGGCCCATAAACTGACGAACCTGCTTAACGTTCCTGGGCTCGGGGGAATCGACTAACGCTTTTATCTTATCACGAGTCGGCCTAACCTGACCTTGGGATCTGATACGGCCTAAATACTCTATTTCAGTCACCAAAACGAGCACTTTTTCAGATTGATCGAAAAACCTGAACTTGTCAAGGTCAAAAGGACATCACGTAATAAGGAAAGACCCTGGTCTACTGTCATACTTATTATTAAAACGTCATCAACGTACACCAGGACGTCCCCGGAATCAATGAATTTGGTATAACCGTATGGCATTTTTAAATATTTGTAATGCCCTTCGGGCGTTAAAAAGCCAGTTAATGGAATTGAGGCTTCCTGGACTGGTACCTGATGAAAACCAGTTGCCATGTCTAAGCTCTTAAAATATTTATTTCGTCCTAATCTGTCGATGTAATCATCGATCCGCGGTAAAGGGAAACGGTCCTTAACTGTAACCTCATTAAGCTTGCGGTAGTCTACGCACATACGGTCTGACCCGTCTTTCTTTTTTACCAGCAAGATTGGACTCGCATAATCCGAACTAGACTCGCGAATAATACCTTTTATCAACAAGTCGTTAACTATGTCGCGAACTCTAAGAATTTCCGCAAGAGAAAGGCGATAAGGTCTATAATGTATTGGTGTATTAGAATTTAACTTAATAGACATACTTCCTGTATTCACAGTCGATGTTGCGGTACCAGAAATAAAATACTCAGAAAACTCACTTATGATTGCTAATAATTGTTGCAGTTGTCGATCAATAAGATTAGTTTTTATCGGAATATTCAAATCGGACTGAATTGTCATAACTTCATTAGAACGCATTAACTTCCTTGACAGCAACTGATAATCGCGGGTACGAACGTATTGAACGCCTTCTCTATTCAAAACATCAGTACCTACTATTATCGGCGTGTTCATAAATTCCGACGACACAACGAATAAGTCAACTTCCATTGTAATACCGTCAAACTCAATCGGTAATGTTACATAAGAGGTACTTTCAATCTCCTGACTTCCTAATCCCCTTAATATGCGAAAAGTAGGTTTACGTGTGCATTGAAAATGTTTCAACAAACAAGACGAAATGAGAGATATACTCGACCCGCTGTCGATAAGAACATCTACCGGTATTCCATGTATGACGGCAACAATAACATCACTATTGTGGGTAGTTTTGTTTTCGCGGCAAAAATTAACATTATTTTTATTTCGCCACTCCGCTTTCTGTTTAGCGAAACAAGTACTTATTTTGTGACCAGACTTTTTACAATAGGAACACGGTTCGGATTTTAATGAAATTATAGCTGGCTCAGAACTCACACTATTCTCACTTGAACTAGGTTTCGATTCTACTTTAGTTTTCTTATTGCAATTAGCCTGTCTATGACCGCTTAAACCGCATGTGAAACACTTGCCATCCTCTAATCTACGTTTTCTCAAATTAGCGTTTAAATTATTTCTATTTTTATTATGAAAAAATTTTGAAGTGGACGGACAGACATTACTTATATTTGATTTGGACACATTAGTTTTTACATAAATCGAAAAAAAATCAACTAGGTCGGTAGGAAGCAATTTTGCATTCGTAGCGGATGCTCGAATATGTGGGTCAGTAATTCCACGGATAATTATCGCAGTAGTTAGTTCGTCGCTAAGTCCGCGTACTACCCGCAATCGAAGCAAAGAACGTCGGGCATAGTCAGCATACGTGGGATATTTATCAGAATTAATTTGCATAACATCAAATAAGATATTTGCAATGTCGAGTGTTTTTGGGCACAAAGGTTTAAACTCCTTTTTTAAAACTGCTCACTCGTTACCCACTCACCCAACCATGTTTGAGCATCACCCTTCAGACAGTTTCCTATTCGCGACAAACATTCGTAATCATTCCAATTATTTAAACACTTTGCACGTTCTACTTCCTCGCACCAATCATCAATATTATGCAATTTGGGATCAAAATTAGAAATATAAAAATGTTGGTTTGATCTTACCGAGTTGATTGAGCGAATTGCATCCACAATTCTGTCGGTTACCGTCACGGGGATACTGATGTCGCTGGTACCAGACTCTGGTACAAACACAGGGCGATTCGCGCGAGGCTCCACACGCGTCGCAGGTGGAGGCAGCGTCGGCGTCGTCGAACGCTGCTGGCCATGCGCCGGCGTCGTTCCACGGCGACCCGACGACAGCGCGCGCCGAGACGGCGAGCGCGTACGAGGCTGGCGCCGCGTAGACGGCGGGGTCTGGCGCCGCGGTGTCTGGCGCCGCGGTGTCGGCGAGCCCGGCGACGCGCACCTGGCGGTACTTCTAATCGGTGGCGTGCGAATTCCCGACGGCCCTCTCGTCTCAACTTGAACCTGTTTTTCTAAAACTAAAAGTCGAGCCCGCATCGCCTCCATCTCGCGTTTCAGCCTACCCTCCGAACTACGTTCTCTGTAGTTATCAAGGCGCCTATGGCTGCTTCGACTACGACGGTACTCATGGTCCGACATTTTTGCTTTTGACGTATTAAGAAACAAATATGATCAAAGAAAACGGATAGGATACGTAGATCCTATCCCACTTCTGATTTTAGCGATTATTTTAGAAATTATTTTAAAAAAAAACAAAGACGACCAACAGGAAATTTTACATGAAAAACTAAATGAATTTAACAATTTTTATAAAGTAATATTAAATTAAATTGCGAACACAAAAAAATGTCGGACGAATGAGCAGAGATGTTGCTTCGATGGAGGCGCGCGCAGCCAAGAGAGCGAGGCACGCGGCGACCGGCCTTTATACCCTCCATAGGCATAAAAATTTTCGTCTGCTACAATATATATATAATAAATCAATGTATATATATATATATATATATATATATATATATATATATATATATATATATATATATATATATATATATATATAGATTAATAATATTTACATATACATTTGGGAGAAGCGAGTGCCCCTATGCATCTTGTAAAATTGATGGGCTGTCTTCTGATGAAGATGGCTAAAATGTTTGAATAATCAAATCAGTATTTACTTAATACTAACAAATAAAATCACGTAAAACTTTAAATGTGTAATCTTTCTGTACCGACCTGCAAAGCTCAATCCTTAAATGACTATCATCACCACCCATTAGAATCAAAATTGGCTCTTCTAACTCTGTCAGTTCTGGCACATTTTCAACACCGCCACCAGTTCTTCGCCGTGCTGCATTTCTATGAGTAACTTTTTTTTTACTGCACTCTTTTTATCTGACCAATACTGTCAACCGATAAAAATAGAAGCTCAGAAACAAAAAAGTATATACAGGGCGTTCACGAGCGTCTTCAATATATAATGTGCTTTCCCTCCGTGTGACAAACCCGTGGGACGCGCGATATAATTTTTTAGCCTTTAGAATTTAATAGCCTCTGCAAAAGCCGTAAGTCCTTCTTCGAGGGCTAAATGAGCTTGTGCTGTCAACCCTTCTCTCTCGAGGTTCTGCTCCAAGATATCAACCACACGGCGATCTAGTGCCAGCCGTTGCTCCTCCAATCTCAAGAATTTCTCAATTACACTAACTAATTGAGATCTTCTTTGAGACGGAGGTGAAGCTTGCAAGGGCCTAGTTCTTCTTGGTCTGCGTGGTACTGAAATAATTATTTTTTATAAGTTGTTGATTAATCATCATCATCATCATCAGCCTAATAATGTCCCAACTGCTGGGGCACAAGCCTTCTCAACGGATAGAATAGGGAGATTGGGCCATGACCCACCACGCGGGCCTAGTGCGGATTGTTGGGTGCTAACGATTGCAGATGCAGCTGGTACCAAAGGCTTAACGTGCCTTCCGAAGAACGGAGGAGTGATAGTAAATTTATGGTCACCCATACAATGACCGATAACTGCGAATGTTGCTTAATTTCTAGAATCGCAGCCGAACGCGCTCACTACTTTCATCATCGAGCTCTCCATAAGTTATTAATTATGAAACTAATATGACTAGACCTTGCATAATACTATACTATTACATGCAGACAGACTACAGGAGGGTAGGTGTAAAGAAAGGTACTGTTTAAAAGTTGTCTAGTTTATATTTGAATAAAATAAGTAAATACAAATTTTAAATCTATATACTATATGTTAAATTAATTTTTATTGAACAATACCTGCCGGAGAGTGTTATCTTCACTGTAACTGAACCAACACTTAATATCCCTGAAATTGCACTTCACTGTCCTGCTGATAAAAACAAAATGGACGCCATACAAGACTCCCTGTCTCAACTCCAGCGAATGTTCACAGAGAGGATGAATAACTATGAAAGTGATCTTTATGCTGCCACCCCGTCATCTACAGTTGCCAGCCTCACTGCAGATTTCTCAACGTTCCGAGGTTTCGTTTTGGCATCTATTCATAGTCTCCAAGAACAAATTAATATTCTTACGCATCAGGTAGACAGCATGGAAATGCATAGCCGCAGAAAGATCCTGCTATTTCACGGACTGAAAGAGTCTTCAGAAGAAGATGCTACTGCTGTTGCGGTGAGGGCCGTGGCTAGGCAATTACAGATATCAGCTTTCACCGCCAGGGATGTCAGTCGCTGCCATCGAATGGGTCGTTCCACTAATAATGATCGCCCACGACCCCTCGTAGTGAAGCTGTGTGACCTTGACATGCGAAACAAAATTTGGTTTGCCAAAGCAAAATTAAAGGGGTCAGGTATCACTATTTCAGAGTTCCTCACAAAAGGCAGGCACGACGCTTTTATGGCTGCACGCGACAGATTTGGCGTAAATAAGTGCTTTACAAGGATGGGGTTTGTTTTCGTCATTGGTGGTGACGGAAAGCGACACCGTATTAGCTCGTGTACTGAGTTGAACAAAATCCCAGTTCCTGTTACGGTGACACCGGAATCGCCGAAGCCCGTAGGGCAAACATCCAGCTGTACCAACTCTCAAATGGAGGTAAATAAAGTCCCAGTTCCCAGTACGGCGAGGGGTGCATCACCGAAGCCAGTAGCCCAAATCACCACCAGGGGCAAACGTACGGTCAATGCATCGGTTAAAAAGTAGTTAGTGATTTTATTGTTTTATATTGTCGTGCGCGTTCGCCGCATTTTGTTCCTTTTACACTTTTGTAATCGTTCTGTGGATCCTCTCATTATACTGTGTCCTATCTCTTCAATTTGTAACCATATATTAAAACTTTGTTTGTTCATCTCCATTCGGATAGACATAAATTGAAGGTAAATTAATTATTTCTCTTCCAACTAATAATAAACACGAATATCTGACATTGACATAACTTATCAACAAATTCTCATCATAACTGGTAGGCATAAGTTTCAATGTTCATACAGCCATTCGATTTTTTTTTCCTTCTTCTTAATTGGATCCACAGATTTAAAGCTGTAAACTGGAATTTTAATAGTTTTTTTTTTAATGTAATTGTGTATAATGGTTTCGTAATTAATTTTCATTTAACCTTCTTTGCTCTCCACTCAACCGGCAGGTGGAGCAAATTAAGTATTTAGTGCTTATATTGTTCCAAATTTTAACTTTTTATTTTATATTATCTATTTATTATTTAATTAGTTTATGACTAGTTCAGAAAAAGATAGCGATGATTCGTTTCAGTCATTATCACCCGTTAGCATCTGCACAGATACTAGTTATGTTAGTATGCCTTCCCTTTCTGACTGCATCGATGGTGAATTTTCTGATGTACCTAAAAACTTTAACGTTGTTCACATTAATGCGCAAAGTGTTCCGGCTCATTTCATTGATATGCTAACGTCTCTCAACCACAAAAACCTTCATGCTGTTTTAGTCTCCGAATCCTGGCTTAAACCTTCTCTGCCTTCTTCATCCTATACGTTACCTGGTTTTCGTTTGATACGTAACGATCGCACTGGCTCTCGAGGTGGTGGAGTTGCAATTTATTTACGTACTCATATTCCCTTTACTGTAATCAGCTCCTCTGCACAACCTCCTCCAGCTAATGCTGGCGAGCATCTGCTAGTTGAGATTCTCCTGTCACACACAAAAGTCCTTCTCGGAGTCTATTACAGCCCCTCTTTAAATGTCAACTTCTTCAGTTCTTTTGAACAGCTCTTGGGAAATGTAGTCCCATCCTATAGCCATACATTGATAATGGGTGATTTCAATACTTGTCTTCTGAAAAATGATTCCCGTGCTGCCTCTCTTAATTCTGTTATTAGCTCTTGTAATCTTCATATTCTTCCTCTTAGTGCCACCCATCATTTCCCAAACTCTTCTCCCTCACTTCTTGACTTAATTATAGTCTCTTCTCCTCATCTTGTCATGAAGCATGGTCAATGTTCGGCTGATGCTTTTTCATACCATGATTTAATTTACTTGTCCTACAAAATTCGTCCTCCCAAAATTAAACCCAAAGTCATTCTTCAGCGTAGTTTTGGTGGTATGGATAGGGAAGCGTTTCTTATTGACGCTCAAAATACAGATTGGTCGCCGGTAACTGATGCGGAGTCTGTGGACGAGCAAGTTGAGACCTTTAATTATATAATAACCCAGCTTTATGACAAACACGCTCCATTCCGTCTCATCAAGATTAAACATGTTCCAGCGCCGTGGCTTACCCAAGATATTAAAGCCCTTATGCACAAAAAAGATGTTGCAAAATACAAATATAAACTCCGTCCAACTGATGCAAACAAAGTTAACTATGTTAGAGCTCGTAATTACTGCAATTTGGTGTGTAGGGATGCCTTACGTCGCCATATTCACGTTTCTGTCGATAATAAAGATCCAGCAAAAGTCTGGAATTTCCTCAGGTCTCTTGGAATTGGTAAGTCCCGACAAGAATCTATTCCTAGCAGCATTAACGTTGATTCACTCAACCTTCACTTCTCTTCCTCTTCTAGTCTCAGTGATTCTAATAAGACTAATACTTTAAATTTTCTTTCCTCGTTACCAGTTCCTGACTACTCTCCTTTTGTCTTTACTCAATTCACTGAATGTGACGTTAGGAGAGGCAAGCTTTCTATCTCCTCCAATGCAGTGGGGAACGATGGCATTAGTCGTAACATGTTAATACCAATCCTAGATATCATTCTTCCTGTCCTTACTTTTCTATTTAACAGTTCGATCTCCAATGCTGTCTTTCCGTCAGTTTGGAAGGAAGCCCAAATTATCCCACTCCCTAAAAAATCGAACCCTACATCTACTGCCGATTTTCGGCCCATCTCTATCCTACCCTTCCTATCCAAGGTCCTTGAACGCCTCGTCCACAATCAATTTAATATGTTTCTATCTCGGCACAATCTCTTTAATTCTTTTCAACCTGGTTTCCATCCCGGCCATAGTACAACGACTACTCTGCTCAAAGTAACAGACGATATACGTCTTGGGATGGATAATGGTCTCCTTACGGTATTAACACTGTTGGACTTCAGCAATGCTTTTAATACTGTCAATTTTGACGTTCTTTTGGCATTGCTGCACTCTCTTAACGTATCTCCATCAGTGATTGAGTGGTTTCACAGTTATCTGTATGGGCGCAGGCAGCGCGTTTGCCTCGAGGAGAAATTTTCTTCATGGAGCGACGCGACTGCTGGTGTTCCTCAAGGCGGCGTCTTATCTCCTCTTCTTTTCGCTGTCTTAATCAACTCTGTTTCAAATAATATTTCTTCTTCCTACCACCTATATGCAGATGACCTCCAAATCTATCGCCAAGCATCACTTGGTCAACTTGGAGATGCGGTGCGAGCTACTAATACCGATCTACTTACGATTTCAGAGTGGAGCAAATCCTTTGGATTAGAATTGAATCCCTCCAAGACTACTAGCATAATAGTAGGTAGTTCTAGGATGATAGATAGAGTAGACTGGCAGTCAATACCCAGTATCCAACTGGCTGGTAATAATGTTCCTTTTAGCGCGTCGGTAAAAAACTTGGGGTTAACATTCGACAATTATTTGAGCTGGGGTCCTCAGATGCAAGTGGTTAGCCGCAAATTGTTTGCCTCAGCTGCGTCACTTAAGAGACTACGTAATTTCCTACCCATTACTACCAAAATTACCTTAGCACAGTCTCTGTTGCTACCCATTCTTGATTATGCTGACGTCTGCTATCTTGATCTTACGGAGGACCAGCTAAATAAGCTTGAGCGACTTCAAAACTTTTGTATCCGCTTCATATTTGGCTTGCGCAAATATGATCACGTTTCTCAATTTCGTTCGCAGCTCAAGTGGCTACCTATTCGTCTTCGCCGGAATACTCATATTCTTGCTCTCCTTTACAACATATTGTTCAATCCTAAGTCCCCGCGCTATCTTAAGGAATGTTTTAATTTCCTTCATACTTCTAACACGTTATCCCTTAGGTCATCAGAAAATCTTACTCTCATGACTCCTGTACACGGCACATCTTTTTGTAGCCGTTCGTTGGCAGTACGTGCCGTACATCTGTGGAACTCTCTCCCACTTACCATAAGACGTGCGGAATCCATTCACGCTTTTAAAAACCTTGTTAAGTCCTATTATCTGTCCTTATAAAACTTTCGATTATATTCTTTTTTGTGATTACTACCTTCTGAACTAGATTTGTTTATTGTTGTGTGTGTATCTATTTATTTTGTGTAAGAGTATATATATGTATATATATATATATATATTATATTTTTATTAATATGTATGTATTTATTATCACCTATTTCACTCAAGTGATTTACACCGCCTTCTCTCCAACTTCCTTCTAGTCCTCTCCATCCAAAGGTTGCCTGGAAGAGATCGCTCTTAGCGATAAGGCCGCCCATTGATACACTAGTTTTAATTTGTTTTGTACTAAATGTAATGATTTTTGTGGTGTACAATAAAGCGTTTTGTATTGTATTGTATTGTACTATTAAGTGTTAAACTTATTTGCTTCCACTTTTGATAAGCTCGAACTTTGGCACTAAGCTTCTATTTGAACCCTTTAGCTAAATCTCTATTAGCCTCTAGGAACTCGATCAAAGCATCAAGCTACGCTACAGAGGGATGCGACGATCATGACACGCCTGCAGTGCTGAAAAAGACAGAAATCATTTTAATTTACATTAAAACTTAAGTCAAGCAAAACCACATTTTATTTAGCTTACTTCATCTCGCCTTTCTTCTATGAGATTTCTTCAAGAACGCTATTATTAATAATTAAGTTTAATAAAATCGCGCCAAAAACTTGCAGGTATTCCCCTGCATTTGCTTTTTTTATTTCTTGCCCCATTCTAGAAAGGCAAAGGGTACTGTGTCCATACAGCCAATCCTATTATTCTGTAATTTCTACTTTTTTCACGTTGGAGCCAAATCTGCTTTTAGGTATCTTGTTTTCCGTTTAATGGCTGGTTTACATTATTAAAGAGTGCTTTAGGAGAGTAATTTAGTGGACACATGTGAACGGTAGCTTCCAGTGACTCGATTTAGTACGACTCCACTCGCATTTCAACTAGAAACAAAATAGGATCGGTTTCTAATTCTGTTTCCAGTGGCACCCCTCGCGCAAGCGCAGGTGGACGCGTGAATAATTAATTTATTCACGCGTCACTGAAGATACGACTCTGAAATTTGTGATTGAACATGTGAGCCATGAATTTTTGTGGAATGTAAAAAGTAATGTTTATATATATAATAAAATAAAAGAGGCAATGGACATTCAGGATTTTGGTATAAACGAGGTTAGCTTTTATCAACAAGGCACTTGCTCCAAGTGTGGGTCTTCGACGATGTGGTTTCGAACGACGCACGCCCCGAGTGCCATTCTGTTAAACGTTTAAGAGATAGGTACTCAATCATGCCATAATCGCCACTACTATGTTAATAATTCCACTTATATAAGTTAGATGTTCCATATATGCTTCACAGCAAATAACAGAACATTTTGGCATTTTTGATCTCCTAACATTGTTGGAGTATCCAACATTTTAATGTTGCCAATACTGCACATGTTAGTAGTTTATGATTTCATTTTTATGTTAAGTTCGTAGCAATGTGATTGCTTCCCTTTTTCTGTGCCCGTCTGTTGGAGCGATTACACGTGATAAGTATACATCAATCTTTTATTTCCACGAACCAAAATACAATCTACATAACATTACAACCAGTCCCTCTGACATTGCTCCTTCGCCGAGAACATAAGAAGATCAATAATACAATTAGCGTGCCACACTTCGGGTGTGCTGAGCAGTTTTGAGTGAAGTCAACGAGCCGTTTTTGTGCATACTTCTACGACGCAGCAGCATTACAGCCGCCTACCAAAGCCAACAGATGCAAGAATATAAAGAAAGGTCAGAAAAGCATTTACAAAATAATTAAATTATTTTGCATCCTTCCTGCGCGTTAATCGCTATTGGTAGATACGCAAAGAAAAACACGAAGCAACAGCGCTCTGCGAACACGATTGGTCCATAAGCGCTCCACGCTGCGCTGCTATTGGCAGTTGGCTCTGCAGGTTCCGTGTTTCCCGCTATGGGGCGCAATCGTCGACGACGCCACGCCGCGCTAGCAACAAGCGTGCTCGCTATCTCCACATCCGCCATTTTGTGTTGTGTCATCGTCATATTTTTAACACATACAACCTAAGCAGGTTGTATGTGTTAAAAACGCGTGTGCAGTGCAAACTCCAATTTAGTTTTATCGTAGTATTGTCGTACCTTTATAGGCCATCCAAGAATGTCGGACTCGGGCGAAAAGTACTACGACCCAGAGGAAAACAAAATTATTCTCGTGAGAAAACGTGCTGCTATCAAGGGAGTTCTCACAAAACTTTTCAACTATTTAAGGACTGTAATGAACAGGAATTATCTCGAACCATTGCGGGGCGCATTTAAAATTAATTTAAAAATACAACTTAAATTTATGTGAAATTGATCCTGCTGCTGATGACATGGAGGTTGTGGAGTTAAATTTTACCAATACTCGAGTCACAATCAGAAGGCTTATAGAAAATTATAACATTTCAAAACGGCAAGCCATAAATAGTTCTAATTACGATATAATGTCCCCTACAAATCTTCCACAAATTGACATTCCTATATTCCCTGGTAAGTACGCTGACTACAAAGCTTTTATAGGGTTATTCGGTCAAAAATTGTTTTATTTAAGATATTTTGTTCAAAATGAACCATATGTATTAATCAAAAGTTTACCCATAGTAACCAAAAACTATAAAAAATATTAAATGAGCGTTATGATAATGTTTACAAAATTACAAATGAGCACATAAATGTTTTGTTAGATATGTCACCAATTGTAAAATCTACAGCTCATAACATTAGGCAATTTATAGCCACTGTAAAACAACAATTAGCAGCCTTAAATAACTTAAATCATAATGTCAATATGTGGGACCCAATTATACTTTGCATTCTTACCAGAAAGTTAGACAGCTATTGTAATAGAGAATATCAATTAAATAGAGTCAATAAGGAACCTACAGTTGAGAATGCAGTGGAAAAACCACATCAGGTGCATTATCAGGTATGCCCAAGGCTGCTCACATGGCGACCGTCAAGGATGATGCAGGAGCAAATGTGATAAGATCTGCACCGCCATCCGGCTGCGTGATGTGTAAGTTGCCTCTTAAATTATTTACTTGTCCTAAATTTAAAATGATAACGGTTTCGGAGCGATTAAAATTTGTTCATGAGAATAATTTCTGCCAAATCTGCCTCAATAGGCATAGTAAAAAATGTAGATTATTTTTTAAATGTAAAAAATGTAAACAAAAACACAATACACTGCTTCATGAAGATAAGGTTGAAGGTCCAGGGACATTGTTCCTAGAATCCAGTTCCAAACATTGTAACCTACAGCTCAAGTAAAGATTATAGCAGGCAGTGGAACTGAGATACATGTAAAGTCACTCCTTGACAGTGGACCGCAAGCTTCATTCATAACAAGGGAACTTGTTCAATTATTAATTTTGAAGCCAAAACAAATACATACTCCTGTGGTTGGTACGGGAACAGTAGCAAGGTTAACAGCTGTGTAAATGTATGCCTTTATTCACTTTTTAATGATTTTACAGTAACATGTTATGTTCTTGAAAACATAACATCAAAACTACCACATTCTGAAATTTCAACAAAAAACTTAATTCTGCCCTCAAACATTAAACTAGCCGACAAGGATTTTCATAAGCCAACCCCCCTAGCATGAGCACACGATGTCGATATACGATAAAAGATATGATATCATAATGACAACAACTTATATAACGATTTTGCGAGCATGAACAACGTATCGATATGATATGCAGGGCCGGGTTATGCCTGTCGGGGCCCCTAGGCAATGCTCATCCAGGGCCCCCTACCCTCTTCTAATTTTTACGTTAACACAACAAAATTCAAAATTACACCGTTTTTTACTAACCTGGGTATATCATCATATTATTCAATAAAAATGTTGAATCAAATGAACAGAATGTTTATTTATGCATTTATAAAAAACATACATAGCTTAAATATTAACTCTTCTAACTTTTTTTGATACAAAATCGTTCAAGATATCCTGAAAGGTAATCTTCTCCAACACGTCATTTTCAATTGCCATTATAGCCAATGAATTTAAACGGTTTTGAGACATCGTTGAACGAAGACAGTTTTTAATTAATTTCAATTTGGAAAAGTTTCGTTCACCAGTGGCATTTGTAATCATTAGACTTCTATATATTTGCAAAGCTGTCATTACATTCGGGAATGTTGACTGTGCCATGTTACCAATAATCAGTTTGTAAGACTCCTCGGCTGGCATATTTTTTTGTCCGGCGTCATCTAATTGTAAGATGAAGTATTTATACTGCACCATTTCGTCTATAAACTCAGGCTCAATGTCCTCGAAATAATGATCCTTAAATTTTGTACAAGCCTGTCTAATTTCAGCGTCCGATTTTGTCGAGAAATCTGTTAGAAACCCAAACAGATCATTTATTTCCCGGTAAGCTTCTAGGCGCCGCGACAGTTCTGTAAATAACATGTCTAGTACTGGCAAATATGTATCAACTTTTAACTTCTCTTTTCCTCTGAGCACAACTTCTTCTGCTGATCCGTCATCGTGATGCCTTTTCCTTTTTCGCTCACGCTGATTCTCATCACTGTATTGAGTATCAGTTTTCTCATTTGCCTTAGTCTCGTAGTCGTCAAATAAATCTCTCTGTGAAATTAAAAAATCTAAAAGCGATTTTAAAAGATCGACTGCTGTTCGTAGTTCAATTGTTTTCTTTTGTAAAGATATGCTGACACCATTGATCCGATCTAGTATGGCAGCCCAGAATACGGCCATTACAGCATTTTCTTTTTTTCTTAAGTCATTCAATAGACATTTAGCTTCGTGAATCGCTTGTGATGTCTGAGTCTCATCGCTAGCAATAGACTGCAAAGCTTTCTGAAAACTGTTGTAACCAGTTGCCAAAGCCTTAGTAGCATCGGCCCTTGCACACCATCTTGTATCGGATACACTTTTCAGAACCAATGACGAATTATGCTTACGTTCATCACGTTTTTCAAGATTTTCGAGCATAATTGCCCAGCGATGAGTTGATGCCGAAAAAAAGTTGTATATTGCCTGTACAAATCCGAAGAATGAGATTGCTCCAACGCAGCTTTCCGCTGCACGTACTCCAACCAAATTCAGTGAGTGCGCTGCACAGGGAACGTAGTGTGCGAGGTGATTTATTTTCTTTATATGCGCCTGGAGACCATTGTAACGACCAGACATATTCGACGCATTATCATAAGACTGACCTCTCAAATTTCTTACATCAATATTATATTGGCTTAAAAAATTTAATATTTCGGTGGCTAGTTCTTCCCCTTTGTGGTTCTGTATGAGAAGAAATTTAAGAAAACGTTCAGCCACTTCTCCATTCGACGTAACATATCTCAGCACTACAGTCAACTGATCAGTGTGTGATATATCAGGTGTCGAATCGACACTTATTGAGAAGTATTTGGCTTCAATAATTTCATTAACAATATATTTTAAAACCTTATTTCCCAATATTTCAATAAGTTCCTCACAAATCGTTGCAGATAAATACGATTGTTTTCCTTTGCCTTCATTACCATATTTTGCTAAATGCGAACTAAGAAAAGGATCGTACTCTGCGATTAACTCTAAAATTCCCAAATAATTGCCATTATGTTGAGAACCGAGAATTTCATTGTCACCACGAAATGCTAATCCACGGGATGATAAAAATTTTATCACAGAGACTATTCTTTCTAAAACTTTTTTCCAATATTCTTTTTCTTTATTAAATGTAATCTCTAAAGAAGTGTCGATTCGTCCGTGAATGCGTCGTCTACTTATGAGTGTCTGTACACATACTCGGTGAGTTGCATTATTCTCATGCGATTGGATTCGGTGCAACGCATTTTTCCAATCAGAAAATCCAGTTTGAAATTGTGATCGGTTTTGTGCTTCACCAAAAAGGATACATGGAAAACAGTATACTTTTCCAGTAGACGGAGAATACATGAGCCACTCCCGTTTGATTTTACCACCACTGATGTGTTTCCGAAAAAACATAGACTGAGAAAAAAATCTTTTACTGTCGTCGTACTGTCGGGCCGAAGCAGAAAAATTACAATCAAAGTGTTGACATTCGTTAGGGTCTCTAGTACACCAAAAATCTTGCATTTCGTTGGTAATATTTTGCCATAAGCCAATGTCATTCTGGTATTCCACCCCTAGATGAACTACGTTTTGATGTATGACCCCTGTCTCGGCCTCACCTTCCTCTGCACTGACTAACGTAGGTGTTTCTTGATCCTGGCCAATCTGTTCAAAAGGCTCGCAAGGAACCTCTACTGGGTCTACTTCCATCTTGTGGCTGGTAGAAGACGTACTTGGAGTGTCATGAGGTTGATGTTCCTTTAATTCGCGACTAAATCCGAGTTCGAAAAGGTTTTGTGTCTTCTTTAATTGTTCATTAAGTTTATTTTGTTGCTCTTGCCGCTTTTTACGTTTTTCGGAACCACTTTCATGCTTTTTCTTTACGGGTACCTCCGACATTTTGTTCCTGAAAGGAATAATCTTTTGTTTTAAAACAGTAAAGAAAATTTCACCTTAGCAGCTCAAACAATATAATAATAATAATAGTTTCCTGCTTAATATTAATAAACACCCAAAGTAAAAATATTTAATAACATAGAAATTAATTAAAATATCCAATTGAATAATAAAACGACACTTCACATTTGTCAAATCCTGTATCAGGTAATAAAATATGTAAAAAATAATAAAACTTACGTAAAGTAATTTTAACTTCAGTTAATGAAACTTTAGTTTCCACTACACTGTTTTTAACCCGTCGTTTCACCGATTTTCACAAAGCCTGAAGCACTTCTGCAGTCTTTATAAATAAATATCCAACACTTATCCTTAAATTCGTAATTTTTAAAACACAAATTGTAAAACTCTCTTTTTATTCACAGCCGTGAAACTTGCAAACGAATTGCACGAAGTAAAAATTGAACGATTTAATTGAAAATGGTTCGAAAATAATGTCTATGACACATCATACAATACGTATTTAACGTCTCGGGGAATTCCCCGGTCATGCCAACGAACCAGTACTGCCAACCTTATGAAAGTAGCTTGGCCATAGAATATACATACTTGGTAGGTACCAGTATAGTAAGTGTGCATTCACAACAAAGAGTTTTGAGCGTTTTTAATTAAATTACCGCGATAAAATTGCTTGCAATTATATTACTGCGTTATAAACTTTTAAACTATCATAATAATCATAATAATAATATCTAATAAGGAATGCGTTCCGAAATGTACTAAAATAGCGTCGATGTAATGTACAGAGCAAATTTTCAAATTAATTTTTTACTGTTTAAGAAACATTCCCTATTCTTTTCCCTGTAGCACAGGGGCCCCTGAACGTGGCAGGGCCCCTAGGCAGTTGCCTATAATGCCTAATGGATAAAACGGCACTGATGATATGATATAAAACTAACACGGGATATGCTCTGATATGCCGATATGGAATGTTGCCAATATGTAAATATTTTTTTCTTTTACTTCAATCATCATTCATTCTTTTTTAGTTTTATTTTTCATATTTAAAGGAAGGCAAATGAAACTGGAGTCAATACAGCCAATATAAAAGAAAACTTACTTTTAAAAAGTTACTTGGTCAGTGTCAGTGTCAATAAAGTTTTGTTTTGTCAACGGTTTTTCGAATTTTTTTCTTGTATTTATAGATTTTTACGAGAAAAATGTCTGGGAAAACAAGGTAAGTATTTGTAGTAGTACCTTGCGTGCGAACTGTTCATTTTTTTTTTTAAAAGTTGTAAATTTTTATGAGAACAGTTTCCCGTTTTTGAATTTACATTAGTTTATTTCACACATTAGTAACATTTATATGTTACCTAACTACCTAGAACCCGAAGTACAGCACAGCAGCTTAAGCTGCTTGCTGATTATATGGCTGCGCATCCGCGCTTGGCTCATGGAGAATTTTCTGGGCCCCAAGGAAAAGTCAACGAGCAAAGGGAGTGGGAGGAACTGCGCGTCATATTAAATGAACACGGGCCGGATAAATCTTTGGAGCAGTGGAAAGTGGTAAGGATATTTTTTACTGTCAATAATTAATAAACGCTAAGTATTAAATGTTTTTGTTAATATTTAACTAGACAATTTTAAAATGTGATAATTATTAAAAATAAAAGGATTGTTTGTAAATGATTAAAACACAGTTTAAAACTCTATTGTATTCTATCATTCAGACTTGGCGCGACTTACGCCGCAAGGCCCGAACTGAGGGGAGTGTGGCGAATCGTGCCAGAAATATCACTGGAAATGCTACTCCAGTACCGGCCATTTCTGAAATTTCTCAGAAAATTCTTGGAGTCATGGGCACCGAAGGAGCCTTTGGGATCCATGGTGCTGAAGAATCTGGTGTAAGTACTCCTTACTACATATGTAATACACAAAGTACCAACTAAGAACAAAAATACAATTGAAGACATTTTTATTACCGATTGGCTTCTCCATAGAAGTATTAGAGGATTTAGTGGTGAGTCACTTGATTAAAATTTAATTAAACAAAATGTATTGTTGGTGCTAATACATATTAGGTGCAGCAGATATACCTAACCTTCCCACATTTTAAATATTAAAAGAAATAACTTCGATTGAGTGATGACAAAACACAAAATATTATTCAAATTATAATGTTTCTAATATTTTTCTAATGAATTGTTCAATAAGGCGTTTACATCTGTATTTCAAAAGAAGTACTTTATTTATCATTAATTAATATTATATTCTAGGCTGGACCGTCAGGTGTACAGAACCAAAATAATAATGAAGTAAGTTACTATGTCATAGCAATAGTAGTGGAAATTAAACTGAGATCACACCGAGATATAAACAAAAATTTAAGTTGTTTAGGTCTTGGTGTGACCTTCGCTCAAATTGTTTAGTAGCTATTGTAAGTTAATTTGTCAATTTTTATCTAGTATTATTATTTATTACAGAGTACACAAAACATTCATCAAGTTGTGGTAGATCCAAACCTGCCACAAGAACATCAAGTTGAGCATGATGAAGTTTTGACGGTGGGTGACCTTCTTATTCACTTACATCTTATAATAAATCCCTGTCTTAAGTTTCATTTTTAATTTAAATGAAACATGAAATGGAAGTGAAATTAAGACATAGAAAGTACCAGCTTTTAAAATTTCATATTGTTGACAATAAGTTTGCCAATGGATGGATATTGGAAAATCAATTGTTACCAGATTGTTATTTTGGAAATTTGTAATACCTATATAAAATCTATTTTATAGTGTCGTTTTTATGTTTTGTAGATAGAAGAATCAAACAGGGCAGAAGTCAACCAGCTGCATCAAGTTGAGCTTGATGAAATTTCAATGGTGAGTTACTTTCATCTAATAATAATTAATTGTAATTTACTAAATTTTTAGTAGTTAAGTGCAAGTAAAAAATAGTTTTTAAAGGATATTGAATTTAAAAAGGAGCCTAGTTATCTAGGATCTTTCTTAAATATTCATATAACAGAGATTCATCGACATTTTATTAAAGCAGTTGCTTTATTTTTCTTTTAATATTATTATCATCAGCCTATTAATGTTCCCACTGCTGAGGCAGAGGCCTTCTCTATGGGTTGAACAGGGAGATTGAGCCATGACCTACCACACGTGCCCAGTCCGGATTGATGGGTGCTAATGACTGCAGATGCAGCTGGGACCAATGGCTTAACGTGCCCTCGGAAGCACAGAGAAGCTCGAGATAGTAAATTTTTGGTCATTCAATAAATGTGTTATTATGACTAAATCTTTCATTCATTACAGATTAACATGGGTGCAAGTGCCACAGATAACGACCGTAGACGGAGTGCGGGTGCGGGCTCGGGTGCGAGCATTAGCAGGAGGTCCGCTGGAGCTGGACGTCAGCAACAGCAGCAGCGCGAGCGACAGCGCCGTAACAGACCCCAACCGCAAGCACGAGCTAACCAATTCCTAGAAGCAGAGCTGGATAGCAATAATATTTTGAGGGTATGTGTCCTTTTACAATAGAAGGGAAAATTAATAAATAATATTATATTTCAATGCCATCACTCAAATATCTACATGTTTAATTTTAATTTTGTTATAGGATATTGCAAATCAATTAAATATTATGAATCGCAACAATGCCGTACGATCGCGACAGAAATATAAGGAGAAGTAAGTACCTAAGAAATATGTATGAGCTATAGAAAATTTTTGGAGCCAGAGAAACTTTCATAGTCGGCCACGGTCTGTCTATGATACTAGCACATCAAATGCCTATTCGTACTTGCCATTTATACAATCGAAAACAGTATATCATAAATATGCTCTAAAGTGATCCAAAAGGAAAGATTATTATGAAATTCACTAATACCAAATACAAATAGCCATGTGAGGGGCCAGCAAAGCGCCAACTGTTATGTTTGGGATATTGATACGAAAGAAAATTCTTGTGCTGTTATAATAGTAGATATACACACATCAAAAGTGTCTAGGGATCAAGCATTTTTATGCGGATTTCTTGAGATTGAGATGTGGCTTTGTAATAAATTTATGATTTTATAAATTTATATGGATCCTTTTTGGTGCATTTCATAATTTGAATCAGGAACTGTGAATCAAATTCGAGTAAAAGATGAAAATCAGCTGTCAATATTTTCCCTATAAAAACATACAACGCATTGAAGACATTATTAGTGCTACTGTTTCCCTACTACTGATTAAAACCAACGTTATTATGGAGCGGCGACGTCATTTAAGCAGGGAAGAAATGCTCAGAGCCGTGGGAATGATAGAAGCTGGTTCCCGGCAACGTACTGTGGCTTTAGCTCTGAATACAAGTCAGAGTGTTATCAGTCGACTTTGGACACGATACCGAAGCACTGGTACCGTGGCTGAGCGCCATGGAGGACGGTATCGCTGCACCACACGGAGACAAGACCGATACATTCAAATCTTAACTCGAAGAGCTCCAACAATAACCGCCATGATGTTAGCCGTGAGGCTTCATCACTCTTCAGGGAACTTAATTAGCGACCAAACAGTCAGAAACCGCTTGCATGAAGTGAACCTTCATTCCCGAAGACCGCTACGGGTACCACCTATAGCAATGCACAATCGTAGGATTCGATATCAATGGGCTCTTGAACACAGAAATTGGGCAGAAGAACAATGGCGTTTCGTGTGCTTTTCTGATGAGTCTCGTTTTGGTATGAGACCGGATACAAGACGTATACGACACTGGAGAACCCCTGGACGCCAACAGCGATTAAAATCCTGCCAGGAAGTCCATCCTTATAGTGGTGGAACCATCATGGTATGGGCGGGTATTTGGATCGGCGGAAGAACTGAGTTGATTTGGATCAGAGGCAACCTCAACGCTCAAATTTATGCTGAGACGATTGTATCAGACGTCATCGTTCCTCTACAAGTGCAAATCGGTCCCTTATTTCAGTTAATGCATGATAATGCACGACCGCACACCGCAAGAGTTGTAAGACAGACTCTCGCCGCAGCTAACATCAATGTCCTGCCCTGGCCTGCTCAGTCGCCAGACTTGAACCCGATTGAGCATGCATGGGATATGCTACAGAGAAGAGCTCTGCCGAATATGGAGGGTATCCAGTCGCAAGAAGACCTTTTTTTGTTGTTGCAACGAACATGGGCGGCCATTCCACAGCGTGATTTGGATGAACTCATTTTGAGTATGCCAAACCGATGTTCTTGTGTTGTTAGTGTTCGCGGTAGAAATACGGATTATTAATTGTTTAAGTTACCCAATAAAATTTTAGAGAAAACTGTTATTTCAGTCTTTTTTTCGAACTTTTGTGTTAGTGGTTCAAATGTCAAAAATCCCTTTATTAGGAAAATGGCAAATTTCTTTATTAATGCAAAGGTGACTTGGTTTATCGTTACTGTGACAAACGAAAACACTTTATTTGATGAATCCTTAAAGAAAATTTTAATTAATATCAATCAGGAGAAAAGTTATTGCAAAAATATATGTTGATCCCTAGACACTTTTGATGTGTGTATATTAAAAATATTACATGAAGTGATTTTGTATTAAATTTTGCCGCTTTTGTTGTGCCACACGCAGAAGAGTCTCGTGCAAAGCCTGTGGTAGATGTGGCGTTTCTTCTTCTGCCTCTACTTCACTTGCAGTAGGAGGAATTCTGAAAATATTTCAGTAAATTAACATTAATTCTTCTAACAAAATGAAAATAAGAAGTTGCTTTAAAAGTAAACAATATTTAGCGAAAATGTTTCATTATGTTGTATAATGTACAACAAGCATAAATTATAGCTGACGCCTTTTCTGGGCTATAATGCAGGCGTCTATCTATACCCAGACATCGGAAGGTGCCTTTAAGGTAGCCATTTGTGCGCTCGATGACATTGCGTGTAGAACAATGCCATGAGGTATATCGATCCTCAGGCGAATCAACCACTGTGTTGGTAATAGGTGTCATCATCCAAGGCTCCAGTGCATATCCTGAGTCTCCTGTAAAATATTTTTATTCATTACTCATTTATTGTTTGTTACAGTTTATGGCAGCTGCGCAAGAATTTATTTAAATAATTTTTAATTGTTAATTTATAATTATTATTATTCAAGTGTCAAATATAAATGATGATTAATAACAACTTATTTTGTTTTTACTTAATACCTAGTCTTCCCCAAAAACTGCATTATTGCTTTGTAAATTAAAGATTATTGACCTCTGTATGGTATGTATGCTAGATTTCTGATGACGCTTGTCATGTTCGACAACAATGCGGAACTTTTATGTTGCGTTTCATCTGTTGAGCTTCATGTGTTGCGCGTCAATTATGGCTAGTGGATACAAGGTTTGATGAATATGAGCATTTGTACCTAGTTCATGGATGTTCATATATATTTCGAGATAAATATACTCATATTTGTATTGTATTCTATCCGTAACCCTAGTATCCCATAACACAAGCCTTACAGTGCTTACTTTGTGGCAAATTAGTATTAAACATTAATAAAAAAATATACAGAAAACAATTTTGGTATGACATACCTAGTAAAAAATATTGGCCAGTTCGCTCATTGTACAACCTCTGCAGTTCAACTTTAACTAAAGAGTTATTAAAGATGTACTGGTCATGACAACTTCCCGGGAAATTGGCGTTAACATTTAAAATTTTGGCATCAGCATCACAAATCTGAAATTATGTAAGTATTTAGGTATTTATAGTTTAAAAAGATTCACACAATATCAGGGCAGACTAAGAACATCCTTTTTTTTGAAGTCTGCTTAAATATATATAAGAGTTGCTCTCTACTCTTTTTCAGTAATCTAAAACAAAAAAATGACACTTTTTTTTCTTAGAAATCAGACTTACCAATTGTACATTTATAGTCATATCTCCATATCGATTCCTATACTGGGAATTAGTCAACCCATTGGGGGGAAATATTTTAACATGAGTGCAGTCTATGGCCCCCAAAATATTTGGCACTCCACTTTTCAACAAGAAGTTTTCTGAAATCTGGTTCCTTTCTCTTGGAGTACCAGGAAAATTTAGCCATTGATATTTCAGCCTGTTAAGAAAGTTTTTTAGACCAATAATTATTTCAGTATGTATTAATTTCAAGTCATCTCACTAAGAGATAACAATTTTATATTAGTTTTAAGTAGTCACTGTCACTTTCTTTGCAATAACAATATAACTATACTAACGGCCAGTTTCAACACATAGTCAACCTCTAATAAAAGGTAAGTATTATCTGGTTCCAACAGTTCTTCGCAACAGATAATACTATAGTCCTAATAATAAAAATATCTTTGCAACAAAGCAGAACGAAATTATATTAACCTTTTGCTAGAGGTTGATTGAAACAGGTAGTAAAATAGGTAACAAATTTGACAAGCATTAAATTTAAATGTGTGTGGCCACATGTAATATATTACCGCGCATTTACAGCAGTCACAAATTGGTTTAGGTATTTGCTGACTGTAGTTTGCCCAATGCATTGGCTGGCCTCGTTTGCATTTCCTCTTTGGTAGTGGCCATCCAGCAGCATTTTCAATGACGAGATAACCTAAAAAAAGACGAGATTATTAAGTAAAAAAAAGGAGTTTTATTGTGTTTCAATAATTAGAAGGTAAAGTTATGTCTAATAAAACAAACCTTTAGCGAGACCGGGTATCCTGTAGAAGATTGAGGAGCCAAATCTTCTTGCAATTCTGAGCACAAATAATGCACCATTTCCATGGACACCTTATAATTCCGTACGAACTCATCAAGAGGAAGTAGAAAAGGGTCACGTAGCTCACGGATAATGACCCTCTCTTCCTTTCTAACTTCCTTCTCCTCTGAGGCAAGGAGATTCAGTCGTACAAATGACCTCGACATGCTAATTAACAAAAATACAGCTTTCAGTGTTTTCCTAAGTACAAACGACACTGACCTAAATAATTGTAAGCTTTCGTCACAAAATATGAATTTTCACTTTTTTTAAGTAACGTAAAGGTAACTTGATTAGATGTTTTTATCTTCGCTTATGACATATCGCGCACTCCAACAGTCGTCGATAAAGTTTTGCTATTAAATGTCATATTTCGATATAATTAACGATAACTATCTATTAAAAGTTAGTCATGCTCGTATGTATCGATATAAAACCGATGCTCATGCTCGCACTTTAAAATATCAGATCGTATCCTGCCGTATCATATCATCGACAAGTTCATGCTCGCTGTTTCGATAAAATTTCAACATGGAGGTTATATCTATTGTATTTTGACAGTTGGATGTCGATAAACAGTTTTATCATATCGTATTGTGGCAGTCATGCTAGGCACACAAGTGTAATACACATTCTCTTAGAGGCTCGTGTGTTCTTTTAGGTGTTGCTCTCAACTGAACCTTCTTCATGTTGTGACTCGAGTGATGCTGAGGGCTGCAGTAGTACCTTAACTCTTCCTATTCTGTGCACTCAATTTTGCTATGTGATTGCTGGCTCAATTTCTGCTGGGCATCATACAAAACAAGTAACCTCTTTATTTTGTAAAACATGCGACACTACACTCAATGAAACAATTTGTCGATTTTGGAAACTAGAAAGTGTACCAGAGATTTTTCCTGACACACTCCCTGAGCATGAAACATGTGAAAATTTATTCCGTGTCGGTACAAGGTTAGATTTGCAAAATAATAAATTTATAGTAGCCTTGCCTCTCAAGCTGCCATTAGATTCTGTCAATCACGTGCTAGGCAATTCTTTTAACTTAGCCTTAAAACGATTTCACAATTTAGAAATTAGATTTAATAAAGATAATTCATTGTATCAACTATGTATATAAAGACTTCATTCATAACTATATTAAAGAAGGTCACGGCACAGTCATCGATATTAGTCAATATAATCTTAGTACTGAGCCTGTATATTTTTTACCACACCATCCTGTACTTAGGCTGGATAAAAGAACCACTAAGTGCAGAGTGGTTTTTGATGGGTCAATGAAGACCAGTGCTAAAAATTCACTGAGTGACTTGCTATTAAATGAACCTGTACTTCAAAAAGAACTAGTTGATATATTGTTGTTATTTAGGATTGACAAGTATATTTTTGTAAATGATATAAAAACATGTTTAGACAAATTTTATTGCATTCTCAGTACAAATCATTGCAATATATCCTTTGGGTGACACCCCCGAAGATAGCATTCAGTTTCTGCAATTAAATACTTATGGACTCAAAAGTTCCACTTATTTAGCCACACGATGTCTCAAAGAATTAGCTGATAAATATAAAGATAAGTTTCCATTAGCTGCATTTATTATAGAAAATTGTATGTTTGTTGATGTAAAAAGATGTAAAAGATGTGATGTCTTTGAAAGTCTAATAGTGTATATTGTATTCAAAAAATTGCTGTTACATAATTCGAGGAAGAGGGGTTGGAAACAATATTTTTGCAACCAATAGCAGCGTCGATTTTAATATCGCGTCATGTAGTACCATACGGATTGATGACTCGGTCTCGCACAGAAATGCCAAACACTATCTAAAATAAGAGGAGCCTGGAGACGCAGGTTGTTAGAGTATTCGTCCTGCAATCATGAAAGTTAGGCAACTTGGTCATTGGATGGGTGACCAAAAACTTATAATCTCGAGCTTCTCCGTGTTTCAGATGACACATCAATCCATTGGTCCCAGCTGCATCTGCAGTCGTTAGCACTCACCAGTCCGCACTAGGTCCCGCTGGTGGGTCACGGCCAGTCTCTCTATTCCATCTGCTTCAACAGTGGGGACAGGAAAAGGCTGATGATGATGAAATAGTTCAATAAAATCATTACTTTTGTGGTTTACTGTGGTGGAGGGTTACAAAATATGCGTGACTATTTTTTAAATAAAAATATATTTATTCAATTAATATTAACTATAATGTTTACATAACACCGTTGCCTTATGCTTTTTACTAAAGGTTCTTTTGGTCTTAGGGGGTGTCCATTAATCACGTGATGTTTTTTTAGCATTTTTTAACCCCCCCTCCCCCATTGGTGATACGTAGTGAGGTTTAAGACCACCCCCCCTCCCCCTTCTCAACATCACGTGTATTTTTAGTACCTACAACGAATCTTAAAATTTTCTGAATATTATCTTAATTTAAATACTGGTATAAACTATAATCTTATTTTATTCTGAAATTAAGGACCATAATAAAAATGTCTACACCAGGTTGCAAGTTTTTTTTTTATTGCCATAACAATAATAATAAACGAAGAGTGTAATCATAGGAAAAACATGTATTGTACTAGTACATGAATATATTTAATGTATATTGTCCTCGGACCACGGATTAGCAAGACATTCTTCAACACTAACAACTGGATAAGCATCTTGCAGGTCAGTTGCTGGCACTGTGCTTTGTTGAAAATCAACATCGGTTTCATCAAGCCACTCGGTGTCATCATTTTCGCGCACAACGCAGAGAATTTCTTTCGATCTGCCGATTGATCGTCGCGTGAGGATGCGTGAAGGACGAACATTGTGCATCTCTACACTATTACTGCTCGGATTAGGTTGCTTGTGACATGCATTTACATGTTCCTTAACTTTCTTCTTTGTACAGAAGTAGTATGAGTCCAGATAATTCCCGGCTTAAAGGCGCCATTCTTCTCTCAACACGGTTGAATGCGCTTCTGCCGGGTGCATTCGTAAAAATGAATATTGCATCTAAATCATGCTTGACAAAGTGGTGTATGGCATGGGAAATAACCTTTGGATATCTCGGGTTTTCATCGGGTCCTCCATCAGATGAAATCAGAACAACTGGTTTCAGGCGTCCTTCTTCATCCCGCATAATTTCCTTGAAATTGTTGATTGTAGCAAGCTTATTGAAGTCCACAGCATGAGTAGAAGCTGTCGAAGAGGAATGTTTGCCACTTCTAATCGCCACGTATGTTGGCCGTGAATAAGTAATTGCTTCAGCACGGCCCATATCATTTCCTTTTATGATGCACCCAGAATATACACTAGGGATCAATTTGTGCCTTGTAGCAATCACCCAATCATGATCAGGCAATGAGACACGATATTCGACATGCATCAGGAGAGGAGCTTGTTTATTTGCCGCTGTCAAACCTATAGGTACCCGGGCTTTATCATCTTGGGACAAAAAAAACACTTCTTTTGACCCGAGAATAGATGCCAGCGTTTCCAAGGATCTTATTGTGGCGACACAAAAATGTTGATCGACATGAGCCTTATGATGATCTGCCTCAGGGCGACTCAATTTGACAGGCACAGTGACTACATGCCTTTTGCCCTCCAAGGTGGTATAATTTCTAGGGAGCAATCGAAGATACGTGCCACTCTTCGAAATTTGAAATCCGTGCTCCTTTAGCTTTTCATGGAGGTCAGTAAGTGTTCGGCAACTGCGAACAATTTCTGAGCGACGCCGTTCCTCCGCAGAAGCACCAAACATAGCCAAATCGACGATAGTTTTTAGCAATTGCGGTTGTTGCTCTTCTAGGCGTGGGCGACCTGGGGCAGAACGTGCCTTAAGAAGATCAGCTACAATCGGACTCTGATTGCAAGCAAGTTTAATCTTTGATTTTATTGATAATCTATGTGACTGGGAGTGACGCATATGTTGCTCCTTCCTCCGTAGTTCTTTTGTGCATTTATCAATTTCTCGGCGCAGTTTCGTCACATCACGTGTCTCATTTTCAGTGGCGCCCAGAAAATCCCTACGACGAACAGCTAAGTCAAATTCCATTTGAAGAAGAGAAATCTGATTCTTCAACTTATCCTGTGCAGGAGTAGCACATACAGGCTGCAGTATAGAGCTGCTTGCACTTGGTGTATCGGGTGAATTCTCGTCGCTACAATCCAAATCTTCACCTTTACGTTTCCGAGCACCTGGAATGACCGACATTTAAACAACAAGAAAACATTGAAATTATGTTTATAAACTAAATTACTAATTCTTATTTAGAATTATAATAATACTAGCTTTTCGCCGGCGACTTCGTTCGCGTGGACTTCAGGTTATATCACGCATGGAAAAATTTCGCGCATTAAAAAAATTTGGAAAAAAAATTTTGACGTCGAAAGCGTACCAGACAGACAGACTTTCGCATTTATAAGATTAGTAGGAATAAATAATTGACTGCTTAAATAATTATTGATATTGCGAATTTGGGATGTTTCATTACCTGTTGAGGTGCTTTTAGTAGTGACATTGCCTTCGTCAGTAATTTCGGTACCGATCGGTGAGACGCATATCGCAGGCGTAGGAAGTTTTACAGGTAGATTTGGCTCATTGGATGTCATTGGCAAAACAGAATGTTTTTCGCTGGCATTCTGAAAATTAATAATTTAATTATTATCGTGTAAGTAAAGATAATATCGTGCAAATTATATTATATTATAAATATTATATTATAAATATTATATTATAAATATTATATTATAAATATTATATTATAAATATTATATTATAAATTAACCATCTCCCGTAATTTAATTTTTCTTTTATTAAAATAAGAGTTCGAAACGGCACACAAACCATGCACAATCCTCGTATTTTCACTAGAATAATGTGTATGTAATTATATGTAGGTATGCAATATCATACTGCCACCGTTCATTAGTAGGCAATTTTTTCAGTTCAATAGTATGATCCATAAATAGTTTTAAATTTTCACAAAGCGACAAGATATTAATATATAAACAAGCGCAAAATGTGTAACAATAGTAATATAACCTTCACCTTATAACCACCACGACTTACGGTTTATTTTGTTTCTTACGTTAGATAAACCCATGCCTCATAGACATGGTTCAGCTCAATACACCTACTTTTTTAGAGTTCAGCGATCGGTGATATGTAGGCATATGGATCACGTGATGTTTATTCAGCATTTTTTATGGACGCCAATGACTAGCTAAAACTATTAAAAACCTAGAGATTATTTAAATAACTTCTTTATAATCTAAAAATAAAAAAATATCTTTTGGATTTAAGTAATACTTAAAGTACGCTATACATATTTTATCTATATTTTTCCTTAAATTACCTATCAAAAATGTTGGAAGATTTAACAATAACATTGATATTACAAATAAACGTTGCATTCACATTAAAATACAATGCAATGCAAACAAAATTAATGCCGAGAAACTTTTTGAAGAAAAAAGAAAGAAAAACAAACAAATAAACTATAGATGAAGTCGTATTTATTAGGACAATGCCCTTAAACAGACAAATACTAGTTATAACTTACCTTTTTAGAATAAGAACAATAATAGAAAATATTGGAAGACTTCTTTGCTTGGTGCTTCAAGATCATTCGCCCACTTCACAAATTCTTCTTATGTAGAATATTTTTGTTTTGCATTAGCCCACAACTCATTAAATTTTTTCTGAGCAATACTAGGTTTTTTTCCTTTCTTATACTCGGCGAAAAGGTCTTTATACAGATCACCTACTTTAAACATTGTTTTAATGAAAAACGTACAAGGTAACGGTTTACGCATGTATTCGGCGCCAAAACAACAGAATAACTGTCGACTGCATGCCGAGCCGGGCGGCCGGCGGCGCGTGCGCGTGAGGCCTCCGTTCTTTGCCTGGCAACGGCGAGTCAAGGTCACTACACGCCGCGCCGTGCCGCTTAATATTTGTTTAAAAATCGCGCGTTTGACGAAAAAATAAATACACGAGATATCTTACTACACCCCCCCCCCCCTCCCCCTTGTGTTATTTTCGTGATTTTTATCAAACCCCTCCCCCCCCCCCCTTTCAAGCCTCACGTGATTAATGGACAACCCCTTATTATGGTGATAAAGGTACATTCTATACTACCAACAGCTGCAGGCATTTTAAATTACTCTAAAAATCTGAAATAAAAGTATTTATTAAAATAACTCCAGAAAAAAAATCTTGTAAATTTTTTTAAAGGTAAAAAGTTCTAAGCCAAAGTTAAATTGTGGTACTGAATTAGCATTACTACTAAAGCATTACTCTGTTAGCATTTACTACTAAAGTATTAGATAGTATATTACCTACATAAAATATTTTTAGCAATCCTTTATCTGTATCAAAAAAATATATGACTTCGTTATACTTAAAGAAACACTGTTCTACTTGAATTATATGTAACATTTATCTAGGGGGTTCTACTTTATCATTTTTTGTACACCTATTTGCCTAAGTATTTGTTGAATTGTAGTGAATCACAGTTCACTTACCGCTTCTTTAACACTTGGCCTTGTGATGCATTTAGCTATGTCTGGATGATATAAAATCTTAATTAAAAAATCAAAAAACCCGACTGCTTAATTATACTTCAAATAAAAACTGAAAAGAAAAAACAAGTCCAGTAGTCTATAATTCTGTTAATAAGGAACAATGCCACTTTAACAGTCGGGACCCATTAGATATTCAAGAATACATAATATTTTTCAACAGTGGGTCCCGACTGTTAAAGTAGCTTTGTTCCTTATTAACAGAATTATAGACTACTGGACTTGTTTTTTCTTTTCAGTTTTTATTTGAAGTATAATTAAGCAGTCGGGTTTTTTGATTTTTTAAATTTACCTTTTTTATTTCACACTTTTTAGTTAGATAGTATTTTAAGACGGTATATACCGTAGTCTTGTTACTTCAGTAAGGGAATTAATATCGCGGGAATTATTAAGTACCTTGCGTCGGTCTAAAAAATTGATTTATTAAGACATATAAAGACTTTACCAGCGGGGTCAAGGCTACAGATGGGCCTTAATTTTCGCAAAAATGTGTGAAGTTAAATGAAGTCCTTACATAAATATCTCTAATGTATGTAAATTTTATAGTAAACTAAATTACATCGCTGCCACATCGCCGACGTCATAATATATTAGGCAACCCAGTTAACATCGCAACAGCCCGTGATGTCGAGTCAGCGCAACGTGCCGGTGCAACGTGCAGTGGCCTACGTGACCTGGCGTCAGCGTTTCCCCGAGTCCCACATTTTTCAACAAGAACTCGGCCACTTGGTTTTCAACATCGAACCAGTACATTACTTTTAGTCCGTAGTTATTTTATTGTATTTTTATCTTTTAATAAATAAGTAATTTTAATTTCGTTTTTTTTGCATCCTCCGGCTGTAGACTACGTAATTGGCGCAGTCGGTAGGATACTCGCGGGCCGGTTCGCGATACGTTTTTGCATAAATTTCTGGAATCGCGGGTCGCCCGGGCGACTTTCAAGCCTCGTCAACGAGTATCCTGAATCTACGGGAGCTGCAGCCACGCGGAGGAGGAGTATCAAGCAATCGATACGCAGAAAAACGAGATGAAATAGTGAGTTACACAGATTCTTTCCTGTGTTGCTATCCTTGTGTCCTTTTTATTGTAGAATCCTTTTGTTTTAATCATTTTCCGCCCAACTACCTCGGGACCCAGCGAGTCTGCGCTCTTGCAGTCTCGCCGGCAAAACCAAATAGATCATAGTAGAAATATAGATATAGATTTAAATATTTCAGTTAACAGTAATATTACAATGGCACACGGACACGATCCGGACTAGAGCTGCCACCTCTCCGGGTTTGACCCGGAGTTTACGGGTTTGCATGGTTCATGTCCGGGCTACGGGTTTAACATCGATATCTCCGGGTCCGATGGAACGGGAAGCGACAACACGTCATCACGCACCGGGCGCACGGCGCGGAGTGCGTGCGTGCGTGACTGATAGTCTGAGTGAGACGTACAACGTACGGGCGCGGGCGCGGGCGGCCGAGTGAGCGGGAAAGTGGGAGTAGCAGGCAGGGAGCGCGGGCGGGGTACAACAGTACATGCGTACGCAGAACGATCATTAGATTCAAAACAATAGCTAATTTCTGTTAGCGCTTCGTAATAATTGCACACAAACAAGAGTATTTTATGTTTTGTTCATTAATATTTCTATCACAGATTGTTTTCGGTACTTTCTCTTATTAAAAGTACCTAGTGTTGTAGCGTGTGGTCATAATGGAACAAGAAGAATCACAGTCGAAGAAAAAAAAGAAGTACGAATGTAATTTTCAACAAGTGTGGCTAGAAAATGAGAAGTATAAAATGTGGGTGAGAAAAGTCGATGAAAAAAACGCGAAATGTGTATTTTGTAACGTGAAATTTACAGTGAAATGGGATGGTGAAAAGGCGTTATCGACTCATCTTAACAGTGAAACGCACAAGAAAAAGGTGAGAAACATTGACTCAGACTCTTTGATAACCGCTTTTCTGCCCAAGAAAAATTCTTCTGAAGAGCTAAAAGTAGCGACAATCGAAATTGCGTCGATTTATCATGCAATTAGCCACCACCATAGTTACTTGAGCACCGATTGTGGTATTAAATTAAATGCTACTCTTTATTCCGATTCACCACTATCACATAAAGTTCACTGCGGCAGAACAAAAGCTGAAGCCATTGTTTTGAATGTCCTAGCACCGAATTCAATCCAGTCAACAATACAAGACCTAAAAAGGACTCAATCTGGAGGCGGGGTTCACTTTTCGATTGCTATCGACGCCTCAAATAAAGGATCCCAGAAAATGTATCCAATTGTCATCAGATACTTTGACCAAGAAAAAGGTGTTCAGAATAAATTAATGGATTTTTATGAGGATTCGAACGAAACATCTCAAAAAATTTTTTGAGAATATTGACAATTTTATGCTTCAGCATGACTTAGACACAACTTTGCTGTCTGCTTTCTCTGCAGATAATGCACCGGTTAATTACGGTGCTCACAATTCCGTGTACCAAAAAATTAAAGATAAATATTCCGATACCAAAGTCGTTAAAGCAAATTGTAACTGTCACGTTCTTCATAACGCCGCCAGAAACGCTATGAAAGCTTTAACATATGATGTGGAAAACTTGATTATGAAAGTTTATGCGGAATTTTCGAACAGCGCAAAACGCACGAGAGAATTGCAGGCATTTTTTGAGGAGTTTGAAATTGAATACAGAAAAGTTTTGAGACATGGGCCAACTAGATGGTTAAGTTTGGGAAGAGCTGTTGACAGATTGATATTGTCATGGCCTGCTGTATCCGCGTATTTCAAAAGTCTTGGTGAAGCAGCAGATAATATGGGAATTCGTAAAACAGTGTGGTGATGATGCTGGAAGTTTATCTGCAAAAATCACACTACAGGAATGTTATTTATATTTCATTCATCATTATATGAATATGCTGACAGAAGCCATAGAAGAAAAAAACACAGTAACAGCTACTGAGTTGCACCCAATTATGAAAAATATAAAAGACAAGGTTGAAAGCCGACTGCATGACGAGTTTTATGGCGCCAAAGTAATGAGAAACATGAAGTTTTTGAGGCCTTCCGAACAGGATCAATTAAAAAAAGAAGCCAATGAGGTTTACAGAAGAACTCTTGAATACGTACAGAAATATTATGATTTTGAGCATTCTGTGTTCAAATTTTTTTCCAAATTCGATCTAACAAGTGCAGTAAGTTACGAAGATGCTGTGGAAGCTTGCGAATCACTTGGTCTGAAAAATGTGGACGAAGATAAACTGTATGACGAGACCCGAAAATTAAACCAAGTATTTCCTCAGTTCGAACAATCTATTAATTCAACATTATCTGTTGATTTACGATGGGTTCAGCTTTTCAAAGTCACCTCAACTTTCACCGAACTGCCAAAAATAATTGGTAAAATCTTTTCAATCCCTATAAGCAATGCTTTCGTAGAACGCGTCTTTTCTTTAATGGGAAATTTGTGGACAGACGAGCGAAACTGCTTATCAGTGGACATGGTGAAGGCTGAGTTAATTGTAAAGATTAATTACAATATGAATTGCCAAGAATTTTTAAAATTTTTGAAGAAACCTGAGCAAGAAGAAATGCTGAAACAATCCCTGCAGAATAAAAAATATAATTTTAAGTGTCAAGCTAGTTCAAGTCAGCCTAGCACTAGCTAGGTAATTTATATTAAACAAAAAACGTTACATACCTATATTAATTTACCATTACTTTGTACTTATTTCATTAAATACTTAAATCTTTAAAAAAATGTTTTATTTTAATAAAAAAAAACGACATTTCTAAAATCTCCGGGTCTACTGTTTTTGAAAGGTGGCAGCCCTAATCCGGACACTGTTTTCAAGGCCTTGCGCCCCGTGCCGGAGTTCGATGGGAACCCGCACGCATTGACGAGATTTATTCGAATTTGTGATCAAATTGTAGCTACTTATCTTTGTGGTGAACCCGGCAGTGAGCTATCGAATTTATGCCTCTTAAACGGCATTTTAAATAAAATTACCGGACCTGCCGCCACTATTATTAACTCTAATGGCATTCCGGATAATGGGTTAGAAATTAGAAATACATTAATCAACAATTTCGCTGATCAGAGAGACGAGACCGCTCTCTATAACGACCTCTCTTTGGCCACTCAAGGGCAAAGAACCCCACAGGAATTCCATGATCACTGCCAAACGCTATTAAGCACCATCATGACATATGTAAGCCTGCATGAAAGCATAGCCACTACCATAGAGGCTAAACGCGTACTGTATAGGAAACTCGCTATGCAAGCATTCGTAAGAGGACTGCAGGAGCCTCTTGGCTCGCGTATTCGGTGCATCAGACCTGAAACTATTGAAAAGGCTTTAGAATATGTTCAGGAGGAGTTAAATATTATGTACTTACAACAACGTAATGACTCGGTTAGTAAAATACCAACGACCTCGAAAATGGTCTACCCATCTCCCGTGCAAATTTCAAAGCCTTCACATTTACAACCGCCAGTAGCAGGGTGGCCTTCGCATACTTTGCAAAGGCTACCACCACAACCACCACAACCATTTAGGTTTGCGCCTCAGCAGGGGTTCAGGCCTAACCCCTCACAGAACCAGCATCAGCCACAGGTACGTATGCCATCTCGAACCCAGCAGATGTTTAGTGCTAGGCCGGCTAATTACAACCCCCAAAGCAATGTGTTTCGTCTCCCACAAAGGAATCAACCCAGTACCTTCGTCCCTAGACCCATGAGTGGTGTTCAGCATTTCAACCCCAAGCCGTTACCTCCCACCACTGGTCTACGTGGTCATGATTGGCGCACCCAAGGTAACCCTCCACCTACAAATTATTTTAAAACTAGAGAAATGAATATGAACGAGTGTTATGATGGTAACTATTATTGCGACTATAATTATGACCCCTACTATGAATACCACTCACAGATTGACGAGACATCAACCTAGAGGGACTACATTCTGTAGAAGATAAAATCATGTTCCAGCCTCCACTGCAACTAGAGATGAACCCAGATACCATATACCACACCACTGTCCCATTCTACACCATAGTATGCAGTGCAGTAATACTTATTCTTATCATACTGGCTCGGCGTTATCACCATCGCAAGGAAATAAAACAAGAAGAACCCAAGACGACATCTGCTGCTTCGCAAGAGGAAGCATCTGAAACCCTCGGAGATCATGTCTACACCAAGTCAGCTCCAGCAATTTTTTCTCTCAAAATATGAAAATAATTGCTGATCTGAGGGGGGAGGAATTACATCGCTGCCACATCGCCGACGTCATAATATATTAGGCAACCCAGTTAACATCGCAACAGCCCGTGATGTCGAGTCAGCGTTTCCCCGAGTCCCACGTTTTTCAACAAGAACTCGGCCACTTGGTTTCCAACATCGAACCAGTACATTACTTTTAGTCCGTTGTTATTTTATTGTAATTTTTATCTTTTAATAAATAAGTAATTTTAATTTCTTTTTTTTTTGCATCCTCCGGCTGTAGACTACGTAATTACTAGCACTTCCTCAAAAAGTCATCTTTTGTTTTAATAGTTTAGCAGTAAATATAAAATTCATTTACTTTTATTCGTCGACTATTTAAAATTGGCAGTGGCTGCATTGTCATGTCAATGCCGGACCTCTAAGATTGTGATGTACACAAATTCAGTGTCAGTCCCTAGTCTCATAATTTGATATACCTACATAATTCACAGAAACCCAATATGTAGATGCCAGAAGTTAACTTCAAATGTTTTTAATCACCCTATATACAATACCAATCAATGACGTTTATGTCGCAGGTTGAAGAAAGCAGTAATTCCCGTCTGTTGTTTTGGACACTGGTGGCAACTGCCTTAGATCACTAAATTAAATAATTATGCAATCACCAAAGCAAAGTTTATAATATTTGATTAAAGTAAAGGCGCATAATAAAATTTTCATAACGTTAGGTAGAGCACCATAGCAATCTCATTTATTATCAATTTATAGGTCTCTTTGTAGTTTTCTTTTAAAGCGTTCACATTTAACAGGTCAAAGACTTTGTGTTCGACCCTTTTTTATTGGTAGTGTAAAGCTCGAATGAAGAGTACTCCCAATAGCGCAATCATGGCAATTATTTTCCAATTTTCTTTTTGTTTAAAAAAATACCGAATAACGTATCACTGTTAAGCACAAATGCTAAGTAACTTTTACAAACATAATCAAATAAACCTATTACTTACTTTATTTTTAAATCTTTTTCATCAATTAAATACTTATCTTATCCTAACTATCTATACTAATATTATAAAGAGGCAAGATTTGTATGTTAGTAACAAATAATCTGTCAAACTACTGAACCGGTTTCAAATATTAATTCATCATAAGGTAGCTACATTATTTATTATAACATTTTTCTTTATTTAAATACATTTTGTCGATAAATAAATTTCGCCCGTACAATGCCCGGGTGGATCACTAGTAAGTATAATATAACATTATAGATGCGAAAGTGAGTTTGTTTGTTGCGCTTCCGTGCCCTAATAGCTAAATTGAATATAATGAATTCCCATATAGAAGTAGATGGGAACTTAGTTCTTAGATACAACATCGCAATACTTATAGGCGTAGGGTGATGAAAGGGGTGATTTACCTATAAAATCTACATTATTTACTTTGAATTTTGCAGAATTATTACAAAACAAATATTATCGCGAGCTGATTAGTAAATACAGGGATTCCAATAAGTATGTACTTACTAGCGAAAAATGGGTTATTTGTCATTATATTAAGTTAACCTTTTTTGTAACTATAAGAAATATCGTTAAAAAAACGAAAAACAGTAAAACTCTGAGTTTTTCATTAAAATTCAATAATCATACATACTTATTATGATAATATATTTTTCATCATTTAATAAGAAGGAACTGTATCACACAGTTTTGTTGTTAGTACTTCGTATAGGATCAGATACCGCGAATACCCCATTTTATTTTCTTTTACATAGTACACCGCGCTATCACTTTGTCATCGTGGTCACTTGCCAATTCTCGGCTTGAGGTCCCCTTAGGATCTCGCCGTCTCCAAACCCGGTGACGCTGTAAAGGTCATCTGCGACCAACAGCATACACTCAAAAAAAAAAACTTTGTCATCGTTGTAACTTTTTAAATATTTGTCGAAATGACATAGTGTAAAAAGCAAAGTTTATCGTCGTTAAATATCAAAAGCGATAAAAGTATTACTTTTGATAAAAAATGATTTGTTAATACAAAATGTGCATTTTGGAAATAGATACCAAATAATATTTTAGTTTTGATTCACTATTTTAGCGGTAATGACTTACACATTAAAAATAGATATATGGTGTCACGGACTTTTTTTAGGACAATTTAAGAGATACATTTTCACTCTACATTACATTCATGTAACTTTTATTGTTTTTGCAGTGCAGGCCAAAATGGCTCGCAGATGGGAGATTTTTTTTCGTCTTATGTGACACTAATTGTTATATATTGGCCAATTCACTCAATAACTACATAAATTATTATATATATGTAATTATCATATATGAGCTATATTACTGTTAAGTTTCATTAAAATCATTCAGTATTTTTTAGGTGAAAGAGTAACAAAGATCCATACAAACGTAAGATTGAAATTAAAAGCGTAAGTGGTTAATATACAACTTTAAAGCGTTGTAGATCCTAAACAATCATATAAAATGAAAAATAGTGCTAGGAACCTAAATATGATTCTTGATTATCTAGACAGTGATACCCCACTCGACATATTTTGTCAACTTCTTTTTTTACTTCGTCGCAATATGGCGCCTAATTTTGCCCATATTGAATTTTGATTACTATCATATCTTTAGTAGCACTTCCATGATTGAGACGAATCGATTGATGTATGAATCATCAAAATAGGTCCAGGCGTTTGGTCTCTAGTGTGCCACAAAGGAACAAACATACATATATAGACTGTTAAACACACAACCCTGTCTGCGCGTCGCGCTTCGCGCTCTTGCATTGCGCAGCCGGGTAAAAAGGAGGCAATTTGATTTACAAGTCTTGATATTGATGGTTGGGATAAATGTGTCTATTTTTTTCCCCTATTATCCTTGGTTGTAGTCACCAGTTACGATAGTAGTTACATAATAATCAATTTGGCTTTACTAGGGGTAGATCAACAACGGATGCGGGTGTTGCACTTATTAGACATATAATGGAAGCCTGGGAGAAGTCGCAGAATGTTCTTGGGGTATTCTGTGACTTATCCAAGGCGTTTGACTGCGTTGAGCACCAGACGCTGGTGTTAAAATTAAATCACTATGGAATCAAAGGCGCAGCCCAAAACTTGCTACTATCGTATCTCAGTTCCAGCGTTCAAACTGTAGAGGTAAATGGTGTTAAGTCATCTGGATCTTATGTGAAAATGGGCGTTTTCCAGGGATCGATTTTAGGTCCGTTTCTATTTTTATTGTACATAAACGATTTGCCATTTTTTGTGGAAAAATTGTGTGAGATCGTATTGTTTGCTGATGATACTTCTTTATTATTTAAGGTTGACCGATACAAGAATAACTTTGACGATGTAAATAATGCTCTCTCACAAGTATTGCACTGGTTTAATGTAAATAACTTAAAATTAAATGCAAATAAAACCAAATGCATTAAATTCACTTTACCTAATGTTAGAAGCGAAACCATTAGAATTAAATTAAACAATGAAAACCTAGATTTAATTGAGTAAACGATATTCTTAGGTATAACCATAGACTCGAAATTGCAATGGTATCCTCATATTTCTCTGCTAGCTGGTAAACTTAGTTCAGCAGCCTATGCCATACGTAAAATAAGACAACTTACTGATGTAGCTACTGCTAGAACTGTATACTTTAGTTACTTTCATAGTATTGTATCCTATGGTATTATTCTCTGGGGATCAGCAGCCGATATTGAAACTATATTTATCTTGCAAAAAAGAGCTATAAGGGCTATTTATCAACTTAGTTCTAGAACATCTCTTAGAGAAAAATTTAAAGAAATCGGGATTTTGACTGTTGCTTCTCAATTCATTTATAATTGCATACTTTTTGTTCGAAGCAATATTAACTATTATCTAAAACACAGTGACATACATTCTATTAATACAAGAAATAAAAATAAACTCAAGATACCAAATTACAGGTTACAGAAGGTTCATAAATCATTTATGGGTCAAGGTATACATTTCTATAATAAGATTCCTATTGATATCCTTGATTTGCCTCCTCATAAATTTAAAATACACATTAAGAATTGTTTACTTAAGAAAGGATATTATACTGTCAATCAATATTTGAATGATAAAACGGCCTGGCTGTAATTTTACCTGTAGATAATTTTTCAAAAGTTATATTAAAACTAAGGCTCCCAGCCTTAGAAAGAGTTTTGAAGAGAACCTTGCACTTACTCCCTTTCATATACTTGTTCATTTTGTTTTGAAAATTGTTTCTTGCTATTTTGGGACTTATCTTTGCACTTATTGTTAGTAAATTCATTGATTGTTACATATTTGACATTATGTGATAGAAGTTGACCTCAACACATGTTTGCAAGTTTGATGTCAACTTTCAATTGGACGACACAATTGAAATAAAACAGGGAGAAAAAAGCAGCCCTTGCTGAGTTTCTTGCCGGTTCTTCTCAGTACAAGGTCTCCCGCCGTAGTTTTGCGAACCGATGGCGTAGCTTTTCGACATTCACAAGTGCTTGTAACAGCCTAGACTGAATAAACGATATTGATTTTTTTTTTATCCTTGGTAGTAGTTACCAAGGATAATAGGGGGGAAAAAAATACACATTTATCCCAACCATCAGTATTAAGACTTGTAAATGAAATTTTTAATTAAGATTTTATATCATTTGCAGAAATGAAAATGTACCTACACAGTATCTGAAACAAAAAACTTATGATTCTTATATCATTTTTATAAAAAGTGTCTTGGTTGGGTTCATTTTTGTTATGCAATTAGGTACAGCTTGGCTAAAAAGTGTAGAAATGGAACTAATTCTTTATTTTACCTGGCAACATTGTCACAGCTTTGACATTTGTTATATTTATTGGATTCTGCGTTAGTGTTTTGATTTTTGCTAAATTGTTACCAGTACGAACGTTTATTTCAACTCATTAGTGATACAATATGAATAAGCCGATTCGCAGTTCCGCAAGAGAAATTATTTATAAAGTTTACCTTCTATGTCTTGAAAAACAACAAGCAAGAACAATTTTGTCGAATCTCGTCAATGTTTACCAAAGAACTGCTGATATGACTGGTTAGTAGGAGTTTATTTTAATGTATTTCAGTCAATCGTATAATTTTCTATGAATATAGAGTCGTTTTCATTTCTTCTACGATTTATTATTTCGTATTTTCCAATTTTATTATCAAGTCTTTAGGTTATGTTTACGTTTGTGTGATAGAATTAGTTTAGAGATTGACTTTCCTACTTTGATACTTGTGCTATACATCAAATTAGTCATAACTTATGTATATATCTTAAAACACACATTTCTAATTAAAAAGGAAGTAAAGTTTATATGACAATTCGGTCTTATTCATCTATGTGGTAATTTTATATAATTTTCAGGTAAATCTATTAGTACTGTAAGAAGGATTGTTCGTGAAGGAGAACTAAATAAGGGTGTATTGTTTACGTTTTCCAGGTGTGGAGAACACCTGGAAAACGTAAACAAGGTCGATCCAAAAAGGAATTAGATAACTTTGATTTATGTGCCATCAGACAAAAAGTTCAGTTCTTCTACTCAGTAAGAAAACAGGTACTGTAATGTTATTTAGTTTAAAATCACAACTTAATGAAGATATAATAATTAACTTTATATTAAAATACATTTAACTTTTTTATAACATTTCTATAACTACGTACTTACTTTATTTTCAGGTCCCAACATTGCGAAACTTACTTCCAGTGGCTAACCACTGGAAGTAAGTGGTCACGACTACCATTAAAATTTAATTCTTCCTTAGGGAAGAATTAAATTTTAATGGTAGTCGTGAACATTTAAGAAAAGTTCTCAAATCACTGGGTTTTAAGTACAAAAAATGTCAGTCTGAGAGAACCGCTTTAATGGAAAAACCGTATATTGCGGCAAAGCGGAGGGACTATTTAAAAAAAATTGACAATAGAAGCTTGCCTGAGGAACTCAGAAAAGATGTTATTTATTTAGATGAAAGTTATGTTCATCAATCATTTATATTAATAAAATGCTGGCAGTCATTTGATGTGTGCGGTGTTAAACACAATGTGTCATAAGGGAAACGCTACATTATAATTCATGCTGGGAGTGAAAAAGGATTTATTCCTAATGCATTATTATTTTCAGTGGAACTAATAAAAACAATGATTACCATTCTGAAATGAATAAAAATAATTTTAGCAAGTGGGTAAAAGAAAAACTAATACCAAATTTGCCACCTGCATTAATTGTGGTAATGGATAATGCTCCCTACCATTCTGTAGTATTAAATAAAGCACCCATAGCGGCCAATAAAATATCAGAAATAAGAGAGTGGTTAACAATAAATAATATTTCGTTTCATATGGATTTAATAAAACCTCAATTATTGATGCTTGTTAAGCGCTACAAGGCAGAACCTATATATGAAATAGACGAGCTATTAGGTGAAAATGGGCACACAGTGGTAAGGCTTCCACCTTATCATTGTGACTTAAATCCCATTGAGCTTATATAGGGCATAGCAAAGCAAAAAATTGCAGCTCATAATGTAGGAAATATTGATATAAAGGTATGAAATGGTTTATTCTAAGAGCAGTTTTAAAATTTACAATTTTCTTCTCATTTAGATAATAACTTAAATAATTTTACATTACAGGATGTAGCTGACCGTGCCTTTCAGGAAATAACAGAGCAAAATTGGAAAGACTCATGTCAGCATGTACAAAAAATTGAAGATGAATATTACGAAAGAGAGCATACTTTGTATGAGAATATTGGATCTTTGGTCTTTAATCTTGTAGACGAAAGCACCAGTTCCTCTGAATCAGATGATCTAGATGATATTCTTCCCGGCACTAGTCAAGAAAGTATGGAAATTGATTTTTCTGATATAGAATATTTAGAAGATAGTTTCGAAGACCAATGAAAATTGTTATATGATAATTAAAGTTATAAATAAACAAACAAAATTTTCGTTTTCCCTGTTTTACCTAAATGTTATAGATGTAAAATTACATGACACCCTACTAAAATTTTGTATTTAATGGTCAGTCATTTGTGGTAATATTTTACTAAAATAATAATTCATTCAGTGTTAAAATACAGTTTATTAAATTTTATAGTGATTTTCACGTAATTAGTAATCATGTCATTTGAATTGGAGTAAATTCTTTTTTGTTTGAATTATAAGACAAACAATTAGGGGCAAGTGCTGTACCTATGGACAGCTTTACCTATGGACACTATTAATATTTTAAAAACTAGAAATCGTTTAATCGTAATTTGAACGCATCCGTAAACATTTTTTTACGTATGGTAACACTGGCTAGCGGCCATTGCGCTTAGTCCTTTGGATGTGCTTTGGTGGGCCGTTGAAATTTTTCTGCGCAAAAAGTAAGTGTTTTTGTTAATTTCCAAAGTATTTTTCTGTGGTAAATTATATTGCATGTATAGTGTCGCTATTGCATTATTGTATTCAGCATTTATGGAACATTTAACCCTTTTTCTCGAATTGTTTACTAGGCACGACCATTTTTAGGTTATATTTCAATATTTGTACCTGTGGACAAGGGAATGATTGTACCTATGGACTGTCCACAGGTACATGCGCACAACTGTACCTGTAGACATTTTATTTGTTTTGGGAAATAATTCTTTATACTTTATTTTCCAGTGCCTCGGAGTAAAACAGGAGTGAAACGAAATAAAATATGTCCAGTTACCCTCTCTGCAGCAATGAAAGATATTAGAAATGGATGCTCGAACCGTAAGGCTGCTGAAAAATATCACTTACCAAAGTCTACAATTTGTAAATATTTTCAACTGAATAAAGACTATGATCTCAATGATAAGAGGAGTACGAAGAGGTTCAGTTGTGTGAATACTTAAAAAAAGCTGCCTACCTCCACATGGGTTTAGATTCTAAACAAGTCAGGGACCTTGCCTACCAATTGGCTATTGCAAAGAAGAAAGAAAGAATTCCAGCAAGCTGGCATGAGCACAAAACAGCAGGTATAGGCTGGTTAAGGTGTTTTCGACAGTGCTATACGGAATTGTCACTAAGAAAGCCGGAATCCACCAGTTTGGCGAGAGCAACCAGCTTTAACAGGGCAAATGTTTCCAACTTTTTTGATAACCTTGATAAAGTTATGAAGAAGCACAATTTTCCCCCTGATTCAGTATATAATGTTGATGAGACCGGAGTATCAACGGTGCATCAGCCTAGAAAAGTATTAGCTCCAAAAAAGTTAGGCAGTTGGGAAAATTAACTTCTGGAGAAAGAGGGACAAACAATACTATGATTGCTTGCATAAATGCAGTTGGAAACACTATTCCACCTGTAATAATTTTTCCAAGGGTATATTTCAAAGATCACATGCTGAAAGGTGCTCCGCCAGGTTCAATTGGTGCTGCAAATCAATCAGGATGGAGCACAGAAGCTATTTTCTTACAATATTTGGACCATTTCATAAAACATGCTAAACCTACTAAAGAACGTCCTGTTCTATTAACGATGGACAACCACGAATCTCACATTTCCATTGAAATCATAGACAAAGCCACTGATAACGGAATAGTTCTTTTGACTTTGCCTCCACATACCTCGAACAAGTTGCAAGCTCTGGACAGATGTGTGTTCGGACCATTTAAGTCGCAGTATAATAAGGCGGCTGACAGGTGGATGTTGAACCACCCTGGAAAGCCTATTTCCATTTATGACGTAGCAGAAATCATAGGCGAAGCATATTCACTTTCATTTACCCCAAAGAATATAATCAAAAGTTTTGAAGCAACAGGCATATACCCCGTTAATCGGGACATATTTAATGACGAAGATTTCCTGTGTTCATATGTTACTGATCGTCCACAACCGACTGCCGCTAATAATCTAGTTCACCAAACAGATCTAGAACCACTTATTGAGAATCTTGATACCCCTCAGGAAAAAGCTCTCTCCGATATTCCAACTAATCAAAAACAGCCACATGTGGAAGTTCCTGCCGCATCCCTAGAAAATAACCAAATTGAAGCTGAATGTGCTGGGCGTTGTGAGCCAAACGAAAATTTGAAAAATGCTGCTATTCTGCCAACTACTGAAACCATACGGCCTTTTCATAAGGCGGAAACGAGAAAATTAAATCAACGCGGAAGAAAACAGGGGAAAACAAGAATACTAACTGATACACCAGAGAAAACATCTATTCGTAATGAGGCTCTAATAAAAAAAGAAAAGAAAAGAAAAAATGCAGCTAAAATAGTGAAGAAGAGTGCACCTAAAAAGAAGACTGAACTCATTGACTTAATTTCTAAACCTGGCCCTAGCACGCGAAAAATACCCCCTAATAAAACCATTTCTGTACTCGAAGAGCAGCATTTATCAATAGTCATGTGTGTGGGATGTAGAAAATATGAAAACAAGAAAAATATGTCGACTTGGTCTATGTGTGGCGATATCATAAGAAATGTGTTTCGAAATCTCACATGGACAATTTCGACTCCGATGATGATGATGACTGTAGTTTTATTTGTATTAGATGCTTTAAATTAGACAACGATGATTCAGATGTTTCTAGTACAGAATTATATAATATGTATTATAATTCTAAAAAACGAGGAATGTAGATTTTTAAAAGTTATTTATTTTTTTGACTTTTTGAAGTTGTTTTTGTAATTTCTAGTATTTTTAAAACGCTTTGTCTACTGGTACATAAGCGTCCATAGGTACATTTTTGGTGTACAGAGGTACATAGGTAGGTTGTACCCATGGACAAAATAAGTAATTTTTGAAATATGTTATTTTTGCTAATATTATGATAGCTATCTAATCAAAGACTGCTAATTTGTAAGAGTTAACTAGTGTTTAATCAGTGCAATAAATACTTATAATATGATTAAATTCACACGATTTTTCTTTAAAATAAATTTTAACTCAAATTCTGGGAAATGTCCACAGGTAGAACACTTGCCCTACTTTATATGATACAACATACTTATCAAAATATATAATATAAAGCAAAGATATAGAATGTACCTGTAGATGGAGTGTATTAAATTGAACAACTAAACTCATTGGTCGCGGTTTGCACACCTATTCCTTTATTCCATTATGAGTACCCAAGAAACAATTCAATAATTTACGTATTATTTTAGAGTCTTATGGGATAAAGTTTTGTTATTTGTGTTTATTAATAATAAAGGCATGGCCTGTACCCGGTTGTAAAAGTATAGTGGAGTATATTAACTGAGAAAAATGCTTGTTTACTATGTAACTATAAGCATAATTGTATAGTCAAAGTGGAGACAATGAACGTGTTACGACCAAACAGACACGCTGTTGTTTTCTCTTTCCGTCTTATGACAGTTTTGGTAGTAGTAAAAAGAACAGATATAGTTCACTTTCTCTTGCTAAATACACTCCCATCTATACATTTCTACATCTAAATATATAAAAGAAGAAAGTGACTGACTGATTGACATATTAACGCACAGCCTACACGGCTAAACGTAGGCGCTTGAAATTTGGAAGGGACGTAGCTTAGGTACGGGAATTAGCGGGAAAATCCTTTTGTGTGGAAAATTTAAACCGCTTAAGTTAGACGCTTGAAATTCGGCATGCAGGTATCTTAGTAAACTTAAAGCTTAGTTGCAACAGGATATTGCAAAATTCCCACGGGAACGGGAGTTAGCGGGAAAAAACGTGTGTATGATAAAATCTAAACCGCGTAAGATAGGTGTTTTCAATCTAGCATGCATGCATACCTTAGTAAATATAAAGTTTAGTTATGACTGTATTTTGAAAAATGGAAGTTAGCGGAAAAAATATGTTGTATGAAAAAATCTCTCTTTTATAACAAACCACGATTGTACATTGGAATAACTAGTAACTGTTACTTTTTATTAGATTTAATTGAAAAAAATACCAACATACCTGTTGTGAACATATTACTGTGTTTAAAAAAAATAAGATTGAATACAACATTCTCAGAACTTTCTGATCAATTTGGAATATCTACATCATATGCTGGCAAAATATTTAGAAAATGTATTCCAATGATTCCTAATGTTCTTAAATCCTTTATTGTAAAACTAGATAAGAAAAAAGTTAAGACATCCCTTCCAATCGCATTTAGGCATCACTACAATAAAGTCAACTGTATTATAGACTGTTTTGAAATTGAAATAGAAAAGCCTTCTAAATCTGTACATCAGGCATTAACATGGTCTGAATATAAGAAAGCCAATACAATCAAATACTTAATAGCAAGTACACCAAATGGTTTGGTAAATTATATATCATCAGGATGTGGAGGACGGATAAGTTACACTTTACTTGTGGAAAACTGTGATTTTCTCGACCAACTAGAACCTGGAAGTTCGGTCTTAGCCGACCGTGATTTTAAACATATTGAACAACTGTTAATCCAAAAACAATGTCATCTATTAAGACCCTCAAGTGTGATTCAAGGGGCTAAATTAAGCAAGAAAGAGGTTCATCAAACTAAGCAGATTGCAAGCTTAAGGATCCACATTGAGAGGGTTATTCGGAGAATACGGGAATTCTCCATGTTAAAACCACATTCCGTGTTAAATTCGAAATTGGTAAGCGTGCTAGATGAATGCGTCATTATAGCATGTGCTCTTATAAATTTACAGGACCCCATTGTATAGCAATCTAGTTCTAGTTTAGCCCACATTGTTCCACTGCTGGACAAAGGCCTCCCCTTCATCTTTCCGCCCATCACAGCGCGAACTGCTACCAATTTTAATAAATCTTCATGAATGCATGAAGACGTTAGAAAGAATTACGTCTGAGTTCATTTTGTAACTCCTGCACACTGTCGTACCGGTTCTTGCATGCTACATCTTTTACATAACCCCACAAAAAAGTCCAGTGGGGTTAGATCTGGGGATCTTGCTGGCCATCTAATTTGTCCATAAGTACCGATCCAGGAAGGAAAGTGTTCACTAAGAAACTCGGCAGTTCTACTGTTATGAGCCAGATATCTTGCTGGAAAATAATATTTCGTCGATTTGCATCAGGAACATTATTGATCTTACCTCTTAAAATATTAAGCATTTCTAGATATCATTCCGTGGTCAGATTCCCTTCGTAAAAATGAATAAAAAACCCGGTTTATAACAATCCCACAATAACAATAACATCCCAAACAATAAAAGAAAAACACACTTGATCATTAGTCTCGTGGATTCGTAAGGGATTCTATCTGGACCAAATACGGTTATTTCGCCGGTTGTACATATTAGATGGCCAGCGAGATCTCCAGATCCAACCCCACTGGACTTTTTTGTGGGGTTATGTAAAAGATGTAGTATACAAGAACCGGTACGACAGTGTGCAGGAGTTACAAAATGAACTCAGACGTATTATTACAAACATTCACCACGCAAAGATAATGAAATCGACAGCCAGACAAATTATTAAAAGAGTGAGAAATTGCATACAACAAAATGGATCACATTTTGAACATTTGATAATTTTAAATAAAATGTTAAATTTTAATGACTTTTCTTTCATTTAAAATGCTATGTTATGTAGCAAAAAATAATCCTTATAATTAACCCTTTCGATGGTTATCATAAAATATGTCGTTTTTCAATATTAAATATACTTTCCCTCCGTGTGAGGTCGCCGTGGGACGCCCTGTATATTATATCCGTTACCCTAGTATTCCATAACAAGCCTTACAGTGCTTACTTTGGGGCTAGGCTAATTGGTGCGAGTGTTGCATATATTTAATTATTTAATGGAGTGAGTCATCTGAAATTATAGGTAGACATAATTTTAAAGGATTATTACTTAAAATAAAAGCAACTTAATTATAAATAGTTTAATAATGACTCTTGTTTCATGATGATAATAGTCTACAAAAATACTCACTTCACACAGTCACTTCTATTACCGCAGCTACTAAGTAACTTTTATTTTGACAGTTACTTTCGATTGCGGTTTCTGGTGTGAAGTGTAAACAAGCGCTGAAATCCGTTACAGAATGCCATTGTAACGTCAAAGCTATTTAGGTATTTACGGTCTCACCTGTGATAGTTCACTAAACCGCCACTCTCGCTTAGTAGCGCTAGCGTTGATTCTCACTCGATTACAGATACGCGCATAGAGCAAGCCCTCATTCAACCAAGTTACCAAACTTTAAAAATAAGACTATTTTAAGTTTACATTCATTAAAACTTTAGACTTGAGCCTCATATCTACAAATTTAACTAAAGAATAAATTTACGTGCTTTTTTTCACACATAATAACTAAGTCGATATATCTCGATTTACCAAAAACTTTTAAAATGGTAACATTACAAATCACTTACGATACGAATATCATCTCGCTTCACTTGTTTATACAATTGGTTACAGTACCCCTAGTATTAGTTTTAATCGTTTTCGAATTCGATCAATCGTATCGTCTCCTTACCATACATTAACTAGCAGCGCCCTTAGCGTTAACTATCAAAATCAAAAATCAGCAGTATGAGTTTCATCGAGTCATCGTTAAACGAAAACTATCAAGGTTTTCGTATGTCGTTTGCATTTTGGCAGTACAAGTTACAAATTTGACAGCGCGTCAAGAGTATACTACGACGTTTGATCGTATCATCACTCGATTAGAAACTTTCAGACACTAGTCATTGGCTTAATCTTTAAGGAGGCATTAAAGAAGAAATTGAATTGAAACTTTCAGTGACCAAGTGTTTTGGGACAAGTTTTTGAGCAATTTAATAATGTTTTCGGCACAATATTTAGCTCTCTTGCTCGCTGAAGAGATTGACGAAGACCAGCGTGCACAGGAACGACGGGAATTGTTACAGCGGAGCCGATTAACTTCTTTCATCACCGACAGGCATTTTGTACAAAGGTACCGCCTCTCCAAAGAATCTTTTGAGTAGCTTTGTAACATTACAGTAAGAAGCTCACAAAGAGTTACTTTGGAGAAAAATGTATGTAAGACATGAGATTTTATACATATGTTCTTAATAAGGACCGCTTGGAAGTGTGGAGGTTATTAATAATAATTCAAAGCATATTTTCTTAAATCACTAAATAATCTTTACAGGTGTTATGTGCATTATTATTTTATGCAAATGGTGATTACCAAAGAGTGATTGGAGTAGCCAATGATTATTCACAAGAGGCAATTAGCCGTTATGTGCAGGAAGTCACGAAAGCTCTCTATCATCCTAATATCATATAAATTCCCATCAACTCGTATAGAACGAGTGCAACGAGTGAATACCTAAATGATTATTTTTAAATATGACTAATTTTCTTTTGTCCCATCTGCTGCTTGGTCCGCATGGAATTTTTTCAAGTAATATTTTCTTTAAATTTAAACATAGTGTAGTTACGTTTAAGTTTTTTACGTTTTTAGACATTAGGTAGTTTTAAGCTTTTGTAATTGTAAACTGACATCGTTAGACCAAATATATTCTTTTAATTATCGTGTAGTTACTAGCTTAAAATAAAAAAATATAGAACTAATAGTAAATTTCTTTTTTTTTTTTTATAATTTGTATGGCTTTCCTGGAGTAGTGGGATGCATTGATGGATCCCACTACAGAATTTTCAAGCCAAATAAAGAAGTGGAACACTTATACTTGAGTCGTATAGAATCAAAGGCGGCAATCTGACTTAAGGCTGATTTGTGGCCATATAAAAAAATATTTTTTCTGCTTTATTTTTTATATGTATTATTCATTATTAGTTTAAGGTGTTTGTTAATATTGATAATATTAAAGAGAAATCAAAATACATAGAGTAACATTTCAGTCTTAACGACAACTGCTTATTCTTTTTTGTAAATAGCCGGATTTGATACTAAACATTGAAGATAGCCGTATTTGATCCCAACTCTATGGCAGATTTCCGTTTTTGATCCTAACCAAATAATAAATTGCCACATTTGATTCTGAACTATCAAAGGTATAACAAGGGCTGTCAAAAACATAAAATATAAACAAATTAATTATTATACAATATTTTTTTATTTAGGATTCCACGTATACCCATACGTTCTTACAAAGTTAGAATCAGAATCAGAATCAGAATTTTATTTGTGAAATATAGGTTAGTATACATGGTATATAAAATTTTTGTTAGTATCACTACATTTCCACCTTAATTAAGGTATACAAATAGGTATGGTCAAAGTAGATTATAATTAATTAAAAATTTGATAAGCCATAAAGTTGTCATACTAATAGTCAAAATTTTAATAGAAAAATAAGCAAAATGTCCAAAATAGCAATAAATACACATTTCTGAATTGACAATTTTAATATGTCTAAATTTTATAATAGAGAACTGCTTTTATAAAAGACATGTCCGATTTAATTACAAGATTTGTCATTTAAAAATTCCTCAACTGTATAGTAGGCTTTTTCAACTAATAATGCTAACAGACGCTTCTTAAAAGTCTTTATCGGTAGTGATTTAAGACAACTCGGAACCTTGTTGAATATTCTGTGAGCCATCCCAAAGAAGCTACTACTAACATGTACGGTTTTAAATGAAGGAGCGCAAATCCTATTCCAGTGACGATGATTTCTATCTGGATTCCTTTCTGAGAGTGTCGGAAACAGAGAATTGTTACATAACACAAAAACAGCTACTTCATAAATGTACAGCGAAGGCAGAGTCAGGATTTTCATGCTTATGAAAAATGGTTTGCAGCTATCCGTCGATTTGAGGCAATTTATCGCTCTTATACACCTTTTTTGATGTTTGAATAAAAGAGTTTTATACACAGAATTTCCCCTGAAAATTATTTCATACCGTAAGATACTTTCAACATAACCTCGGTATGCAGTCAAAACAGTGTCCCTATTAGATATCTTGGAGAGTTTGTATAGAGCATAAATTGAACAACTCACTCTCTTACATAATTTCTCAGTGTGAGATTTCCAATTAACCTGATAATCCATTTGCAGACCTAAAAAATTCGTTTCAGTAACAGATTCAATTTCCTCGCCATTGCACTTTAAAGCTACTGAGGGTATTTCAATCTTTTGTCTGAAGTGTATTACTTTTGTTTTTTTACTATTCAGGCACAAGTTATTTTGGACTATCCAATTGTTAAGTTTTTCCATAGCATTATTAATGTCATTTTCATAGTCTTGTTCATTATTACATTGAATCACAGCAGTACTGTCGTCAGCAAATAAAATCATGGGATGGTCAATAGAATTTGGAAAGTCATTTATAAATGCATTAAAGAATAAAGGTCCTAATATACTACCTTGAGGCACACCAGCCTCTACATCTCTACATAGAGACATAAATTCCCTAATAATTTTGTTTTTTTTGCAGAATCTAGTTATAACAGTATATTGTTTCCTGTTACTCAAATACGAATCTATTAATTTAAGAGCTACGCCTCTTAACCCATAAGCATAGAGTTTGGCCAATAGTAACTTATGATCAACGTTGTCAAAAGCACAGGTCATGTCCATAAAAATGGCACAAACATGTTGTCTTTTGTCCACAGAGGTCTTTATTATGTCAAGTAAACTATATATTGCCTTTTGAGTATTTCTATTTTTACGGAAACCAAACTGCTCATTTACTAACACATTATATTTTTCAAAGAAATTATATATCATATCATGTATTATTTTTTCAAATACTTTAGAGAATATTGGTAACTGAGCAATAGGCCTATAGTTTTTTATATCCGACTTATCTCCTTTTTTAAAGATCGGCTTAATAATTGAAGTTTTAAATACTTCAGGGAATATTCCACAGTTAATACTTAAATTAATTAGAAATGTTAAAGGAAGAGCCAAAGAGTCTAAATTTTCTTTAATTACTTTAGTGGGGATACCATCAATACCTACACTTGATGTATTCTTTAATGATCTTATGGTTTTTTTAACAGTTTCTGGTGTAATTTCAGACAAGAATATTGAATTTTCAAGTTTTGTAGGTATTTTGTACGTAGAATTACATTTTTTTTTTGTTTTAGTGTAGAGTCTACGGAAATGGTTGTTAAACATATTGGCCACATGCAAAGGATCAGAGATTCGCATTCTATCTCTAAGTAAATGTTGGATCGTTTCCTGAGGATACTGATTTTTATTCTTATTTATTATTTGCCAGGTCGCTTTTGACTTATTAATAGCTAAAACTAGTTTTTACGGGTTAATGCACGAAACTTTATTTATTTATTGACGTTTCGCAGCCTTTTCAGGTCTGCATCGTCAGAATAATGATTTTATTTAAAATTGTCGAGCTACCTTCGAAAGAATTATATTGTGCGTTCGGTTATTTCATTGGAAGATTTTTAAAATTTTATTGTCTATGTATGAATTTATTATTTAATTTACTTAATAAAGTATTTTATTTAAAATTCTTGTTTGTAATTTTGAGTTTATTTATTTGACCCTAACTACCGTAAACTACCACCAGTTCCAAAATTGGGAGACCTTCCTGAGAAGAACCGGCGAAACAAACTCAAGAGAGGCTTTCTATCTCCTTCTTATGTTAAATTATGCAAACAAAAAGAACTAATAGTATCTGATGGTCTTGCAGTGTGTGCTCGGGGTTGGGATTTTATCTCCTGTATAATGGGTTCCCAAGCTGGTGGTATATACCAACCATCTTCCCTATTGAAATTTGGATATTTTTTAATCTCAATAGCCTCGCGCATCATTCGAGGAACGAACCGCCGCTCAGCTGCAACTAGTTTTATTTAATGAGTGATGTGCGTGAAAACCTAAGAAACAAATATTATTAATAGCTGCTTTTATGAAGTGATCGTTTTGTGCCCTCTTTGTTAAATTAATAATTTTTTTGTACCGCTGACAATAGTTCTTGAGAATCAGTTTATTTGCTTCAGTTGGACAACACCTATATCTCCACAGCAATTCTCGCTTCTTTTTGCTACAAGTCCTAACACCTCTAGATACCCATTTTACTTTTTTCTTACTTTTTATTAATATTTGCTTATAGGGAAAACATAAGTTATGAAATAATTTGACAGTCTCAATAAAAATATTACAGGCAACATTTACATCGTCTGATGTATAGACTTCACTAAAACTTAATGCTTGAATAGCCTCCTGAAATTTAGTCATATTTTCTACAGAATAATCACGTTTTCTTATGCGCCAATAATTAATCGGACATGTCCTCTTCACAGGACAATTTAATAACTGCGCAGTGTGATCTGACAAGGCTAGCTCAACTACTTCGCTCTTACAACCTCTATAGTTTACGGCAAAATTATCAAGACATGTTTGACTACTGAGCCTTGTGGGTTGTCTGATTTGTAACTTAAAATTATAGCTTAAAAGTAAATTCTCAAAATAGTCAGTCAATTTGGTCCTTTTTAAAATATTTACATTAAAATCACCACAAATTATACATTTAAAATCATTATTATTTTTAGTCAAATTGTTTAAAAGTAATTCAAATTTATTAAGAAATAATTCTCTGTCAGTCTTTGGTGGTCTATATATACAAACTATGATCAGGTGTTCAAGCGTCAACTTCAACGCACAACATTCAAATACAGATTTAATACAAAATTTCGAGACATCAACAATTTCGTACTCAAAGCCTTGCCGAACCAATATACACGAACCACCTCTACGAGTGTCTCTGAAATAACTTGTGGCCAGTATATAGTTATTTAGATGAAAATTACAATTATCTACTTCTTTCATGAAGTGTTCCGTGAAGCATATAACGTCAGTCTCCTTATTTTCTAAACATAAATCACAAATGGCGACAGTCAGTAAATCCAATTTATTTATCAATCCACATATATTTTGGTGAAATATTCTTAATTAGAGACGAAAAAAATCTGATTCTTCAATCACCTGAACATTAGGCATAGAATGGATATCGTCTGTTGTCATTCGTTTTTCATTTTCAAGATTATACTGACTTATTTCTGTCATAAATATTTTTAGTCGTTCAACAATATTTAAAAACCCAAAGTTATTTATTTTACCAAGGTAGAAAGAAAAATTTTTCCTAGTATACTCGAGAAAGTTATTACGGTCTAATAAATATGCATACTCATGCTGTTGATTGCTTAAATACAATAATTTATTAAAAGTTTCAATTCTATAATTATACAAAGTAGCATTAGGATTTATTCTAAAAGTTGGTGTTACAATTATAATGTTGGTATGACTTAACTTAGAAAGTCTTTCGTGCATTGTTTTAACAATCAAGGAATAGTCTTTAGTTACGTGGAAATCATCCTCTCCAACAAAAACAACGCAAAAATCATCCATAGTAAACTCATGCACTTTATGATCAATTCTATCAAGCAGTTGTTCCATTCCTACCCCCGGCGATAAAAAATGACATACATTGAATCGTTCATCACAAACTCGCTTGACAATGTTTAATACTTTGTTTTTAGTATTACTACTGATTATGCACAGTCTTTTGGTTGAAGGCTGTTTTTTGGGAATATACTTTTTAATTGATGTTGAAGTAGAAGATAATACCAAGTTATCACTTTTTTGAATAAGGGTATCCGTAACGCCATCTAGTGTGCAGTGGCTGACCTGCTCACTTTTTCCGTCTTGTTGGGTTGTTTGTGTACTCGGTTTATGTATGGTGTTTGTAGACTTTTTGAGCTGTTTTTCGCATTCTTCAACTTTTCCCTTTAGTTTAGTGTTTTCAATTTTAAGGTCCGCTATATTATCAAATGCATATTGCAATTCCACTTTCAATTTCTTTATTTCTTCTTTAAGCAACAAAATCTCGCTGTTATCTCCGGATAAATCAGGTAAACTGTGAATACTGCCATTTAAAGCATCTTCCATTGTTGAATTACTTTGATTTACTTCATCAATTTCATCTGTAGAATTATTTTTATTGTTGGGTCTAGTTTTATTTTGACGACGAATAGTTATGTTATCAAAGAAATTCATTGTAGCGCCATCTATGACATGTCCTAATAACTAATTAGTAATAGTCTTTCTTGCCTGCTACTACTACGGGTCAGTTGTATGAAGTGGAGCAGTTTTACCACTCGTCGCTAGATGGTTTAAGTGTTTATACGATTTCGTAGACTAAAGGTCATATACATGTGTCGTTCTCTATTGATCACACTGAACACTACTAGTAAATAAATGCTTTTCTGGTAAATGGTCGAATTGAATTGGCTACTCACCGCATAGTGCGCTGTTTTCTCAAGGTATAAATTCAAAATAACGATTATCCAAAATGAGTTATTACTACAAAATATCACTTATGGTTCTTTTTAACACACTTTTTATATAAATAATGAGATATCAACTCACAGTACTCTGCTCTGCTATTGTTTTGTTTTCATAATGTCACTGATTATTAAATTATCGTAGATTTTTGTATGATTTATAATTTGTTCCAATTTGAAGATGATATCCAAAGAAATAATTATCACAAACACTTTCACTATAGATTTATACAATACTAATAATTTTTGTTTATTTTGATTGGTATAAGTCGCACTTTGAATATTTTATTTAATTATAAAACCACGGAGTCGATGTTTAGCGTGACGGCAGCGCCATCTCTCTTGAGATCCAAAGTTAGAAAGTTAGAAAGTGAACATTAATATTAAATAATAAAATTAACATAAAAAAAACAAAGAGTGCCACTCAGGTCTCCGACGTCGTAGCTTATCAAAGTTTGTCTCTAAATACCTAAGTCGTGAACATCATCCACACTTTGGAAATCTATCCAGCCTTCTCCAAAGTGCTTGCACAACAACTTTTTTACATCGTTTAGTTTATTTTTGTTCACACTCATAACAGATGGCAAAACTTGTGCCTCAATCATATCTATTTTCTTCTGTGCCTTACATATGTTCATGGCTTGCGCACAGTCGTTTTTATAAAACAATTCACCTCTTACTAACACATTTCCCTGTTTTTTCGATCGTTTCAGGATAAACCGCTTACACTCCTTGAAAGGCATCGACCAAGATGTTGTCTGCTTGACTACATTTTTTACAGAGTCCCTCCAGTTACTAATCGGACAGTCTTTTCCAAGTTCTACCAGAATGGCTGTTTCCGCTATAACTTCTTTTATTTCAGTTTTTTTCTATAACACCAAACACTCTATCGGCCGGCATAAAAGAATGTCCAGTTACAGGGAACACTAGTTCTATATTCTTAATACTAGGATTTCCCAGTAACCATTTGCAGCAGGCACCTACTAGAATGCAATTTTTATTTTAGCCCCCACAGCCATCGGCGACCAATCGAATATGGGTGATATTACTTTTATCCATTTCAGTTAAACGATGCAACACCGCGGATGCTACAAGATTCGAGTCCTTGTTGAACTGATTACCAGTGCAAAAGTAAGAGAAGATCCTTTCTTTTGAAAAAGATTGTCTGGACGATCCCTCAACCACCGTAAAATTGAAGAAATATAATTGTCGGCCGTAGTACGCCATTTGGTCGGGCACCTTAGGCAGAGGCAAGTTTTTTTGACAGTCAAATGATATAAGACATTTAGAGCAAACATCTGTCTGTGGTGTCCCAAAACCTATATTGTAGCAATTATTGAAAATGTTTCGGAGGTAAGACTTCTTCACACATTCATGCGCATATTCACTCTCTTTGTAGATTTCATAAAGTTTGGATATATTGAGGTCACACGACAGATATTTTCTTTCTGCGAACTTTGATCTTCGACAGTAATGTGACTCCACACATTCAAGTTTTTGGATGAACTTGTGAACTGATTCTCTCTGTGCTTTGTATTTTCTTTCTTTGCGGTTTCCCCCACGCCGTTCGGTAGCATCCCCCACGCCGTTCGATAGCAAACTCACCAATGTAGAAAAACCTATTCATAACGTAAGCCACCCGATGCTTTGTAATTCCAAATATTTGGAGGAAAAATTTTTTACATATTGGCACTTTTTTTTATTAATGTGTATTTTGAATTTGTTAATTGTCTGCTTCTTTCCTTTATATCCGGATTTGTGTTTAACGGGTTCAATTGAGCAATATTTTAAAATCAGTGCATCTTGATCTGCTTTGATTGGATTGGCATAAAACTTGTCATGCAATTTTTGCATTTGCGCCATAGTTACTTTACAACATTGCAAAGATTTTGTGTCGTGTTCGCACACTCTTTCTGGCATAAACTTCGATGTGTGTGAATGAAAGTAAAAAAAAACTATATAAGTAGGTAGAAAAAAATAAGAACGATGGCGAATGATGTAAATAATAATTACCTACACATTAATGTAAATATTGCCTAAAATAAAATAATTATGATTATATTATTATTATTAATGGTTGACTGCATTGGTATTTTTACACTGTTAATTTGTTACCTTACAATAAATAGGTAAGGCAAGGCATGATCATCTTATTATAATAAGTAATATAAACGTACCTATCTAAGGTATACACATGCAAGTACCTACCTAACATATTAAAAACATGAAAGTGACAACCCTAGTAATATTGCTAAGCAGTACTAACCTCAATCTTTTAGCAATGTTTCTTTTCCAGTTTGTAGGATCTCTTTGACGTTTTCGAGCAAAACGATTGTTCACGGGTGTCGGGGGATTATCCATTGTTATAATTTTACCAAATTAACTTAAATTTAACTATTGGATCGTCAATAAATCGATAAAACGTGCGAAAGAAATTTCGTTACTCGCCATAGCAAACTACGACAAGATGGACGCCATTTGGATGCTTGTGATTGGCCGAGAGCAGATTGCCATGTTTGAAATTAAATTTATAAAGATTTGAAACTAACCTCGAAACTTTAAACTGTTTTTTGCATGAGTGATAGCCGTATTTGATACGAAAAGTAAATATTGGGAAAAAGGATTCAAAATTTTGAGTGTTGCCAAAGCTATTTTTTACCAAAAATGTCAGATAGCCGCCTTTGATTCTACACGACTCACTTTTGAAGAAAGCATTACCATTCCTTGAATGTCCAAATGGTATTTGAGTTTTAATATTATTTTAACATAATTATTACGTTCTACTTTGGTATAAATTATTTTGGGTGTTGTAAATTATATAGGCAATGTTAGGTGCATTTAAGAATAATTTTCTTTTGAAATTATTGTGTATTGCACGCATAATTTATTTGTATTTTATGTCTTTCAGTCAATGCAAGATTTGGGGGAGCTACACATGATTAGCTACCTTTGTGTGGGAAAACAGTCGTATCAATAGCCATATGCAAAGTTTTCACAGAAATGGTGAATCTGTGTGGCTGTTAGGTTTGTAAATATTTTTCATTGTTATAATTTTATAATAGTAGATAATTCATTTCTTATTAATCAAAGAAGAAATGAATGCTTTTCATTTAAATACTTAATTTTTGTATTTCCTACAGGTGATTCTGGATACCCACAAAAGCCATGGCTCATGACTCCATACAGTGACCCAGCACCCGGAACTGCAACAGAATCATATAACAATACACACCACAGAGCTAGAGTAACAATAGAAAATACTTTTGGACGATTAAAAAATTGCTGGCGATGTACAAGCAAGGATAGGGTTTTACATTATAAGCCAGAAAAATGTGCCAAAATAATATTGGCTTGTAGTGTGCTGCACAATCTAGCACTGGAACATGGAGTACAAGAGCCAGAAAAGAACCAGTAGGTATGGTATTGCTATGAACGTTTACTAATTCAATCATGTAATCCAGCAAATATTGCTCTTTATTAATGTTCAAACATATTAATTTACAGATTTCCAAGAATTCCTTCGTGTGGAAGTCCCAAAAGAGGAAAGAACTTTATTAACTCTTGGACGTACTATTAGGGATCGGGTAGCTAATAGTATACATGCTACTACTTGAATAATTTAAATATATTATAGTCATTAAAGCACAAAGATCTTTTAATTCTCAAACCTAATTTATCTTTATAATTAACTTTCACAAGCTACAAGTTGAATTTACAATAATTTTGAGGTCTTTTACTATTGGCTGACTTTATAATATATGACCAATTTTATTATTTATATTAAGGATACGAACAACTAATTAAAAACAGAAAATATAACTATAGTAGTAACATATAGCCTATTATCTCGCAGATAACAACAGATCCAAATCATAATAATAATAATAGTATTCTTTATTATTATACACCATGGAAAAACACACAAGTAAATTAAAACACGATAAATAGAACGTCACAATATAGGCGGCCTTATTGCTAGGCAGCACTCTCTTCCAGGCAACACATAAAAGAAAGAATATATAATAATATGAAAGATAAATAATAGATAAGGAGGGGGTGTTATAGAAAAAACATAATGATATCAATGACAGGAAAAACAGATATATCTAAGGAAGGAAAGAGAGGATGAAGTAAAAAATTAACATAATTGTTGGGATAGGAAATAACTCCGAACTTGATCCCTAAAAGAGTTCAGAGTGCAAGCCCTTCGAATGGTTTCTGGCAATGAGTTCCATAGTCGTACTGAACGCACAGAGAAGGAATAGGAAACGAAATCAGTAGAATGAATTGAATTTCAAGAGATAGGTTAGAAGAAGATCGCAATGTACGCTGTGAAGTAGAAGTGAGAAACGAGAAGCATTCTTTTAAGTAATGAGGAGAAGTGGGTAAGAAAAGTACGGAGTAAAGAAGTGTAACAGTGTGTAAGTCCCTGCGCCGGCGAATAGGGAGCCAGTTAAGTTTAGAACGGAATTGAGAGACGTGGTCATATTTACGAAGGTTGAAAATAATCATACTACATATTTACCATATTTTGTTTAGTTGCTAGTAACCATTGTGATTTTTCAATAAATAACAATTGTTGATTAGAAGTTACACTAAAAATAAGCAATCTTAGTAAGGATCGGGCTTAGAAATCTGACGATAGTCCTTAACAGTACTGCAAATCAATTAGTTAATGCATATAATAGCATCGTCAGCATTTGTTTGTGGGAATGGAAAACTTTCATACACTAAGTTACTCACATCAGGGGAGAATCCATGTGTTATGGGCCTCTATATTAAATTGGATATTATTCAAATGTAGTTATAAATCAAACAATGATTGATTTATAAAAGTAAAAAACATTTATTTTTCTAAATAATGCAAATATTTGTCAAAGAGAGTTTGCCACTGAGCACACTGCTGCAGCTCCACTTCTCGCAGTTGTAGCTCTAAATCACGCTGACGCAGATGTCCAGTGACCAATTCTCTCATTAAAGCCTGCCACTGCTCATTTTGGGCGGTCATCTGGCTAAGCGCTGTCTCCAATCGCGACTGGCTGGGCCTGACTAGCCTCCTTCGCGGAGTCAGCTGACGGCGTGCTGCTGGGGCGCCGAGACCGCCCAGTGGGCGTGCTTTGCGCATCAACATGGGCATGCTAAGTAGTTGGGGAAATGGCATCCTCTACCTGCTCCTCAACTGCGGCAAAGGGTGTGCTCTACCCACTTGTTTTAAGGTCTGCTATCTAAAACAAAACAAATTATTATTAGCGTATTATGAAATTAGAATTCTTTTATTTTGTACAAGTGGTAGTGGGTCTTTTATAATGAATACATACCTTCTGTGGCTGGCTCTATCAGCAAATGTGGTGTTTTTGGTTGAGGTGGAGCAACTTGTTGGGACGGGGCAACCAGCTGAAAAAATATGTACAGTTATTCAAATACATTTCACAATATTAGCATTTTGTTTAAAGTTTAGTAAGTTTAGCATTAGCCTTAATCAAAGCATTACCTCGAAGTCTCCAACTTCGTCGACCATGAGACCTGTAGCAGCCTGAGACCCAATAATATTAAGTACTCTCTGCTCCAGGTCTGTGAGGACCAATTTACATGCTGGTCCTCCTCCCGTCCCAACAGCTGAACGGTGAATTTTGGCAGCTTTTTTTTTAGTGTTCATTTTTAAGTCACTCCACACCTTGGGATGCAAATAAAATAAATGTGTTGAGTGTAGCACAGAAGGTGTTAATATAAAGAATGACATTATAATGTGCTTCTTATCTTAAACATTATTACTATTATATTTTAAATATATATAATACTAGGTTAGCAATGTTTGTTTTATGTTTAGTGTCATTGGAATGTTAGTGCAATGCCATAAGCTGCCAAAACAAAATATGCAAATTAAAATATCTTTTAATTAGGTAGCTTCCTTTTTTCATTTGTTCACAGTTCATGTACTGCCAGTTAGTTATGTCCAAGTTTAATACAGCACTTAACTGATTCCATTTTTGGATGGAATTCAGCCTGCCGTTTGGTCCATCGGCAGGTTTATTTAAATCTCCGTTCCTGTGAAGTATAAGAAATATTAAAAGGTCGGCATTTGTCAATATAATCTAAATATGAGAAGATTAGAAATTAAAGCATGAGCAACACTAAAATCGTTGCTCATAAATAGTCTTTGCTTCATTAAAAATAATTATTAAACACCTACCTCTCCATAAAATCCACCATTTGCTGAAATTGCGATGGACTTGTTCACATCATCTTAGGTCCTATAATATATTTATAATTAAAAATAGACACAATAACACTTCTCTGTCTACGCACAATATTAAAAATACCTATTTCTTTTAATTTTTTGAAGTCAACCATACAGCCAAGTTTCACACACAGTAAACGTAGGTTCTATACTCTTTAGACACAGATTAATATGATTAAGTCTAGAGTTTTACATAGATTATCTTTAAGGTTGAATTGAACGAACGGCTCAGCTATCCCTTTTTTTGGCAATGAAGAACGAAAGAGACAAAACTAAACAGTGTGAAGTTCGTTTAATCGAGTCATCGAGCATAGGATATCGTGAAGACGAGGAATGAAATTCTATACTCGTACTGCGACACAATTCGAAAACGTACGTAAAACTCATACTAAGGGTACAAAATGCGAAAATTCCTTGAAGCGGAACCTAGAGTGATTCGAACGCGGATCCGACTCACGCAGTGAGATGAGTTGGTGGGTTTTACAGTAATTGCACTACTGATGATGATGATGCTCCTTGTTGCCGCACAGTGGTCCGGATTTTGAATATAGTGGTCTTTGGATCCAAGGTTAATATTTCGCACTGAAAAAAATATGCGGACAGATAAGTGAACGCTCATCAACTTTTGTTCTAGCAGTTTTCATGTATTCGCATGTTTTCGCGAAAAAAAAAACATTCAAGATAAAAATGTACGGAGCAAAACTGAAATATTTTTTTTTACTCGAAATGTTTAAAAGTGTTAGCAATGAAACCATTTGTAAATTATTGTATTACATTTATTTATTAATTTCACCATCAAATCTTTTGCATGCACTTGCAGCCATGGCCGAAATAGGCATCAGAAGTTATTTTTTTTTTAATTCTAACAAATTGTGTCATTTAAATGTTTTAATCATTTATAGTCACATAATTTTCATATATTTTCAATATTATAAACTTTAAAATGCATTTTTTCCTAAATTAAAATTATTTCGAAAAATAGATACAAATTATTTCCATATTTTACTTCTTAGTGGTTATCACTGTTACCCAAAGCGCAGTTAGTGATCGAATAGCTGCTAATTTCCCACTCCCATTGCCTAATATTGCTATCTCTTTCATTTTCTACTAATGCTATCTCTTTTTCTATTGTTCTTTTTTTCTCGTTAAGACCCTTGCTAGTTGTGCGCTTGTGAATCAAATAAAACAGATGGGAGGTCCGGCTGGAGCGTCAATAGATATTCAAATCTTGAAGAGTCAACATACCTGGAAATTTTAACCTGAAGAAAACTACCTACTTAATTATGGCTGGATTTGGTACTTACCTGGACATTTACGTGTTTCTACAAAAAGGGGACCTCAAGGACTGCATCAAGCAATTTTGGACTGCATTTTGCTTGATATTTCGCAAGAAGATTCTGAAAAAAATTTGAATTTTGCAAAATCTCTCACTGTCAACTTAAATCGTAGATGGATTGAAGCACAAAAACATTAATGAAAAAGCATATAAGCTGGTTAGAAACATGAATTAAGTGGCCTGAATGCGAATCCGTGAATCGCTCTGAAATTTTTGAAGAGGCCGAAAATTTGCATCATCGTTCCACAGAAGAAGCAGCTGTTTTACCCTTTGCATCTACTTCGAAGGCGACTATTGACATGGGCACTTCTACAGACATCGTTTCAAGAAAGCCATTTGAAGATCTAGGAAACAAGCAGAAAAAAAGGCGATTGGGTACATTACTTGACTATCCGGAAGAGGAACTGACTTTTGCTTTTATCACAAAACTAAAGTCTAATGGAAAGGAAGTTCTTGCTCGCATCATCGATCATCTTATGAATTCATTCGAATATTTTTTATTTATGAACGAAAAAAAGGAGACTAAGAAAAAGAGATAAGAGTAAGATATATATAAGATATTTATAAGAGTTATAAAGTATAAAATTTAAAAACACTGTTCACATATATTCATACTGATTCTGTTCATGCAAATTCGCATCCTTAATTTAACGCGCATCACTAGCGCGAACGCAGCGCGGCGCATTTCCTCTTCCGATAACAACCACCGTAGCGAGTGGTCATGTTGTGTGAAAAGCAAGGCGCAGCCGCCATATTTAATAGTGGTTGAATATTTTATAATAAGTAATTTAACGTGTAGCACGATTATAATAGATATAGTGACCTCAATGTATCATATTATGTGAAGCACCAATAAAACTGTGAATCGTACTGAAGCCAGTGACTTTAATTTGAGTGACGCACTAGCCACCAACATCGAACCCGCAACGTATAAGAAACCATCGTGGAGGCCAGGGCGAGTTGCAGCACCACATCGTGCTGAACGAACCTACCTCCGTGCACAGAGTCGCTGTCTTTGCGAGTAAGAGTGAGAAAGTTAATATCGTGTATCTCCTTTAGCATGACTGCGAAACTATTATGTAGTCTGCCTGCATTTTAGAACCGACTTATCTGTCTGGTTTTTTAAATATACATGTATAATAATGATGTAAAAAACATACATAAATTGCAGCTTTACTGAAACACAAGTTCCCTGCGAAATTAAGAGTGAGAAAATCAAAATCATGCAACTGCAATAGCACGACTGAGAAAGTATCGTTTGGTCTGCCCGCATGTCAGAACCGACCTATAGGTCTGTTTTTGTAAATATATGTTTATAATAATAATATAAATAACATATTTTATGTAATTTTGGAAACTATGATATTATATAAAATATAGTAGGAACCGGAAATCGTGCCTGCCATTAAGTTTTTCTATATAAAAAAATATATATTTTAAGATATCAAAACGGCAGACATGTTGCGATCACGTTTTCGAAAGTCGATTTTCATGCTTTTCGACTTCTGGGGCACGCCTAAAGGAACCCTCTATGGGAATAGTGAACCACTATTTGATCTACGGCAGATGAATTAGTATAACTAGCATTAATATGAAGTTTGCTACTATACCGTAAGTCTGCGGATCACTGGCTCTTAGACTATTATGATTGACTTTGAAGTCTATCAGGGATTCGTACAGCGTTCGAGGACAAATCGTTAGGAGTTGGTGCAGCTGTGATTTTGCATCTATCAAAAACTGCGTATACTTCGATTGATAGTTCACATCGATTCCTTTGTTAGAACGTTTGGTTGAAATTGGTTTGCATGGTACAGGAACTGTGATGCCAAATAGGATACCAGATAGAGGAACCTTCAAATTCAAAGACGACCGTAAAATGAAGGCGATTCAGAACAGTTCGTAAGCGGCAAAGTTGTCGTTGTAAAGTGGATGGACAATAAATCCGTTTTAGTCTCCTCAAATTGTACTTCTGCCGATGATCAAGTGAAAGTAAAAAGATGGGAGAAAAAGGAGAATGGATTTATTGATGTAAACCAACCACTAGCGATAGCCAACTACAATAAAAATATGGGGGGCAGTAGATATTCTCGACCAAAGTATTGTATACTACCGAACATTTATGAAGACAATAAAATGGACATTAAAATTTATTCTCCATTTCTTTGCCTTGGCAGTTGCTAATGCTTGAAGAATGTACAAAATCCATTCCGATTTAGCACACACTCATAGAGGTCAAGTAATGGACTTGCTAGATTTCAAATTACAAGTGGCAGATGGTCTAATCAACACACCAAACCGTCCAAGATTTATCCCAGACGATAATGAACAGGATATTGAGAACCAAGAACCCAATCACCCTTCAGGGAGGATCGACCAGCCAATCCACCCTCTGAACCTAAACGCTATGATGGTTATGAGCATTATCCTGAGTTTGATGAAATCGCCAGCCCACGCAGCTGTAGAATGGAAGGCTGTGGTAGTAGATCTAAAATTAAATGTAGCAAATGTAACGTTGGGAGTAGAATAGCAATACTGTAATGATGCCATCATGGAAATAACAAGCCAATATGAAGAGCACGGCGACATTACTGTTGCGAGCTAGTATTCGTTAAAAAGTATTATTATTCGTTCTTATTTTTTTTCGAGTAAAGTATTTATTGTCTACATACTATTAACTCATTTTAAGCATTTCACAATAATTATAGTGATGTGAATGTATTGTGTGTTCCCTCTACCTATATGTTCTCAGAATACCAGATATGCAGTTACTATCATCTTAATATATCACATCTATGAAGCTCATCAAGAAGACATCTTCATAATAGAGCAGGGAAGGGTTATGGCTCGGCGACCTTAAAATACTTCGAACTGAATATTGAGTATGTTAGCAAATAGAATGGACTCCCCTCTGCTCGGTCAGTTCATCAAACTACATGTCTGGTGACCACGCCGAGGGGAGGGTGCAGTAAAATTAATGAATTTTAATTATTTTTATTTTGAAATTATTTATTTTAATTATTTTTATATAGAATGATGATTGAAATTGAAATTGTTATGATATACTAACATAGGTTAAGAAAAAAATGTAACATATATGAGACTATGTCTTGAAATAAAAGCATTTTATTTTTATTTGTTTTATTTTTTAATTTATTGGGTAACAAATGTAAACCCTTAAGTGAGGAATAATGTTTTTCCTTACATATTGATGCAAGATATAAAGAATATTTTCATTCCTCTTGAGTGGCATGCTGTTAATACCCCTGTGGCAATCGACCGAACGTCGGTGTCGATGTCGCGACTAAAATTACTTTCTATGGATAAGTAATGGTCTATATACACTGTAACATTTATTTAATTTGAATTGATTTGCTTATTTTCATTTATAACTTATCTTGTACAAGTATTTTACTTCTAAATACCAGTGACAGTACTTACATTAAACCTATTTACATTCTTATAGGTAGAAGTAGGTACTTGCTTATTAAGAATAATATTAATAATAATTGTATCTGCTTGCAGAAATTAAGTCCAGAAATAGTAGACAGAAATACTTGTGCATGCGTAAAACATGCTATCTAAGTTTCACGGTCAGAAAATTGAAGTATATACGTTTATTAAAAACGGATAACTTAACTGAGCTGGTGTCAATAATAGCGTGTGATATGAACAACAAGAAATGCATGTACAATTAATGTCACATTTGCTCTTCCAAAGGATTTGAGTTTGATTTGTCACAGTAAAATTTAACAGATAAAGTGTCATGGAATATGTGGGTTAAAAAATAATTAAAAATATTCCAAAAATAGCGCCAATCAACATAGTGAAGAAATAATTACTAAAAGGACAGTTAAGAAAGAAATGTCGGGATCATTTATTTTATTTTATTTATTTAGCGGAATAGAAAAGGATTTGACGAGTCTTGGTGAGAAACTCTCTCATCACAAGTGAGGAGCTTTTGAGTTTGGTCTTGCTTTTCCACACAGAGGACCGGAGTGAATAGTTGGAAAAACGGATAACCACGGGTCTTTTACGATCCACAGTTACAGCTCCAAGTCGATAGCACAATTGATTGGAACTGGAATCAACGGAGGCACCCAAATGTTTCTGGAGCAATGTTGCAACAGAAGAACTCAGGTCTTCATCAGGATTTTCTGGTACACTACAGAGGAGGAGATGTTTGTTTCTGTGCCGTGCTTCGTGCTGGTCGAGGGATTTTAATATCTCACCAATTTGTTGCCTGAGAAGTGAGAGAATACTCCAAACTAGCAAACCAAATCTGAGGCACCTTTTCCTTATCTGATGACGACTTCAGCTGTGATTGCACTGCTCATTGTGAAATGTAGAATATAAAATTTGTGCAAACAACAGTGAGTAATGTGATGGCAGGATAATGCTGGTCAGTTTCTCAGAATGACATCACACAATGCAGCCTACAATGTATGAGGCAACTAGAGGTAAATACAAACTAGTTAAAGTGAAATTTATGAAAACTACTCTGTAAAATTATTTAGAAATCAAATTAACATATAAAACCAATGTTGCCTTATTTCACACCTAGCGCCCAAAAAAGCTTACAAACTCTTCAGGAGACATTTTGTACTCAGTTAAGGCTATTTAAGAAGCATCATTTCAACATAATGATGATGTACACAAATTGTAAGAATAAACTCACTGAAAGTGACATTGTTGTGCATTGTGACTTCTCTGAGAATTATGTCTGTAAGTTCACAGAAGAAGTACAGGCAATGCACTTTGATGCTTCCAAGAGACAGATCTTTACACACCGGAGTTATTTATGCCAATAGCAAAGATGGACCACAGACTATATCTTTCTGCACGATATCGCAAAATACTAATCATACACCTGGCGCTATTTGAGTGCATATTACCGCTGTGTTGAAATTCGTAAAAAAATTCAGCTGTTAAGACAATATACTTTTTTACAGATGGGCCCACAAGCCAATACCGCCAAAAAAAATTTTATATCATGAATACAGCTATTTCTCGCTTTGGTGTAGCCGGAGTGACTTAATCTTTCTTTGGAGCTTCCCATGGGAGAGGAGCCGTTGATGATGTTAGAGGAGCAACAAAGAGAAAATTAGACCGATATATCGTTCACGGTCATAATATCCCAGATTCTGAGGCAGCTTATAACACGCTAGTGATGAATGCTACGTTGAAGATTAACTATTTTGTAGTCCCTGATAAAGAGATAGATAATTCGATATAAATGTTGGATGCGATATCAATAAACCTGGTTGCCGTTTCCGAAACCATGTCTCTTCATCAAGTTGCTTCCACGCCAAATACTGAAATAATTTATTGAGAAAATTAAACTGCTTTTGTCGAGAAGATTTGGGGTTTTGTAATTGCTTGATTTGACTTAAATCATTATCAAGACAAAATTATTAGTAGAAAATCGAATATTATTAAAAGAAGACGTTTGAATTCATGGAAACAGCAGTTACAATCTGGAGATAGTGATACTACCGACATGGATAGCGTCATAACGTATGCCGAATCAGACAATAACATGTACGAAATTGAAAAGGTAGATAGTGATAATATTGAAGACAACGAAGAAATAATTACGTTAATAGAAGACAAAACAGTTTTAGATATTACACAAGAAGAGAAGAAATTTACTGCTACAGAAAAAATAATGGGAGCCAATAAAGTTACACTACTGTCGAACATAAGATTTCCCCTGGAAAATCAAGCTTTTGCAAATTTACAAGCGTACGGTCCATTTGAGAAAATTGAAAAAAATATTAATTAACTTACCACTTAGTGTTTTAAAAAAGTTGTAAGAAATATTTACGATGATCCTGTCACGTCTACGACAGTAATAAAACAAAATAAAACAAGGGATTTAGAAATTGAAGGGAAAAAGACAGAAATAGACAACTTTAACACAAATTTAAGAAACAAGAACCTGGAGATGGTAAAAAAGCATGAAGCCGGTACTCAAGAAACAACCATGTTTTTTTTTAAATAAAGAGAGGAACGATGTTGAATTTGAAGAAAAGACAGGTTCGGAAATAAATAAAACAAAAGAGAAAATGGTTGTAATATACAGACTGGTAAACAGTGGTGTAATAAAGAAAAACATAGAAGTAAAAATGAATTACAATTACCTGGCTTTAACTGATACCGAACTTGACCAAAAAATAAATATAGGAGAGCCAGAGACTGAGAAAAGTCAAGCGGTTGAAGAACAGAAAAGCAAGAATGATGATGCAGAGATACATGAAAAAATAGAAGGAAGGACACAGGGCTGTAATGATGTGATGGGCTTATATAATATTACTTACTGTAAATGAGAGTGTCCTTGTGAGATATTTAGAAAAAAGTAAGTGGATTTATTATGTGGGATTTGTAGAGAACTTGAAAAATAATTGTTATAATATAAGATTTTTAGAGACTGTTAAAAATCCCAAACTCAAAAACAATTGGTGTTGCCAGTAATAACTTTTATGTTTCTACCAAACAATATGAACGATTTGTTTTAATAAATATAATTAAATGCAAAAATATTTCATTGAAATGAGTCCACATCGGACTTCTTTTTTTAGTTGGAGCCATTTTTGAATTTACTATATAGTTACAGAAATAATACAAAATGTACTCAACTATTTACAGTATTTTGCTTTTAAACAGATTAGTGTAGGCGCACACTAGGCGACACGCGACAGCGACATCTCGGCGACTAGACGCGACGACAGGCTGCGGCCAACAAATTCATATATGATGTTCAAAGCTTCGCACACTTGGCGTCAGAGTCGCGGAGTCGCGACGAAAAGCTAGGGGAGTGGAGCGCGCTCGCTACTAGTCGCGTTCTGCGTCAGTCTCGCTATGAGCGCTGAGGAAGGTGCATGTGTTTATTTAATTGATAATCTTAATATGGATAGGTTCGATGTCAATGTATTCATTTCGGACGTCGAAATGCGTCCTGCTATTTGGGACTTACGTTCAGATGACTATAGTAATTGAGGCAAAAAAATCAGGTTTGGAAAGAATTATGGCCAAAATATGTTCCACACTTCGCCGAAAAAAGTGTACAAGAAAAAAATAGTGCAGGTAAATATGTTGTTTATGTTTTTGTATTGTTGATTACTAAAAAATTTATACTGCCAAGGTACAGCTCCCTCCTTGCTTATAAACTAGTCTTTCAATACATCTCTCGTGGTTAATGATCGGCGAACTGGCATTTCGATGTCACTAATATCGACAAGTCCCGGTAGAGTCGGTGTGTGATAAAACTTGTAACCATCTTTTTTACGAACAAAATTGTGTAACATACAGCAAGTTTTTACAATATCATCAGTGAATTCTACTGATACATTTAATGGACGATGCAGTATTCTCCACTTATTAACTAATATCCCAAAGGCGCACTCAATGTGACGTCTAGCCCGAAATACCCTATTTTGTTTTTTTTCATAATTCAAATGTTTACCGGAAAAGGGTCTTAACAAATATTCAGAAAGACCAGACGCTTCATCACCGATAAAAGAGTAGTTTACAGAGTTCCAAGTGCTCGAAATAGGTTTAGGTGGTGGGATGTGAATGTGTTTGATTTTGAATCCTCTTAAATAATTCTGATTCTTTCGTATATAATCGAATCTGAAGCTTTTCCATAGGATTGACGCCTATGAATGTGAATAATAAATTTACGTCACAAACAGCTAGTAGAAAAAAAGGTGTTAATAGTTATAATACAAGGATCCGCTACCTTGAGGCTTTATTATCCTGACATGTTTTCCATCAATCGCGTCTAGGCAGTTCGGAAAGTTTGCGTATTCTTGAAATCCATTGGCTATTTCATTCCATCCTTCCTCAGTTGACATGTATAGGTCAAGACAGTAAGCTATACAAAACCATTTTAGTCTAGTCTCTCACTGTGTGGAATGTCTACACAATGCGAGTTCAGCTTATACGTTATGGTTTACATAGCATCATCTATCTTTGACTGTACCTTACGCATATTTTTTTCTAGCTCTCGCATGCAGACCAAAACCAAGACCGGTTCAGGATCAACCACGCGGTTATATTATTAGCAGCATCTGTCCTGATTAATACAGCGGAAACGAGCCGAGATGGTCGTTCACTGGATCAAGAAGAAGAATGAATTACAATTTAAGCAAGGAAGGCAAAAAAGATAAAAACCCCATCTCAAAATCAGTGCAAAGTGCAAGAACAGGAACTACTAACTACTATACCTCAGTAGTTACAAAACAATACACCTAATAGTTATCTGGACGATGCCGACCGCAACTTTGTCCTGTCTTTGTTACCGCATTTAAAACAGTTTCCTTAAGAAGATAAACTTGATGTTCAAGCAGAGTTGTTGATGCTCTTAAAAAGATATAAACCACGTCTAGTACAGCATTAGGATATTTTACCCAATCTTTCCAACACTCGACCTTACCCTACTCCGGCACGCCAAACCACTTGGTCATATCAATCATTTCCGGCCTATCAAGCATCACCATCAAATCATTCTACGGCGGAGTCCCAACCCCAAACTTCTCTGGGCGAATATGCTGTACATCTACATTCCCCTGATTCTAAAACTCAACAAAGTATTCCATCTGACGATGGATCCCTTATTGAACAACTAACTGTATTCTTTTTAATGTTAATAAATACCTGGAGCTCTGTTCTCTTTCTCCGAAACGAAATTTCGGTAACGAACGAATTTTAAACGAAAGAGCTATGCCCATTTTTGGCCCACCCGCGGACAGTACTATAAAAAATAAATGAATTTTGCACAAAATTACATTTCAATTAATATAATTTTTAATAGTTATTGAAAGTCCGCCAGCTGTCTTAGTACTTATATAATTCTAATTAGATTGTGTAATGATTAGCCATTTATGAAATGTTTCTAGTAGCAATATTACTATCGCTTCATGACAGATACAATATATCGATATTCGATTAGAATTCGATTAATACCTTTTTTTTTTATGTCATAGGGGGCATACGAGCAGACGGCTCACCTGATGGTAAGTGATCACCGTCGCCCATGGACACTTGCAACACCAGGAGTATCACAAATGCGATGCCGGCCTTTAAGGAAGGAGTACGCTCTTTTTTTGAAGGTTTTTGGGTCACCTTTTAACACTTTGGCAGAATATGTTATACAAAACAATTTGAACCGTAGACGCGCACATTTTGTGAATATGGCTCTGACAACTTAAATGATTTTCCACGTCTGACAATGAGTCAATTAGTGTTAATTTCATGTGGAACATACCAAATAAGGCAAAGTGGATCTTATTACGGAGAACATGTCAGAGCCAGCGGTACATACAGTGTTGAAATATACAGAGAGGGCAACAGTAACCTACCGGGCGATTTCCTAGAAAATAATTGTTGGATTTTAAGGGAGAAAATTCAAAGCAGACATATTGGGCGAAAAATATATTATGTATACATTTTAATTAATAATAATAATACTGGAAGAGAATCCATCCAACAGTATTATTGCAACTGTATTGTGGGGAAACGTACAGTAGGTTGTTGTGCCCATATAATAACCATCATTTGGTACATTACTTGGGCTAGATTTGAAACAAACATTACTGCTCCTGCAACATTTCTAGATGTGTATTACGTCATTATGATAATGAAATACAAGATGATTAATTGAAACGTGTTTTATACTTATACCTCATTAATACCAATGCATGTACATTATAAACAAATAGCAATATAAATAAAAAAAAAAAAAATGACGGCCCTGTCAAGACCTCAGCTAAACATATTTTAAAGAATAAAAATATTATTTGTTTACTTTTTGAAAAAAGCAGCCCGATTTATTATAGCCCAGAGTTGTTATTTTGTCCCTGCATATTGGCAAGCTAAGTCTCGTCGTATGTGGATAACCGGAAAACCATTTTATTTGCTCCGTTTGTTTAATGACTGTTTCTAAGGACGCCATAAACGCAGCCGCAGTTGCTAGGCATTAATAATACTGCTCAGCCAATGGGTGGCTTTACTGGACCCGGCAGCAAAGCAACGGACGTATGGTGCCTGGCTTTGTGACATCGAAACTTCAAAATTGTTGACTATGGAATGTGTTTATGTGTTGTGTTTATTTTCATTGTTCATATTTTTTTCGAATGCTTTTTTATTAGTTAAGTGTATTATTTATTGGTTTTGACGCAATCTCTACGTGCATGTCGGCAATCATAATACCTGGCAGTGACGACGTACAACTCATCCAGTGCCCAAAGTGCATACAACCACGGTTTTTTAAAGGCAACCGTGGCTTAAAAATACACATTGGCAGGTCTCATAAATCCTCTGCCTCTGTGCCAGCAGTTTCTCCTCCTCCATCTATAAATTCGAGCAACCAATCACTTTGGCAAATTCTTGGCAATCTCAAAAATTCACTTCCGTCTTAAAAAGAATCCCCCGTTCTGCACGGCCTTCAGTCGCGGTTTCTTTATCACAATGCATCGAGCATGTATTAAGAGTAAACACTTCTGAGAGCTGGGCAGAACTCCTAACATTTTCCTTTAGAATTTTACATATTAACCAAAATAGCACCTGTACTTCTCTAACACAAAAAATAAAGGAGAACTGCCGCCTAAATCCTTCCGTTTATTCACTTGTCATTCCTCCCTCTCGGCCTCCAAATTCTAATAAATCTGTTAAGCTAATAGAGTCTAAAATAAGCGATGGCGATCTCCGAGGAGCCGCCAATCTCTTGTTTAGTAATGATGTTGTCGCCGTCAACTGCCAGGAGACTCTTAGTGCTCTTGAAGATAAGCACCCACCTCCAGCACAAAATCTTGTCCTACCTTCGCCACCCGATTCAACTCAAAATGCTCCTTTAATAAGCAAAGAAGCTGACATCTCGGCTGCAATATTCTCCTTCAAAAGTGGCTCTGCCAGTGGCCTAGATGGGCTTTCACCTCAACATTTGAAAGACCTTATTTCCGTCTCAGTCGGTGACGCTGGCAGAGCTTTATTACATAATATCACTCTTTTGGTTAATTTAATGCTATCCGGCGAAGTTCCAGAAGATATTGTTGAGATCTTTTACGGAGCCAACTTAATTGCTTTAAAGAAAAAAGACGGTGGTATTCGCCCTATAGCTGTTGGCTCCACCTTTCGCCGTATAGCATCCAAAATTTGTTGTAACCATATGTTGTTTCAGCTGAATTCCAATCAGTTCAGCTTGGTTTTGGCGTCAAGGGTGGTTGTGAAGCAGCTGTTCACGCTCTTCGCACCTATTTATCGCTTGACGCAGCGGAGGTAGTGCTGAAGGTGGATGTTAAGAATGCTTTCAACTCCGTGGATAGAGGTGCCTTGCTTTCAGCAATTCAACAAAAAACTCCTTCTATTTATAATTATCTTTGGCAATGCTACAGCAAATCAACTAAACTCCTTTTTAAAAATAACCTGTTGCATTCATCTGTCGGCTGTCAGCAAGGCGATCCTCTCGGGCCCGCTATTTTCAGTTTGGCTATACAACCTATTATTGAATCGCTAAATTCAAAATTTAATGTATGGTACCTTGATGACGGAACTATCTCTGGCGATATTTCAACCGTTCTCTCAGATTTTCAACTCATTATTGATAAATTCAAAAGTATTGGCCTTGACTTAAATTATTCAAAATGCGAGCTATTTATTCCAGAATCAAAATTCTCACCTGAACATTTACAACACATTATTAAGAAATTTTCGACTTTAGCCCCTAACATAAAAATTCTTGATACTAATTCACTCCGTCTCCTCGGTTCCCCGATTTTTGATGATGCCATTCCTATTTTTATTAATGAACAAATTTCAAAATTCCAGCAGTCCTCCGAAAAAATGTTAAAAATTAATCCCCACATGGCTTTATACTTGATTCGTTTTTGCGCTTTCGCCCCAAAATTCATATATTTTTTACGTAGCACTCACTTTTGGCTTTTTCCAGGTCAATTGTCAATTATTGACAATTCACTCAGAGAGACACTCTCCAAAATTCTAAATTGCTCATTTACTGATAATGCTTGGAAGCAGGCCTCTCTCCCGGTTCGTTTCGGAGGACTAGGTACCCGCCATATTTCCCATATTGCCCTTCCCGCTTTTCTGTCTTCTGCATACGGTACAGCCGAACTCTTTAATAAAATATTATGCCCTTCTCTGGGCGTAGTGGAGCTGACTTACCTTGCAGAGGCCAGAAGCGCATGGTCTAGGGTATGCCCGGGAGTGGACCCACCATCCTCTTTATCGTCTCAGAGGCAGTGGGACGAGCCGCTCTGTTTGCGTATTCAGAGTGATCTTTTAGCATCCTCTGAAGGCGCCACTGAGCGTGCTCGCCTTCTAGCCGTATTTCAGGCAGAGTCTGGTTACTGGCGGCAAGCTTTACCTTCAGCCAATATCGAGACTTTGCTCGACAAGAGCACTCTGTCTCTTGCGATATCGCTTAGACTTGGCGTCAAGACTAATCATCCCCATCGCTGCCGTTGTGGTTCTCGCGTCGGTGAGCTGGGACACCATGGTCTCTCATGCCAAATGAGCGCTGGCCGAGTCTCCCGCCACGCCTGCATCAATGACGTCATCCGCAGAGCTCTTGTCGCTGTCAACGTACCAGCGGTCCTTGAGCCTAATGGCATCTTCCGCGACGATGGCAAGAGACCTGATGGGATGACGCTCATACCTTGGAAGCAGGGTCGTTCTCTTGTATGGGATGCAACCTGCGTGGATACGCTTGGTCCGTGCCATACAGGTAGTACCTCCCTAGCTGCAGGCGCAGCGGCGGCCTCTGCCAAGTGCTCCAAGCGGCGCAAATATTCAGCTCTTATTGAGAACTACATATTTGTGCCGTTTGGTGTTGAGACTATGGGCCCATGGGGTCCAAGCGCTCGTTCCCTTTTTAAGGAATTGTCAAAGAGGCTCACCGAAGTGACTGGTGATCAAAAGGCTGGCAGCTATCTTGGTCAACGGATCAGCCTTGCCATCCAACGCGGCAATGCTGCCAGCCTTTTGGGCACCATTTCTGATGGCGGCGCTGGGGGTGACATGTTTTTTATTTTGTAAATTATTTATTTATGAAGGTAAGAAGGTTAAGCTATGTAGTTTTTAAGTTTGTGTTATTTTAATGTATTATCTTCGTATAAATAAATAAATTAGGAATATAAAATAAAAAAAAAAAAACAAATAGCAATATAATAAACAAAATATAAACAAAAATGAATTGTAATTGTAAGTAAAGTAATGACAATTATTATTATTTCAACAAATAGTTATATTGCAAATATAACAGGAACCAATAACGTGGCGAACTTTCTGTAACTTATTCTCATTTCGATATACATTTAAATAACTAAAACAGTATATTTTTGAGCGATATTTGACTGTTCACTTTTGGGCCAAAAGTTGTATCATGCTATAGAATCTCAGAACAATGCAAGTGGTTTCAAAAATACAGCGCCATCTAGTTGCAATAGCTGAAATAATTAAGGGACTGAAGTTCAGTGTTACCATTAACATAATAGTTATAATTTTATGAAATGGCAATTTTAAAAATAACGTGTTTAGTGATATGTCAAATTCAAATCATTGTCAACTCGTGTTTCGTGTGCGTTTGGGCAATATTTTTCTGCTACTATAATTTTTCGATATATTCGTTGAGTTGAGCTTCTGTTCCTCCGAATCATCGTCAAGTGTATTGTGTTGAGAAAAGACTCGTAATTGTTGTGTTTCAGCTAATCATTATTAACATCAACCATGTCGTACATGATATGTTGTGTTCCCACCTGTATTGTACGTTATGGGCAAGGTAAATAAACCTACTTACAAATTTTCTTCGTAGTTTTAGTTATCGATTCAAAATAGGTAAATTTCAAATGTCTGTCGTCTGCATCTCTTTACAACAACCTACAAATGTAACCTATTCAGACTTGTGTATTTTGTATAGTTTGCAGCCTTCTTTGGATAAGTGTAGTACAAATAAATTGATTTAAAAAATTTGTTTAATAATCCATAAAAAATACTGTTACGAATTGCCAATTAAACAAAATTTGGTGGATTTGTAAGTTAGACAAATTTATTGTTTTTATACCATGTTCTATTTTCTTTTCTAGGAGTGGCCTTACACACTTTTCCCAATCCTACCAAGGAAATTGAGCACTTCCGATCATGGGTATTCAATATTGGTGGAGAGATTTTGGGACTAGACAATACATATATATTTAAAAACAGGAGAGTTTGTCACAATCATTTTGAGGGAATATTTTGCTATTCTAAGAACAAGCTGAGCAAATTAGCAGTGCCATCACTATTTGGAAACAGTAAGATTATTATTATACTTAGTAAGTAATTAATTCAGTGTGCGAAATAACAGTGTTATACCAGGACAGAGGAACACACAGGTTTGAGTCCTGCCTGTCATGTTGACCATTTTTTTTTCTAGTAAAAGTTTCTATATATGTATAAATCGAACAGATTAATGCTTTAAACAAAATACAATCTTATATATAAAATTCTCGTGTCACAATGTTAGTTACCATACTCCTCCGAAACGGCCAGACCGATTTTTATGAAATTTTATATGCATATTCCGTGGGTCTGAGAATCTGCTACTATCTAGTTTTCATATCCTTAAGTGATAATGGTTGTCCATCTGTAACATAGTGTTGTGAAACCTATAATGCTCCTTCGCCCCAAAATTCAAACTATTGGGTATTGTAACATAGTGTTCTCATATGGGTTAGGAGGAATGTTATCCCAGGAAATTGATGGAACACTATGTTACACACCCCTAAATATTTTTTGGACATTTTTTTTATATAATGTGGTATTAAAATACATACAACCCTAAATTTTCTCTTCTACCACCTGCCCCTATTTTTATGGCGGTACGAAGTTCGCTGGGTCATCTAGTAGACCTATATAAAAATTCAAAACATTTAAAATTTATTGATTTATTATTACTGCCCTGATTTATTTTATTTTCACTTGTTTTTTTTTTTTTTTTAGATTGTTTAACTATTCCAAGTTCATCTAATGAAGTTCCTGATAAGAGATGTATTGAAAGGCCAGCAGCAGTTACATTTGAAAGCATTAAAGGTATTTTTTTTTAAATAATCATTTTCATGCCAGACTACAAATCAATATAGTCCCAGAAATATTATAAATGTGAGTTTGTATGTTTGTCAATCACACAAAAACTACTGAATGATTTGGATTAAAATATAGTTTATGACCTGGATTGAGACGTAAGATATTTTTTATCCCAGAAAAATGTAAGGTTCCTGGGTGTGGTGAGGATAATCTACTCGACTTATTTAATTAAATACGAAAATCGCTAATTGTATTTTAAAAGATTTATTTCTATATGTTAATATAGACAACAATACATTCTAAACAAACTAATCTTTTTATAAAAATGTAGTCGAGCAGTGCTGCAGTCATAGACATAGTATTTATATCTATGGCTACACTCGACACTGGGGGAGTCTCAAGAATCAAAGTTAAAGCAGATGAAGTCGTTGGCAGCCACTGGTATTTAAAATAGCAACATCATAGTACAAATATTTATTTCTGGTACAATAATGTAAAGAAGACAGGTAGATATTGATAAAATTGTACAAGGAACTTAATATAATTGCAGTTCAATAGAGCAGAGTTACTCTGTTTTTTTTTTATATTGATATTTTAGTCAAAAATTGTATCATTCAATAATATTTACATCTTTTCTTAAAATTTATTGAGGTTTCTGTTTTGTTTAAGATACCACTGTAGTTGCTGCTAGTACAAGTACTGCTGTATCAACTGCTGCAGACTTTAACAATCAGTTGAAGATTGACTTGGAAGTTTTACCAATCACCAGAAACATTAGAAGTGGCAGAGGTAGCAATATCATTCTTATTCTTCAAGAGAATCCTCATTATCATCAGTCTATTAATATCACCACTGCTCTTGCAACCTTTTTCTCAATACTATTATTATTATTTGTTTTTGTACACAGGATATATTATTATAGTTTAATTTGATAATAAAAGACAATAAAAACTCTCATAACTTAAGATATAATTTTTATTGCAGGACTGCACAAAAGTAATGAAGAATTACAGTTGAAAAACACAATAAAAAAGCTGAAAGTAAAGTTAGCAAAGGCCAAAAAATCCAGAATTTCCTTCAAACAAAGGCTTGCATTAGTTCGTAAACAGTGTCACACTGATGTTTTTAATGTGCTCAGCAAGAAAATGTCAGAGTCGGCGAAGATTTTTTTGAAAATGCAACTTCTTCAAAGTACTAAAAAACATAAAGAAAGACGTTATACATTAACGGAAAAGATATTGGCATTAAGTGTATATAAACCAAGTCCAAAGGCATATAGATTCTTGTCTGGTATTTGTGCATTGCCAAGCCCAAAGACCCTACAAAAATTACTACATAAGCTGTCTATATCAGCTGGTTTGAATGAAATTTTATTTCATAATTTAAAACAAAGAGTAGCCAAAATGCCAAACAGCCATCGATTTTGCAGTCTAATATTTGATGAGATGGCAATATCAACTGGTTTGTCTTATGACAAAAGTGATGACAAAATATTTGGCTTTGTGGATAATGGAACTGAGAGAAAAACTCTATTTGCTGACCATGTACTAGTTTTTATGGTCAGAGGGGTTATAAAAAAATATAAGCAACCAATTATGTACACATTTTGTTCGGCAACCACAAAGACAACCGAATTAAAAAATTTGATTAAAGAGGTAATAACAAAAGTACAACAATGTGGACTTGAAATTGTGGCAACTATCAAGGCGCCTCTAATAAAGCTGCCATAAATTCTTTAATAAATGATTCGAGAGCTGAATGTTTAAGAAATAATAAAGAGCACAGAAGTCACTGCTTTGCGATCAATCAAAAAACAATTATTTCGATTTATGATCCACCCCATCTTTTAAAAGGTATTCGCAATAACTTGCTTACTAAAGATTTGCATTTTGAAATTAATGGAGAAAACCTTGTAGCGAAATGGAGCCATATATTAATTTTTTATAAAAGAAGTCAGAAGTTGATGGTGTGCAGTTAGTGCCAAAGTTGACAGCACACCATGTGATTCCTAATTTGATACCAAAGATGAAAGTTAAACACTGCACACAAGTTTTTAGCAGCAGTGTTGGCATCGCCATGTCGTTTATGACAGGTCAGTGAAACTTGCTTTTTCCTGTTGTTCCTATGAAAATTTTAGAATTAGCTAATAATGAATATCTTATTTAATTGATTTTCAATGAGGTAGAGCATCAGATAAAATCATGTTAATTTGTTTGTCCAAACATTTATTAGACAAGAAATTGAAACACTAATGAAATGGTGGTAAACTTCCTAACATTGCTTATGTGCCACACAATATGTGGGTATATATATAAGATTGGTCAAAGAAATTGGATTATCTTATGGAAAGTTCTAGTACTACTGATATTTGATTAAAAAAAAAACAACTTTATCTTTATACCTATATCAACAAAAAGTTAAAAAAGTCAGTAAATATTATAATCCTTATACATTATAATCCTCAGTCAGAGCATCGAGGGGAAAGTTGACAGTGAATAGTGTATACTTTCACTCCCAGTCCAGCAAGATATTTTTTTAATATTTTTCCATGAATCCATGGTTAATCTGAAGTTTTAGTTTTATTTTTCTTTTATCATTAACCTAAAGGAATAAAGAGCACCTAAACTTGCTCCATGGTTATCCATTTTCCTCCAACTACGTAAATTACATGGCATATATTAATCATTGTGATTACACAGTAATAATTCTTGTTATTTCATTTCAGATTCTGGAAAACTTCCTATGGAATATAAGGACACTGCAAGACTTTAAATATTCTTTGATAAACTATTCGACTCGCTCAATGGGAGTTTCAGCCATGTATTAAAAGGGAAAATTTATAGATCAGCTGTCACACCTACATCTACACACCATAAGTTATGGATAGAGTCGTTAAAATTTTTAAAATCAATGGAATTTTTGAGCAATGGCAAAACAGTGGTCGTTCCGTCACTTTCCAATTGGATTCATACAATTGAGGGCATACAACAAATTGTAAAATACTTTAAAGAAAAGGGCATAACATCACTTTTATTAAGGAATTTTAATCAAGACCCATTAGAAATTTTTTTTGGTGCGATTAGGGCTCATGGTCAAGCAAATACAATGCCTAATGCTGCTGCATTTCAGAACTCTTATAAAACTTTATTAATTAATAATATGTCTTCTCCACACTCCATAGGGGCAAATTGCGAAAAGGACGATAGCAAGTCAATGCAGCTTTTAAGAAGATTTTTAAAAAATGTTGATATGTTTAAAAAAGATAATGCAGAAATTAGTATTTTAGAAAAGCATTTAGATATTGCCCCTATAAATATGATAGACTTAATAAGCAGTGGAGAAGTATCAAAAGTAGAGAGATGTGCAGCAATAGGCTATTGTAGTGGCTGGATTGTTAAAAATATAATAAAAATTATAACAAAGACATGCCCAACATATAAACAGAATTTGGAGAGTATGAACGATACACTAAGTTTTCACCAATTTATAAAAATTAAAGACTACAGTAGTAAAGGCTGGTTATGTTATCCCTCAAGGGACCTATTTGAAACATTTGCCCAAATAGAAAATATTTGTATAAATATTTTAAAAGAGTCTTGCATCTCTATAAATATTTTAAATTATTATATTATTTTATTAATTGTGACAGTCCTCGTAAATTTTTACTTTTTAAATTGTCAAATTCACAAGAAAACTGTGAAAAAATATTTAATAGATAAGTGTACAATATTTTGTATGTACAATTATATAAAAAATATTAATTATATTTTGTGTGGCAAGAAACAGTCGCATAACGATAGCGACAATATCCAAAAAATGGCCTTTTTATTCTATACTAAAAGAAATAAAAGAATTGTATATTAAAATGATTTTTATTTTAAAATACCACAGCTGTTGGCAGTAATTAATCTGGTGTATATTGTACATTAAATAAGAAACTGTAATTTTTTGTACAAGATACACCAGATTGATCTTTGTAATGCTAATTTAATATTCATTTCATACTAGGCTATACAAGTACTTCAAGATATATAATGGGCATTAGACTGAGAGCCAGTGATCCGCAGACTTACGGTATAGTAGCAAACTCCATATTAATGCTAGTTATACTAATTCATCTGCCGTAGATCAAATGGTGGTTCACTATTCCCATAGAGGGTTCCTTTAGGCGTGCCGAGAAGTCGAAAAGCATGAAAATCGACTTTCTTACTTCGATCGTCAAAAACGTGATCGCAGCATGTCTGCCGTTTTGATATCTTAAAATATTTATTTTTTTATATAGAAAAACTTAATGGCAGACACTGGTTGCGGTTCCTATTATATTTTATAATATATCATAGTTTCCAAAATTTCATAAAATTTACGTTATTTTAGCAAAGCTAAAAATTATATATGTTATTGATATTATTATTATACATGTATATCTAAAAAGCCAGACAGATAGGTCGGTTCTAAAATGCAGGCAGACAACATAATAGTTTCGCAGTCATGCTAATGGAGATATACGATATTGACTTTCTCTCTCTTCATCTCGCAGGGATTCAGTATTCAAGCGCCATTGTTAAAATGATAGGCAAGGTTTGATGAATATATGCTAAATAAAACTAGTTGTTCACGGGTTAATGCACGAAACTTTATTTATTTATGGACGTTTAGCAGCCTTTACGGGCTGCTTCGTCAGAATGAAATGAAATGTAGCGTGTAAAGGCTGCGAAACGTCAATAAATAAATAAAGTTTCGTACATTAACCCGTGAAAAACTAGTTTTATTTAATGAGTGATGTGCGTGAAAACCTAAGAAACCAAAATATGCTATTCATTTCGGAACCTATTTCAATAAAATAATTGTTTTTCTCTGTAATTGTTTGTTTCAAAACTGTACATCTTAATTTCCGACAATGTTATTCATATGTTGGTAATGGAAATAAAGTCGAATCAAAGATTGTTCAGGATTTATGTTGTGAGTTGCACGAAGAAGCTGATAGTTAAATTATTTATCACGCATGTAGCATCAGTGATGAAGCCAATATCGTTATCAGAGGCTCTGATACCGATATACTTGTGATGATGCTTGGTAATATGCATAAGTTGAAAAATACTTCTTCGCATGTTTGGATGCAGATAGGAATAGGTAATAATGAACGAATCATAGATGTCATAAGAATTCACGAACATCTAGGTGAACTAACTTGTAGAAGCTTACTTGGCTTCCATGCTTTCACTGGCTGCGATTACAATCCTTCATTTTATAATAAAGGAAAGAAAAGACCTTTCTCTTTATTAAAGAAAAACACTAGTTATCAAAAAGCTTTTGCAGCTCTCGGCGATAATAATTTAACAGAGACTAGAATAAATAAAATCTTCATTATTATTCAGAAATTTAGTTGTGAAATGTATAATTTGAAGAAGAAGAAATGCATAGACGTTAATGATGCCAGATTTCAGCTGTTCGTTGATACATATAAGGCTGCTGATATCAACGAACAATTTAGTATTAAAGTCCTCAATTTTGATGGAAGCAGTTTACCACCGTGGAAGAGCGAGCTGTGGCAACATTTCCTACGAACAATATATATATCAAATATTTGGAATAATGCTGATAAACGATGCCCGTCAACATTACATCCAGAAGAATATGGGTGGATTAATCATCAAGACAAATATTTATTCAAATGGTTTGATGGTGATCAGCTGCCAGGTTTAGTAGCCGATTCGGTCCAATGTCCATCAGGTAATTCAATGAAATACAATAAAATATCCTGTTACTATTAATAGAGTCGCATTTGCCATGATGTATAATGTTTTATTTTTTACAGAATGTAGTTAGTATCTCTGATGACGAAGGCGATGAAAATTTCAAAAACTTGGAAGATTTGGAGTGCTGTATCGAGTCATAGGAAATCTGCAGTTCTGACGAAGAACAGTGTAATATTTTGATTTTTTTGTAGCCAATATTAATTTTGTTTATTCTGTATTTGAATTAAGAGTTGTTCGTTGTGCTAAAACAAAATAAATAGCAAAATTATTGTAAGTGAAAAAAAAATATTGATTTCCTAATAAAAACTATATTTATAGTTATAATTTTTATTATTTTTAAAGCATGTAACTGCTTGATGTTTAAATCTAAAGAAAATATAACTAGAAAAAAATTCCACGCGGACCAGGCAGCAGACGGGACTCGAACCCGCACCCTTCGCAATCCGGGCGAATGCACTGACCAATTATGCTACCGCGGCCCTCACGGACCGCGTCGAAATTCTTTCTTGCGATTCTTAAGCTGCAAGGCAGCGCCATCTCTTCGCATTATAGGTAAACCCACAATGTCAAATGAATACTTTTACAAGTATTAAACATTTGAAAGAAGAAATAGCAATTATAGTTATAATTTTTATTATTTTTAAAGCATGTAACTGCTTGATGTTTAAATCGAAAGAAAATATAACTAGAAAAAAATTCCACGCGGACCAGGCAGCAGACGGGACTCGAACCAGCACCCTTCGCAATCCGGGCGAATGCACTGACCAATTATGCTACCGCGGCCCTCACGGACCGCGTCGAAATTCTTTCTAGCTATTCTTAAGCTGCAAGGCAGCGCCATCTCTTCGCATTATAGTTAAACCCACAATGTCAAATGAATACTTTTACAAGTATTAAACATTTGAAAGAAGAAATAGCAATTATTATTCAATCATATATAACTATATTTATGATTGAAAATAAGAGTTCTAAATTATAAAATTAACAAAACACTGTTCACGTGTATTCATACTGATTCGCTGTCATTGCCAGTAAGAGTGAGAAAGTCAATATCGTGTATCTCCATCAGCATGACTGAGAAACTGTTATGTAGTCTGCCTGCATTTTAGAACCGACCTATCTGTCTGGTTTTTTAGATATATATGTATAATAATGATGTAAAAACATACATAAATTGTAGCTTTGCTGAAACACTAGTTCCCTGCGAAATGAAGAGAGAGAAAGTCAATATCGTATATCTCCATTAGCATGACTGCGAAACTATTATGTAGTCTGCCTGCATTTTAGAACCGACTTATCTGTCTGGTTTTTTAGATATACATGTATAATAATGATGTAAAAAACATACATAAATTGTAGCTTTGCTGAAACACTAGTTCCCTGCGAAATGAAGAGAGAGAAAGTCAATATCAATATCTCCATTAGCATGACTGCGAAACTATTATGTTGTCTGCCTGTATTTTAGAACCGACCTATCTGTCTGGCTTTTTAGATATACATGTATAATAATAATATAAATAACATATATAATTTTTAGCTTTGCTAAAATAACGTAAATTTTATGAAATTTTGGAAACTATGATATATTATAAAATATAGAAGGAACCGCAACAAGTGTCTGCCATTAAGTTTTTCTATATAAAAAAATAAATATTTTAAGATATCAAAACGGCAGACATGCTGCGATCACGTTTTTGAAAGTCGATTTTCATGCTTTTCGACTTCTCGGCACGCCTAAAGGAACCCTCTATGGGAATAGTGAACCACCATACAATATTAGTCTATGAGTTGTATGGCGCATGGGCATTGTTCTTTCGCTTCGAGTCACTTACTCTACTTTATTTCATTTTCGGACACGCACAAGATGTTCGGATTCATAGACAATTTTCGTGAACGAATGGAATGAGTTGTGTTTTGTGAGTTCTTTTCTATGTCTACCTAATCAAAAAACGGTTTTTACCGCAACTTAAGATTATTTTTTATTTATTTTTTCTATAAAACATGACATATTATGTTACAAAAAGCAAATCTCCTGTTATTTATACCAAAAAATAAAAATTTAATGATTAAAATCCATTTTATGAGTTTTTTGATTTTTGACCATTTGATGTTGACCATTTTTTTGATAATGCTAAGCGACTGAATTCTGAACAAAGACTACAAGATATCAGTGCCTTACGAATGCATGACGATAAAAATTAGCCGCTTAGTCCCCACCTTTGGTTTAGTAAGCTTTAAAAGAATAAGCGCGGGAAACAGCAAGTGAAGCGTTTGACTTTTCTGGATGCTGTTTTAATTAATATGAATTATTACGTAAGTATTTTCTTTTTCTTAATATGTGTAAATTGTATTTTTAATTTGTTTTAATGTAAGGGTTATGTAGGTACTCAAAATTAATTAAAGATAACTTCTTCCTTTTTCCATCAATACTGATAACAATACTTTTATTGCAAAATTAAGTACATCTTAAAAAAATGTCTTGGATTCATCATTTCTATTTTTTTATAGTTTAACGATGGCTCCACATACAGGATCAGCAACGCCTGAACAGATCGAAGCACTCCTCAGTTTCTTGGACGAGCACAAGGATCTTGCTCGCGGGAGACTGAGGAGCATTGAGGCAAAAGTTCAGGCAAAAAGATTGTGGGGGGAATGGGTGGTTGTACAAAGACGGTTCAGCAGTGGCAAAATGTAGTTTAGAGATGTTTAGCCAGATTTACATTGATACAGTAGCTGGCGCCAGTCCCGCTGGCATGCCAGCACTGGATCCATGTAAACATTTTTTGGCGCCAGTACCGCGCTTGTGCCAGCGCTGGCATGGAGTAGAATGAAGGCCTACTTTTCATGCCAGGGCCCACACCCCACGCGTCTGTTGCCAGCGTCACTGGATCTTTTTAAACACGTTCACGCCAGTCGCTGGCACCACTTGTTATTGATTTGCTTAAACTTTCGACAAGAAAATGTCTAGAAAGTGCGGTGATGGTAACTCATTACAATTTATTCATTTATATAGAAATGAGGAGTGTTTATGGGACATTCGTTCGCAAAATTATAGAAATAAATAGATGCAAATAACCGCCCTGCAAAATATATGCTCTTCAATGAATATGGAAAGGTTAACTATTGAAGAAATGAAAGCGAAAATAAAATCAGTGTTCATTTTTTCCCAAACGTGTTGTCACCACTAAAGCTCAAATGCAACTGCTGGCAAAAATGTAAATGATACAATCCAGTCCAGTTATTGGCTCCGTTTTAGGCGCCTAAAAGTGGAGCCAGCTACTGCATCATTGTAAATCTGGCTTTTTAAATATTGATAACAGCAAAAAAGTTAAGTAATAATCATATCTTTAAATTTGTTAAGGTATGGTTTGATAGAAAACACTTAGCAAAAAAAGCTGCTGCTGACTGTCGAAGGTCAGCTTCAGCGACTGGAGGAGGTCCATCGACGGCTCCTCAACTGACTCAATGGGAGTTAAAGGTTTTATCAATAATGAGTGAACGGTTTGGTGAACGTCAAACTGGAGCGGGAGTATCCGCCTTTGATGAGGTAATATTTTTTAATATCAATATTGAAGTTATACTTCTTTAGGCGCGTTATGAAAAAATGATGAGAGTGAAATTTTAAGATGCGCGCGCATCACTGTAACACAAAAAAGTAACAGCATGAAGTTGGTCGCTTTAGCGACCAACTTCATGCTGGTTACTTTTGTGTTTACCGCACATTAAGAAAATCTACCAACAAAATAGAAATAGAATCTCTATTTAGTGGGTGCTAACGACTACATTGTGAAGGCCTATCAAAAGTATTTATTAATCTGGAACAACGGAACCAAAGCGCGATTCAGGAGACTACAGCGCCCGCTCTTGACCATTGGTGTAGTAGAACCAAAAACCACATCTTTATTTTTTGTAATAAAGTAACAGTTATAGGTATTCATATTTATAATATTTATCCACATGGTTCTAGTTTGTAAATTCGGAATACGTGTTTGAGTTTCATACAAGTGCAAATCACATATGTTCTAATAAATTATATTCAGTAGCGATTTTAATTGAATATTTTGATTATTTATTTATTTTTCAAATTAAAATTGAACTTTATTGACTGTGTCCTTTTCCAGTATTTTTATTAATTTATTGTAATTAATTATTTGCATGCAATTAAAAACTAATTTTAAACGATGCCAAAGAAGGATAACTTCTCACGCGCCTACATAAGTACACGCACCCATTTTTTTTTATATTTAACTATCTTACTTCCTACTTGTCTTATAAATTTGAAATACCTATATTTCTTCCACCTCCATTTAAAGCAATATAAGTTTTAGCACGTGTTGTAGTTACCTATTAAAAATACCCAAAGCTAACGTTTTTACCTACGTGCATCTTGCTTCAGGAGTTGGAACTGAATCCACCAAATGAGCGCACAGAGCCTACACAGCAGGCAGAACCAAGTCGCCAAGATTCTCTGGCTTCTCAACCGCTCGTTTTTCCGCGATTATCTCAAAATTTTTGATCCGATCCGATCTCGGTATTAGCGCGCGTAAGCGCGATCTTCCTATCGACCCGCGTGTAAAATTTCCAATAGCGTATTCCGTAGTGGAAATATAAAATATTTCTTAGTAAAAATAGAACTGTCTTAAATAAAACTGTAAATGTAAAAATAAGATTTACCGACTATTAAATGATATATTCATTATATTGTAAATAAAATTGTTTTTTTATAAAAATATAAAGTAATATATACTTATTATAGATATATACCTAGTTAGGTCATAAATTCTGTCACATATTTAATATAAAATAATTGAAACAGGTTTATTCATTATTGTAATGTAGGTAAACAATAACAATATTGTAACTTTAGGGTAGGCTAGATGGGTGGCGACCGCTTCCCGCCAGTCCGCAATAAACGCTTGAACTGAACGCCCGTCTTTAATTGGATATCCCCAACATTACATTGGCGACGAGGATAAAAATAAGTGGTTTCGCGTACATACACACATCAAAAGTGTCTAGGGATCAACATATATTTTTGCAATAACTTTTCTCCTGATTGATATTAATTAAAATTTTCTTTAAGGATTCATCAAATAAAGTGTTTTCGTTTGTCACAGTAACGATAAACCAAGTCACCTTTGCATTAATAAAGAAATTTGCCATTTTCCTAATAAAGGGATTTTTGACATTTGAACCACTAACACAAAAGTTCGAAAAAAAGACTGAAATAACAGTTTTCTCTAAAATTTTATTGGGTAACTTAAACAATTAATAATCCGTATTTCTACCGCGAACACTAACAACACAAGAACATCGGTTTGGCATACTCAAAATGAGTTTATCCAAATCACGCTGTGGAATGGCCGCCCATGTTCGTTGCAACAACAAAAAAAGGTCTTCTTGCGACTGGATACCCTCCATATTCGGCAGAGCTCTTCTCTGTAGCATATCCCATGCATGCTCAATCGGGTTCAAGTCTGGCGACTGAGCAGGCCAGGGCAGGACATTGATGTTAGCTGCGGCGAGAGTCTGTCTTACAACTCTTGCGGTGTGCGGTCGTGCATTATCATGCATTAACTGAAATAAGGGACCGATTTGCACTTGTAGAGGAACGATGACGTCTGATACAATCGTCTCAGCATAAATTTGAGCGTTGAGGTTGCCTCTGATCCAAATCAACTCAGTTCTTCCGCCGATCCAAATACCCGCCCATACCATGATGGTTCCACCACTATAAGGATGGACTTCCTGGCAGGATTTTAATCGCTGTTGGCGTCCAGGGGTTCTCCAGTGTCGTATACGTCTTGTATCCGGTCTCATACCAAAACGAGACTCATCAGAAAAGCACACGAAACGCCATTGTTCTTCTGCCCAATTTCTGTGTTCAAGAGCCCATTGATATCGAATCCTACGATTGTGCATTGCTATAGGTGGTACCCGTAGCGGTCTTCGGGAATGAAGGTTCACTTCATGCAAGCGGTTTCTGACTGTTTGGTCGCTAATTAAGTTCCCTGAAGAGTGATGAAGCCTCACGGCTAACATCATGGCGGTTATTGTTGGAGCTCTTCGAGTTAAGATTTGAATGTATCGGTCTTGTCTCCGTGTGGTGCAGCGATACCGTCCTCCATGGCGCTCAGCCACGGTACCAGTGCTTCGGTATCGTGTCCAAAGTCGACTGATAACACTCTGACTTGTATTCAGAGCTAAAGCCACAGTACGTTGCCGGGAACCAGCTTCTATCATTCCCACGGCTCTGAGCATTTCTTCCCTGCTTAAATGACGTCGCCGCTCCATAATAACGTTGGTTTTAATCAGTAGTAGGGAAACAGTAGCACTAATAATGTCTTCAATGCGTTGTATGTTTTTATAGGGAAAATATTGACAGCTGATTTTCATCTTTTACTCGAATTTGATTCACAGTTCCTGATTCAAATTATGAAATGCACCAAAAAGGATCCATATAAATTTATAAAATCATAAATTTATTACAAAGCCACATCTCAATCTCAAGAAATCCGCATAAAAATGCTTGATCCCTAGACACTTTTGATGTGTGTAGTTTAAATATACAATGTCGGTTGGAAAATTAAGTGAGTTTGATGTGAAAACGGGTCAGTGGTCATCGTATGTGGATAGACTAGATATGTATTTCAAAGTGAATAAAGTAACAGACGAGTTAAAGTTACCCACTTTAATCGCTACGACGGGTGATGAACCCTATGAATTACTCTTTAACTTAGCAAGTCCGAAGAAACCGTCGAAGTTAACTTACGAAGAGGCGGATAAGTTAATGCGTCAGCACCTTCAACCGACCCCATCATCGTTGGTGAAAGATATCGATTTCGTCAAAAAAGACAATCAATAGGAGAGGACGTAGCCCCTTTATTTTTATCATGTCAATTATCATGTTTATGCCGATGACCTACAAGTTTATTTATCTTTTGAACCTCAGGTTATATCCTCTTGTATATCTCGAATTAATGAAGACCTGAATCGTATAAATGAATGGGCATCAAAGAATTGTCTTGTTCTGAATCCACATAAATCAAAATTCATCTTGTTGGGATCGCACACACAAGTATCTACAATTAATTCTTTCACTCGCGCTATAAAAATAGGTGAAATCGTTATCGAGCAGGTCACTGAGGCTTGAAGTTTGGGAATTCTCATTGACAATCGACTAAAATTTCACAATCATCTTGTCCAGACTGTAAGGGGTTGCTTCTACAGACTCAAGGTGTTGTACCAAATACGCGACTATCTCAATGTTGACACCAGAGTAAGGCTATGTGAAACATTAATTTTGTAAAAATTTAATTACGCGGATGTCGTTATTGGTGAGTGTCTCTTCGGTTATACCAAAAAGCTTATCCAGCGCGTCCAGAATGCCTGTGCTCTCATGACACACAGCTATTTCATGTATAAATAGTAGGACTTACGAATGTTTCTTTTCTAAATTATGTCTTGAAAGTGATGACACGATTATAAAATTTTACGATGGTACTAAGATAAAACCATTGGGTATAATTCGGCCCCGAGTTCGATTCCAGGGGCGAGAAAAACAATTAGAATTATTTGTTTTTAAAAATGGTACTACTTCTTTGATAGGTAGACAATGGTTAGCGGAGCTGCAAATAAAAATACCTACAATTACTGGTAAAAATGTACATCAATTAAATTGTATAAGGGATGATATTGAACTTAAAAATATTCTACACAGGCATAAGGATTTATTCAGCGGGGGACTGGGTCGGTACAATGGCGGCTAGGCAACATTACGAGTGCGCCCGGGGGCGACGCCGGTGTTCCACCGCGCGCGGCCCGTGCTGTACGCGCTGCGCGAGCGCATTGACGCGGAGCTCGATGCCATGCTGCGCGCCGGCGTCATTGAGCCCGTCGACTGCTCCGACTGCCGGTCACAAAAGCAGATGGTACGTTGCGAATTTGTGCTGATTATAAAGCGACTCTAAATCCGGCCTTGCTGATCGATCGATACCCCCTTCCTCGGATTGAGGATGTGCTAGTAGGTCTTAATGGTGCACAGTTTTTCAGTAAAATTGATCTTTCCCAAGCATATAAACAGGTAGAACTAGATGAGTCAAAAAAATACACTGTAATTAATACACATCGAGGGTTGTTTCAGTATAATCGGGCCATGAGCTGGCGCCGAATCTTGTTGGAATACCCAGTGCCTGTTATTGAACATGGTATGAAAAACAGGTTCCATAAGGTTCGACAGGACTGTATTTTGATACACAACTGCATTCGTTTTGACACCTTTCTCACAAAAATGTACCTCTGTTAAGCCCCAATAAAAAACACCCAACCATACCACGAGCGAGGATGGAAAATGACCTCGTTGGACACGCGGAATACGGTTGCTCGCTTCTTCACTACTGTGTGCGTACACCTTATCATTTTGTTTGTTGTAGCTCTCTTCTACGGTAAAAATTTTTTCATCGAAAAAAAGAATTTCTTGATATTTTTTTCCCGCGTACCGCTTCAACAAAGCGCGGCATCTCTTCAATCTCAGGTCCATTAGACGAGCATTCAAACGATGTTCTGTTTTTCTTCGATATGCCCGAAGCCCTAACTAAGTCTTCATTTAACTCCCTTTTCACCGTGGTTCTGCTTAACTCCATCTGAAGGGCCAACAGTTTCTGCTTACGTTTGGGATTTCTTTGAATTGCCTTCACAGCTTTTATCATTGCTGGAGTCCTAACAGACCGAGGGCGACCACTTCTTGACCTGTCATCTACACTAGAGTCTTCATTGTATCGTTTGATGGTACGATAAACGAATCTTTTGGTTATATTCATACTTTCCAGTATGTCACAAATTTGAATTGGCGCGTCGACCGCAACGATGCAACGCAATAACTGCAACACGGTCTTCTTTAAGCGTCCACTCCATATTTAAAAATGAGTAAAATTCTAAAAAGTACACATTTTTATTGTCATGAACAATTTGAAATTCAAATTCAATAAACTTTTTTGTGGCCAGCATTCTAAAAGAAAAGTTTTTACTGTGTGACAATACTTATGACCTGACTGTGTAAATATTAATAGATATATTTATCTAAGAAATTGAAAAGATAAAGCATTGAAAGTCAAAGACAAACTTATTTATTGCGAAAACATATTTTTTTAAATTGTGTTATAGTACGAATCTGGACGAAGACGTCGCCAAGTTTCCGGCAACGGTATTGGCAGCAGGCTGCTGCAAATTGAAGAGGAACGCAAGGATCGAGAACCTCAGAGCTTGCAGGGATAAAAAATGTCTTACGAGTTGCCGTGCTAGAGTTTTGTGCTTATCAGAAAAAATCCTAAGATTTTTTTTTTATAAATAATAATATTTTTATGTATTATTTAAGAGTTTCTATTTATTCTTTTTATATTATGAATGTTGTAACACTTTTTTGTAGCACTGAGCTAATTTGAGTTTAAAATCAAATCCTTGTAAACAATAACAAATAGAAGGGTTGATAACCTCAAATGTCAACCCAAATGTCATTTTAAATTGCGTTCAGAAATCCAACTTTAAACTTTCCTTCACATAAATAGTTCATGGTACAGAATCGCAACGCGTGTCCATGATTATTTAATTATAAATAAATTTCATTTCTATAACTTATAATCTTTGTTAAACATGAAATTGGTCTTAAATTAATACAGCCAACCAATTATTCAATATAAATATAAAAATAATAAATTTATCAATTGTTTAGGCTGTATAATACAGAGTAGCCTTGACTTTCGCCAGCGTTATATAAAAGGAACAATGGTTTTTTCATCTGTGATGTAATAGGGATGGCATGGTTGTTAGTTCGGAATCTGTAGATCGTATTAATTGGTATCGATAGCGGATCGATTAGTAAATGGTTTTGAGTTTTAATAGTTTCTTTCAGGGAATTCCTCCCTAAAAATAAAGTAGATGTATTCGTTTCGCTCCTTGTGGAAATATGTTAATTCTACAATTAAACATTTCGTTTATAGTGGTATTTTTTCCATTGAGTTGGTTGATTCGATTCTATATACCGATGACTTATGTCTCGATGTATTCGGTATGCGAGTAGGTTTGTCACCGCACGAAAAAGCCTCTTTCTTTCCCGTATAAATCTCAACCAGCAAGGATGTGAGGAGATTTTTCTTTTGAAATTAAAGTTTAATATTGGCACTTCACTCCGGCAGAGCATTATAATATGCCAAAATCTCCCATCCACAGGATGGGCATAAAAATTTGAACCCATGATAACCGCATGGTAAGTTGAACCTTCATGCGAGGAAACTCGTGTTCTACTTTAATATTTCGTGCGCTTGACAAAGCTCTTTATTTCAGGGTTCTTTAAGGTATTATTTAACCTAGTTTAGGGCCTTTTTTTATTTTTTTTAAATGTTCACACCGTGGTGACATAAAACCACAATCTCAGCAACTTAATGATGCTTCGAGTCACGAGGGCCTAGGCACGTGGACTCCAGCCAGGACTGTTGCCTGTGCACCCGGGAGGTGGTTACCATCAATCAATCCTTACCAGTACCATCGTCCAGGGGATGTGACACGTGTGTCCAGAGCGCCCGTTGATGCGTGGATACCGCATGGACAGTACATACGGATTAACCGGGTAATACTAACCCATTTTGTAACCTCATTTTAGGGTAGAAATTTAACATTTAAACTCAATTTAATTTGACATCCTTGGTCATGTAATCTGTATTAACTTTGTTACAATAGATAGATGTGAACATTTAATGTGTGGACATTTTTATTCCATCTGAAATCGTTTGTTACTGTGTGCATGGCGCCTCATATATAAGTTTTGCACACAGTACTCCAGGCACGGTCTTAATAAAACCCGCTCCCTATTGACTCGCTCAACATCTAGCCGACTGTTCCAAATTAGCCGTAGCCGGGAAAAACCCATTACAATGTGAAATTTTTATTTCTGTATATTTGTTTCCTTATCACGCAAAAACGGCTGAACGTATTCGAATAAGATCATCATCATCATCAGCCTATTAATGTGCCCACTGCTGGGGCACAGGCCTTCCCTATGGATGATAGGGAGTTTGGGCCATGACCCACCACGTGGGCCCAGTGCGGATTCGTGGGTGCTAACGACTGCAGATGCAGCCGGGATCAACGGCTTAACTTGCCTTCCAAAGCACGGAGGAGCTCGAGATAGAAGACCCATCCAAGGACCGACCACTGCGAAAGTTGCTTAACTTCAACAATCGCAACCGAACGCGCTAACCACTTGCACTATCGAGCTCCTCAACTCAATCTCAAAGAACCGACAGCAAAGCGAACAAATTTACGTGCGGAAGCTAGTAATATTATAAACGAAAGTTTGGATGTTTGTTACTCAATCACGGAAAAACGCCTAAACTGATTTGTGTGAAATTTATATCGTGGATTGAGAACAGGAATTCTTAGAACACTGACTATAACGCGAGTGGAAGATAGAAGGTATATAAGATTGCTAGGAGTTATATTGTATATAATATAAAAATAAAACTTGCTTAGCCTTAATTCGTAATCATATTGCCTTTGATTCTGGATCGAGTTTTAAATGAAACGTCATTGTAATATTTTTTATTTATTTTCTTAAGTAATTATGTTATTCCTTATAAGTTATGAGAGCTTTTTATTCAAACTTCTGTCTTGGGTCACTCCAAGCATAAGTTATATTTTTCGAAATGTACCCATAACATAAATTGAGTTTTGTAAATCAACCCACACTCTGTTTTATCTACATCAGTGCAACTAGAGGCTCCATATTCACTCACAAGATGAATCACACTCTCTCTCGAATACTCCACTACTAATGTTCGCTTCCTGCACGATGTCTGTCGTTACGACTAGTCGCCGACGCTAGCTAGACAGCTCCGCGTCTATTCGCGACGACAAGGCGCCAAATGCAAACGACAACGCCGCGATAACACGCGACGACAAGTCGCCAAGTTTGCGATGTCTCTTAAAAGTATTTTTGCAATTAACTTCACAAAAAAAATATAATCTGGTTTTTGCATTCTACTAAAAGAGTAGTTTAAAGACAAACAGCCTCTGGCCGACAAATGCACTCATTTTACATCTCACTTATTCGTAAGAAATGCTAGGTTACCTATCTCTTTTCCTTGCGTAACATGCTGAAATCGTCCGAATCACCCCGATCAGTGCCTCAGCTCACTCTTTCGCTCATTCGTGTCAGTGAGCAGGTTGACTAAGTCCGACCGAGATCTATTTGTGCCGAAGATACATTCGGAGCGACATTAAAGATTCTGAACAATGGCTCATTTTGCGGAATCGGCTCACTAAGTCGCTTCAGTAAAGAGTTACACACATCAAGTTTAAGCATGTGACTCCATATAAAAATTTTATTATGTAAATAATAATTTATCCGATGTTTGGTATCTAGTTAATTACGACCGGGCACAGCGGGAGATGTAAAAAAAACGAATTTTTACAAACTAAATTTATTAGGTAAAAGAAATTACAATTAAAATTATTATTCTACGCGATGTGACAGTGTTCGATGTGGGAAATAAAGTGACGCGTGGAATCGTTCGTCGAAGGTCCGTGGTGTGCGGTCACGTTGCGTTGACTCAGCGCCTCGTGTCCGCCGTTGTCGCAATCCATGTGTTTCAGGTGAAACGGGGTTTATGCTGCATCGGCGTTTACTGTACATCGCAATGGCATAACAAGTTCAATATGACACTACATTATTGTTATTTTTACAGGTCGCGATGATGGTACCATCCTACGTTCGTTCAAGACCGACGACACCGGATTGTTTGAATTGTGTTAAAATTTCCAACTTAGTATCTGTTTTTGAGACACCAATAAAAACATTTTGAAGGGAAATTGCGTTAAACGCAAATGAAAACGAGGAAACTAATGCAAAGTAATAAAAATTTTAAAGAAAAAAGTTAAAAGACTCACACAAACCTGAATAAACCTCAAGAGACAAGTGATTCTATTGAAAAAGAAAATTAACGTTACAGAGGATCAGTTCGCGGAGCTTTGTGTCAAGGCTGTAGTATAATTAATATAAATTATAAGTGGCTGTTTGATTATGTTTCCTTGGTGTGGAATAAGAAAAAAGGAAGATGGCACCGCCATTACAGAATTGTGAAGAATAGTGCTATGTGACTGATTTTGTAATCATTTTTAATCTTAAAGCTAAAGTGTGCATAAGTAAAGAAAGTAACAGAAAATTATTGTTTTATTCATAACATATTACAAAGGCAGGAACTGTGGACTTAATTGAAAGAATGATTAGACACAAAAAAGGAAACAAAAATCCAAGACTAGGTTTTTCACCAAGCCTCCGAAAATTTGCCTTGACCTTCAACTATTATAGTCCAACAGGTTACAAATATTTACGACAAGTTTTTGAAGATGCTTTGCCTCATCCGCGTTCTTTAGCTAAATGGTATAAAAAGACCGATGCGGCTCCTATTGAAATTATAAAGAAAAAGTATTTAGCAACCAAAACCAAAATATATGTACACTTGATGTCGATGAGATGACAATACGACAACAGTCTATATGGAATTACAAAAAAAACCGAGAGTTTAGTTGACTACGGCGTTGGATCTGCAGGAAACGACAAATCGCATCACAAGTTTTCATAATGAAGGTTAGTTTGAAGGAGCATTGGAAGCTTTCGGTGGCATATTTTTTTGTTAAAGGGTTATCCCATTTTTAACAAAGTGCCACGATGTAGAAGTTACTGTAGTGGCTTTAACTTTGGACGGTTGTAAGTCATATTTTAATGCAGCTAAGTTATTAGGTTGTAATTTAAATGAGCTGAATGATTTTAAAAACACTTTTAAACACCCGACATGTGACATGGAGGTAGCTGTTTTCCCGATCCGTGTCAAATGATTAAATTAGTACGGAACACATTTGATACAATGATTTAATTTTTGATAAGGGATGTCTGTTAAAGTGGCAATTTTAAGTAAATTTACTTGACTTGCAAAAGAGCGAAACACTAAGCTTTGCAAACAAAGTAACACCAAGGCATATAGATTTTCAGAATCAAATAATGTAAGTGAAGCTAGCAACTCAGCTGCTAAGTAAGAGCGTTGCGAAACCTCTATCTATTATGTGAAAATATTTTGCAATCATTTCGGTTCCAAAATACGGACGCTACTGTAACATTTATAGAAAACTTTAATAATATGTTTGTGTGATGAATTCACGAAAACGGAATAAATTTGGGTACCAAAAGCCAATTAAGATTACAATATCAAGTTAAAACTTGAAGAATCACTAAAAAGAGAGTAACTATAAAAATATGTAAAAAATGTAATAAAACGGGGTTTATTGAGTTCTTTATATAATATGCAAGGAAAGTTTAAAACATTTGTATTATACTTTCTTGGAAACAAATGTGTTACAATACATTGCTAAGTATAGAGTATCCCAAGATAAATTGGAGTTGTTTTTTGGCATCATTCGTAGGCAGGGCGGATATAATAATAATCCAAATATTAAGCAGTTTCGGGGCATGTATAGAAAAGCATTGGGACACGGCATTACGTTGTTCTTTTTTAAGGAAATTATATCCCTCCCAGCAATTTTCCTTTACTTATGTGTACTTTGGCTGTATAGTGTATAAATCAAACTGCAGAAAGAAATTTAGACGATGACAGAATAGTGCCTTCACAAAAAAAATCAAGTAACAAAGTTTAAATAACGGGTGCGTGCAACTTATTAAAAAAACAAAATTCTACTTAGCGATTCCATTACGGGAAACAAATGTTGGTATTTTTTTGAGTTGTGCTGAGCAAATTGTTGGTTCCATAGCGGGTTGGGTAGCACGTGCACTAATTACAACTATTAAGTGTGAATATTGTGTTTCAGAGCTTAAAACTACAAATGAAAATTTTTATAATCTTATATCCATAAAAGATATGGGCGGACTATGTTTGTGGACACTTTGTTGGTATGTGCGAAATCCGAAAATATTCTCAAATCATATATTGGCCAAGGCAAGTACATTGCTCGTAAAAAGGAATTCTAGCGGCTAAAATTTAATATATTGAAAAGTTTTGTTGCCTTAAAACGTTTTCCCAAAATTGCTGGATCATTCTAAATATCAGCCAGCAATGTAAAATCACCGCACACATCTTCTAAGAGCAATCATAGATAAGTACTGTAATGTGAGACTAGATTATGCACATAAAATTGACCCCGCTTTGTAGACAATAACACAACGACAAAAAAGCAGCAAACTGTATATTCGAAGGAAAATAAATGTTATGTAAACACAAACATATACAGGGCGTCCCACGGGTAGGCCACACGTAGGGAAAGTATATTTAATAATTAAGAAATGATATTTTAATGAATGAAGATATCATTTTAGTTTTAATATTAACTAGAACTGCATTCACAGATTTTTTTAAATCGTCTGCTACAACTGTGAATCAAACTCGTGAAATTTGAAAAAAAAGATGACGTATTTTATGATAGCCATCAAAAGGGTTAATCATTAAGTTAAATATTTCCTAAATAACATAGCATTTGAAATAAAAGTTATGGAAAAATATGTTAAATATACTCCCCGATATTTATGTACATAGGTACACTATCCTGACTGATACTATACAAACGAAAAGAGAACTGAACGAGGCAATAACGATAGTGTTCATATATACTGCAGCGAAGGTTAATAAATTCAAGTCCAATTTGAGAAATAAGTTCATAATAATATTGGTTAGCCAAAAAACCAACGCCCTGTACGTTAACAGGAACTAATTCAGCGTGCTCCTGTTCAGGGATGGAATGATATTCAAAAATGCTTCCAGTTCCTTACTATCTGGTTTAGCGAATTTCGCTTCCAGTCTAGCGTGAGTTCGACTGTAAATTTCTTGGTTTATTTCTTCCGCCAATTGATGACGCGGGGTGCGTCACGGGAGCGATTCCCCCGGTCGCGAGATCCACGGACTGGGGGTCTTCGGTCTATATCCTTGGAATTGGATTCTACATCCATGCTCGTGCTGGGGAGAGCAGGTCCAACGGGTAATGGTGCTCCACTCACGGTGAATGGCTCCATGCAGCAGGTAGTGCGTCTGCGCTTAAAACCGCAAAATGCACCCGTTGGCAGTATTGAGTCGGTGCCTGAGAGTGTGTCACCGGCCGCCGCCGCTGCCAGCCCCTCTGTCTCGCCGGAGACGTGACACGCATGCACGTCCAACAGAAGACGACGCGTGGTCTTCTTACATATTTTATTACGTAGAATTTAAAAATTAATATACTACAAAACTAGATAATAATATAAAAATGAGTGACGAAGTGAAAATTGAATGATTGAAAAATGGTGAAAGTTTTTTACTGTAGAAATTCGAGTTAGGATTTTATTTGAAAGCATAAAATTTAAGTGAGGTTATGATACTAAAGCAAGGTCAGTCGACTACTGTAATAACCGATTTCTAAACAAAGGATGCCAAAGTACAATCTCTCATTACTAATACAATCGACAGAAAACTAAAGAATAAATTTCGGAATCATATCTAGAGCAAAATCCGACACACCATGCATTATATCTTTCTGAAAAATGGCTTTCGCAGGAAAAACTTCGGCTGGTACAAATTAACGGATATAAAATAGCTGCCTTAATTTCCAGGAAAAAAGAATAGGCAGCGTGTCCTACTGCAAGACCATATTGATTGTATTGAGAACAATGATATTAAGAAGATGTCAATTGAATATATGCTGCAGGTCTACGCAATGGAACTGGTTAAAGAAAATATATTTTTAATATATTACCAGACATGCAAAAATTTACTCCTAATCAGAAAATGCGATTGCGAAATAGAATAAATCAGGCATTGATGGATTAAATGTCCATGGAAATGTATAGGGAAAATCTCTATGGTTATTATTCGCAATAATTACCACCACACAGCATTAACGAGTTTAACAATCAGAATCGGACACAGTAATGGTTAGGTATTTTATCTGTATTGTATTACCTACCAATATAGCAGAATTGAAAGATGGAATATACTTCAAGAATATCTAATGCAACTGAGCTATGTGTGGCTCTTGATATATGGACGGAAACCATGAATGAAAAGAGTTTTTTAGGAGTTACAGTACATTTTTTAGAGAAAACACTTCTTACCAGTTCGAATATTGCTACTAGGGGACTTCAATCAAACCATAATCAGAGTACGTATTTCAAGTATTTGTCGATATTCTTAAATATTGGGATATATATACCTCAGTCTAAAGTAACTTGCGCAGTTACAGACAATGGTGCTAATATGGTTTCCACGATCAAAACATCACTTGGGGACGCAAAACTTTACCGTAATTTGCACATTCAATAAATTTTATTGTGGATTCATTCGTTAAAAAATACTTGAACTACAATTACTAGTATTATCGATAAAGTAAGAAATATTGTGCAATGAGTTAAAAACAGTGTTATCCCCTTTGTGGCTATAGGGAAAAAAATTCCCACCAACTTTTTTTTTTAATAAAATCAAAGTCACCAATCCAAGACGAATTTTTTTTTGGCAACACTAAATAAAAAAGAGCGGATTTTTTTTTAAATTTGATATTGACAGGTCATGTCAGTTTTTTTCGATACTGACAGCAGTGAAATCTGAAAATTGGACGTTTTTTCAACTTAGTGACAAATCGGTACATATCTCTCAATTTCCGTGGATATTTATGGTAAGTTCTTTTAGAAGTTTTTGATTTATGTCCAATAGTTTAGAAATAGGACATATTTTTGCTTTATCTTGCTTATATTTTTTTATTGAACAATTTTTTTTGGTGGGAACAATATTCCCTCTAACCGTAGCCGTCGGTGGTACCGGCGTAACCGTCTTCCTTGCTTATTTTACAGATCGTTCAAAATGAGCAAGAATACTCTAAAGGATTATGAAATAGAGTCGGCACTGGAGGAGATGTTCGGTTTACCATCGGATCCAGATATATCCGAAGATGATGAGGAATCCGATGACGAAAATTTTTACAATCATACGAAATTACAACGGATTTTAGAGGACTTGGATGAGCCAGGAACAAGGTCAATTGACACAATAAGGGTTTCGCCTCAGCCCTCTACATCAAGTGAATGCCTGGAAACGGTAACAGCTTCGTTATCTCCTCAACCATCCACGTCGAATATAACCAGTAGCAGCCACCCTGGTACATTACCTGCAAGAGGACGGGGAGCGGGAGGTGAGGCGCGAAGGAGAAATGGTTCTCCTGTGCCTTTAGATAGAGAGTCATCAGAGTCAGAATTAGAAACATGTGCTTCTGACGAAGATGAAGACATATGGAAAAAAATACAGTGGTCTGACGGTAGGCCACAGCCTGGCACTTTCGATAGTATCCCTATGATACCAACTCGCATGTTACCACGGAATGCTAGGCCTGTTCGTCATTTCGATCGTTTTTTTAATCCTGAAGTTATAGAGTTGATAGTTACTGAAACAAACCGTTATGCCAAACAAAATAATGTAATGGGATGGATCGACATAGATAGTAAAGAATTGAAGGCTTTTTTAGGGGTAATAATTATAATGGGGTACCATATTTTACCTTCTGTCGAGCTATACTGGTCATCGGATCCCGGTTTTAGAGTAGATGAGATATCTTCTACTATGCCCTTCAGAAGATTCAAACAAATATTACGATGCCTGCATCTGAATGACAACTCAAAACAACCACCGAGATCTGATGCCGCGTATGGCAAACTATACAAAGTTCGACCGTTGGTGACTCTTTTGAATCAGACTTTTCAAGATAATGCACGCAACTCTTCGTCACAGTCTATTGACGAATCGATGATTCTTTTCAAAGGACGGTCTTCCTTGAAACAATATATGCCCCTAAAACCGATAAAACGGGGGTTCAAAGTGTGGTGCCGCTGTGATGCTGATACAGGTTATCTATATCAATTTGATATTTATACAGGAAAAGATGGTGACAGAGCGGAAGATAATTTAGGAGCCAAGGTGGTTACAAAGTTGACGGAAAAATTAAAGGGAATGGAGGCAGTACATGTCACATTCGACAATTTTTTTTGTGGATTTGATTTATTGAACTATCTGCATGCCAATGGCATATATGCTACTGGCACAGTACGCAGGCAAAGGGCAGACTTGCCTAAAATTGTGAAGAGCAAAAGAAAACTAAAATTAAAGAAGGGTGAATATAAATGGAGGGTAAAAGGGGACATAGCCTTTGTGATCTGGCAAGATACGAAGGAGGTTTTATTTTTGTCTAATGCCTTCGATCCGACGGTCAATAAAACATTCGTAACCAGAACTGAAAAAGATGGGACTAAGGTTGAAGTTCCATGTCCTTCAGTAGTAAAGGAGTATACGCGAAGAATGGGCGGGGTTGATCACTTTGATCATGTCAAAGGCACATATTCGGTGGGACGCAGAAGTCGGAGGTGGTGGCTTCGCATATTTTATTTCCTTTTTGATGCCTGCATCACCAACTCGTTTTTACTTTACAACAAAAATGCGAATGCTACGCAACTTACTAACCTAGAGTTTCGTGTCAGCTTAGCTAGAGGTCTTATTGGAGGTTTTTCGTCTCGAAAACGTAGTTCTGTTGGTGTTAATTACATTGTAAGAAAAAAATCTACAAAAATCTCCGAAAATTATCAAAAGTCAGTTCATATTACTGCTCCGGAAACTCGATTTTGTAACGTCGGAGAACATATGCCAGCTAAACTACCATCCTATCAAAGGTGCCGGTATTGCAGCACAAAGATCAAGGATAAGCGGTCCAAGATCAAGTGTAGCAAATGTGAAGTGCCACTGTGCGTCACACCTTGCTTTGCGAAATTTCATACAGAAGTTGATATTTTTTCTATACTTACACTTGATCTTTGACTGCTTATCCTTGATCCACCAAATATTGTATAAGATGTTACCTACATAGTTTTTGTATTGTGTACTTGTTGTTGATTCCATAATTGTTGATTCATAATATGTAACTTGTACTTGTATGGTTTTTGTAGTAAAAAATAAATCTTAAGGTTTACAGACCTGTTCTTTTATTCTTTTCACCTTCCTAAGTCCTGCTAATATAGATCCTATGCATCTGGCATATTCTTCTCAGCATAGTCTTCAGTATACTGTACAGAATACTTATTGTTATCAATTTAAGTACATCTTATGGCAGGCAGAGGGAATATTTTTACCACCAATAAAAAAAAACAGATATTTTTTTTTTATTATTTTATGTTTTTAAGGAGTATTAATAACCCCAAGTCGAAATCAGCTTGGATTTATCTCTTCTGGATCCTTATGTCCGTTAAGGGGTTATACAATCAGACAAACTAAGAAAAAATCAGATTAATAGTGAAGTACAGTAAGTACAGGGGAGTTACACAAAAAAACTATTCTTGACGTTAAGACGCGCTGAAATTTACTATATTATATGGTTGATAGATTTTTAGATATGTCCGAAATTGCTGCACAACTATTACTCGATGCTACAGACGGTTTTTAATTAGTGGATGGACAGGAAATTTAAATATTAAAACACGTGGTGCCATTGTTACAACCTTTCGAATTTGTTACAAGAGAATTATCAGGCCACAATTACGTTACCTTATCCAAAATCATACCCATGATAAATTGTCTCACATCGTAGCTAACGAACTTTTCATCATCAATAGAATGTGTTAAATAGTTGCAAATAAAACTCGTAGCTGAATGTAAGAAGAGATTTGGTCATTGAATTTAATACACTTGAAGCGTTGGCAACAATATTAGATTCACGGTTCAAAAACCTCCATTTCTAAGAGCCCATTCATTCAGAGACTACATTTTATAGAAAAAAAGGACCAGACTCCATTTTAAAGTAAATATGACAATGTCAACCTGAAGATGAAAAAGCGAACAAGACTTTGATTTTTGGTCCCATCACAAACAACTCGTAGTTGACCAAAAGCGACAGCGTTCCTCGAAAGCCAACTAAGTGTCAATTTATATGGCTTATCCAGTCTGCGCTTTAAAATCAAACCCATTGGAGGAATGTGAAGATTTAAAACCCGTATTCCCAGGGGTATATGAACAAGCACGCATTTATTTAAACATAGTAAATACCTCTGTATATAGCGAATGGCTCTTTTCCAAATCTGGCGCAACAATAACTACCTTGAGAAATCGCCTAACAGGCGAAGATATTTTTAGGAGGCGCTTCAAAAGCAGATTTCTTTTCCTAAATTTTATAATTATTAATATAGAATACAGAAACAATTCTTTTGGTTTTGATTTTAAATTTACAAAAACTATTCGATACGAATAAGTATCGATACTTTTCAATTGATACCGAGTAAGTATCGACACTTGACGACCAATACAGTATCGAGTAAAAGTACTGATACCTCAATGGTATCGTTTCATCCCTACTCTCAGCAGCTTTTTCATTTACAGCCCGAGTAATCCGACAATTAGCCCCCACCAAGGAAGGGATGTAATTTTATTGGAGGAGATTTTATGTGGGAGGGTCTAATTAGCAGCATCAAAAAGAACTTTACTTAATGCATCTGAAGCGGAAGGGAAGATAGTTTTGTCTAAACAGATTGCCTGAATTTTTCCCAGTCCTTACTTTCTTTATTTGGAAGCCTATGCTTGAGATGAGAAAAGCGTTGAGGATTTACAAGCTTTGAAAAAGGAAAGGTTGTTATAATAGGATAATGATCGCTGCCATAACAAAAAGAAAGTGTATCCCATGTTTATCCGAATGCAAGACTTGGTGAACATAGAGATAAGTCAACTACACTATTGTTTTCTCCAGGTTATGTTATTCTTGTAATTTTACCAGTATTCAAAATACAGATGTTGAAAGTCAATAAAGTATAATAATAATACTTCCCCATAATTGTTTGTAATGGAACTACCCCATGATTGATAGTGACAGTTAAAGTCACCTAAAAGGGACTATGTTTTCAATGAGAATAGCTACACCACCGCAGCCAACCTGTCTATCTTCACGAAGCGCATTATATCCATAAGCTTTTAGCTTATTTTGAGGTTTTAGCGGTGTCTCAGATAAAGCAAAGATAAAAGGGTCATATTTATTAAGGAGGAAAATTAAATCACTTATTTTGTTTTTCACTTACTTTATTCTTCGGCAATTTCATTCTATGATTCTAGCTTGATTGTCCATTTTGAAATACTTTAATTAAATTTGATATTATAGAGTCCACGTTGGACGGTAAAGAATAAGTGGATTGTGAATTAATGTTGAAATGAGCAAGAAAAGAGAGCAGTAATTTAATTATGTCAGGGATTTGGGTCTTACTTACACTCTGTACTTGATGACTGAAATTAGGGAATTTGCAGCTAAATGAGTCATAAAAGCTAATGAGACTTTATTACGACCAATAATTTAACACTAACATTAATAACAATATTATCATCAAATTTATTCTTTAAAAAAATCCAAATGACACAGGATGAATTAAAGAATTATCGTTCGACTCATTTTGTATATTGTGAACGTGTACAATAAATGGGGAATCGTCGTCAGAAGAATACAAAATACGACCTTTTTTGTATAGTGTCAGCTCGTCTTCCGCAAACCAGCAGGAGGATGTCCTCGAACACTTTAATATACTGAGATTTTTCGTAAAAAAGTTCACTAAGCTTATTAAATAATGAATTTGATGACAAAATGGTGTCTGGTTGGGAGACCATCCTAAATTTGCAAATTATTCTTAAATAGTTCATTTTGTTGTATAATTGCATGTGTCAAAGCACCGTAAGAACGGTCAAGAGATTTCAGCCACGAAGATTCAGGGTCATAAAATCTTAATTCAGTATTAACATCATGCCTTGAAAGCCTGGTCTTGCAAGATACTTTTTCTTCGTATCAATATATCGAACTCGTTCCCTATCATTTATATCAAAATAATGTAATGTAGACAAAATACTTAAACTTGATTCTGCCGCGTTATCGATTGCCGCCTCTTTTAAATTAGTATTGATGTTACAATCAATCTTTTTTTTCTAATTCAGGCTTCTTTAAAAGAGACTCACTCTAATGATTGGAGGTGTTCATTCGACGAAAGTCGATGCCAATGTGACGAGTCAAATCATAGCTGCCTGTTGTTAGGTTCAGAGGTTTGATTAATAAAAATATACTTCACTTTTATCAGCTGTTTTATTATATTTTACTTTTAATATCATTAGGACTTCGAGACACATGTGGACGCTATTCTAGCTGGAAACGGAACAGCCCGTGTTGCCTTAATTCTACCTAACATCTTTCCTTTTACAAAACAAAGAATGATAGCTTTACAATTTTATGCAACTGACCTATTTGAATTTTATAAACATACACACTTTATTTTTAACTTATATTACAAAGAATGTTCACTATGGCTCAATGTTCTTAACCCAAACTTAAGTAGGAAAAAAAACAAACATTGACATTACTTTAAACTGACAGTGACATTTGATTACTTGACATTTCTTAAAAATATTAATGTGTCACTTACATATTTTTTTTACTGAAGACAGTTAAGTTTTTATTTTTTCTAACAATTAGACACAATATCTATACATAAGATATTTAAATACAACAATCTCATAGCCAGGCTTTTCCCAACCTATTTATATTTACACAGATTGACTTTTGTATAAATTAGTTAAGCATAACTATTCCTTTCTTCCTTATATAAACTGAAAATAAAACTAAATTTACTTATTTACTTATATGAGAATGACTTTTATAGAAACATTATGTACTTATAACTAACTCAACAACAATGTTTACAGAGTGATCTTATGTATATTTGTAATAATACATAGATACACATACCAAATGCAAACTATAATATCATATGACTGTAATAATGATTTTAAATATTTAGTCTTTCAGGTATTTTATAGGTACGCCATATCTAGATTTCTAGATCTAGATCGCTGACAATAGGTAAATCAGATGTGGCTTTTAGTTCTGATGGTGACACATTTATATTACTATAGGCCTCTAAATTATCAAAATTGTCAATGGGATGAGATGGTTTCAAAATGTGTTGCCTATTTCTACGGAATATTCCTTCTGGACTGTTAATAACAAAACTACGAGGTTCTGGACCTACTTGTGTAAAGATACCTGGAACCCAACAACTATTCGTTTTGTGTTCAAACAAGATATGATCACCTACAGACAATGGTTTTAAGTGTTTACTATTTTTATTATAATAAATGGACGATTTTAATTTTTGTTTTTCAATGTTATCCTTTAATTTATCATTATCTATTACTTTAAACTGCAAGTTATTTTCACTAATGGGGACTAAAGTTTTTAAGCTTCTCGACGTACACAATTCTGAAGGTGAGTATTTACTGTACTTAGGTGTATTTCTATAATTCTTTTACAGGAATTTCAATTAAATTTCATTTGAAAATTACATTTTTAAGTTTAATTTTACAATGATAAAAAGTAGATAAAATATTTTTTAATGCTTTAATCGTGTTTTAATGGTTTTTAGCCTATCCGCCTTCGAAAGCCAATTACAACATAAATAGGCTGATTAAGTAAATTGGTGACCGCCATCACAATTACATCAGAGAAAAATGTCTGCCAGACTTGCCCAAAGACAAAACCCTTAGTACATTGTCTAAACTACTAAAAGAAAAATATGAACCGATAAGGTTAGTTTGGACTAACAAATACTTATTCCACAACATCTAACAGAATTAAGGATGTCCTCAATGCGAAAGAGAATCATCAAGATGGCAGCATCGAAGTGCGATTTTGGTACTTATAACGAAGAAGCATGTGTCCTGGTAGACACATGCTTGTTAGCTTGGTAGCTATTTATGGAATTATAAGCAATGACGTACAAAGAAAATTGTGAACATTAGAAAAACCGTCGTTTGAGGATATTGTTAAAATTATACAGCGGGAAGAAGCCATAGATACTCAATTGAAACAGCTCAGTTTGAACTCAAGTGTAAATAAAGTATAGGTAAACATCCTAACCCTCATCTCTTGGAAAAAAGCCGAAAATTTCACCTTTTTTCCAAGAGATGAGGGTCATAGGGTATGGATTTGTGAATTAAGGCTTATGAGTATGTACGCAAAACTTTTGATACTTGCCTCCCGGATCGCTGTATGCTCCAAAAATAGTACCAAAATATGGGAGGCGATCCTGGTTTTACTTCAGAATCCATAGAGGCGTTAAAAATAAAAGTGAAAAGCACCATATATCCCATTATTGCAGCCTTTTCCTTGGATGAAATGGCTATACGCCGTCATATACTCGTAGAATGGGATAGAAAAAAAAAACATTTGAAGAGGCAACAAAAAATTAAATTCAAAAAAATCAATATCGTTTATTCAGTTTATTCAAGCAGTTGTGAATGTCGAAAAGCTACGCCATCGGTTCGCAAATCTACGGCGGGAGACCTTGTACTGAGAAGAACCGGCAAGAAACTCAGCAAACGCTGTTTTTTTTCTCCCTGTATTATACAGGGCGTCCCACAGCTACCTCACACGGAGGGAAAGTATATTAAATAATAAAGATAGGATATTTTACTGAAAGAAGACATCATTTTATTTTTAATAATAACTAGAACTGGATTCACAGTTTTTTTTAAATCGCCAGCTACAACTGGGAATCTAACTCGTGAAAATTCGAAAAAAAACGACATAATTTAAGATAACCATCGAAAGGGTTAATCATAAGAGTTATTTTTTGCTAAATAACATAGCATTTTAAATGAAAAAAAAACTAATTTTATTTAAAATTATTTAATACACAAACAATGATTATATTACGATACATTAAAATAACACAAACTTAAAAACTATATAGCTTAACCTACTAACGTACATAAATAATTTACAAAATAAAAAATATAATAATACATAAACTAAAATATAATCGGATACGCCTCAATGTAAGTTAAAATGTTGAGTTCATCATCGTTGACGTTTATCACCCACCCGCTGCTGTGGTTTATATCAGAACACCCTAAATTTCTTAAAGTATCCACTAACCTTTTAAACATCGAGAAGGTACGCCTCTATCAGGATATCTTTCGCGGTACCACCTCAAAGCTAATATGTCTTTGTGGTTCATAAAGTAAGCTTCCATTAAATCCATTTTACTTTGATACGCTATGATGATAAGTAAATTTACAAAAAAAAAATGCAAATAAACGAAAATGAAACTCACAAAAAACAAAAGAACAGATGCTTGAAAATTTATGTGTTCAATTTTCGAATTATTATTTTTATAAATATCAGCCAATTGCATTGTAACTGTGAGTTCAAAAAGAAATGCATACGTACGACAGGTTGTATCACTTTATTATTTTTATCACGTAATAAGACATTCGTTTTATTTAAAATGCTATGATATTAAGCAAAAAATAATCCTTATGATTAACCCTTTCGATGTTTATCATAAAAAATGTTGTGCTTTTATTTCAAAATTTCACGAGTTTGATTCCCAGTTGAAGTAGGCGATTTAAAAAAAAATCTGCGAATGTAGTTCTAGTTGTTAGGGGCAAGTGACGACCTCCGTGGCCGAGTGGTTTGTACGCCGGGTTTCATGGCGTCGCCGACTCGAGAGGTCCCGGGTTCGAATCCCGGTGGGGGCAGATATTTGTGTGATGAACACGAGCATTTGTGCTCCAGTCATGGATGTTTAAATATGTATTTCTATATAAATATACTTATATATATATGTAAAGTATGTGTATTCTATCCGTTACCCTAGTATCCCATAACACAAGCCTTATAGTGCTTACTTTGGGGCTAGGCTAATTGGTGTGTGTTAAACAAAAAAAAAAAAAACAAAAAAAAAAGTGCTGTACCTGTGGACGGCTTAACCTGTGGACAGTCTGAATATCGAAAAAAATATACACCATAGCGTCTTAATTTGAACGCATCCATATTGTGTTTTTCTCATATAGCAACACTAATCAACTGTCATGTCATTTTCTGTTGTGAATTTATAGATATCGACTTTTTTATATTTTCATCTCAAATTATATTTTAATTTTCTATAAAATCACTAAAGGACAGGGTTATTTCGGACCTGTCATATTTATTTAGAGTATTAATGTTATTTTGTATTGCATTTCATTCGCCGTCTGTAATAACTTTGGAGACAAGTGATCATTTTACTTTTTGTGGTTCGATTTGTACCTTTGGACAGTACTACGAATATACCTGTGGACTGTCCTAAGGTACAGTATTACAGTTAAATCTCTGGACAATAATATAACTTTTATTGTTTCGTTATTTCAGTGCCACGCAGTAAGACAGGAGTTAAAAGAGACAAAATATGCCTGGAAACTGTCACTGAGGCAGTTAAGGCAGTTAAAAGTGGGAGTTCATTCCGTAAAGCAGCGTTAAAATTCAAATTAGCAAAGTCAACTGTTTTCAAATATTTACAATTATCCAAAGAAGTTGATCTTAGCAAAAATCTATAGAACTGTTAAGAAATGATGTAAAAAAAGTATTTGAAAAAGAGGAAGAACATTCTTTAAAAGACAAGCTTGGCACGAGCACCAGCTTGAACAAAACGAATGTTGATAGCTTCTATAACAATCTCGAAAAGGACATGGAAAAACACCACTTCCCTCCGGAAGCAATTTACGATGTTGACGAAACAGGAGTTTCAACCGTTCACAAGCCTGGAAAAATACTAGCACCAAAAAAAATACGACAGTTGGGAAAACTAACTTCAGCAGAACGGGGTGTTAACAATACAATGACTGCCTGTATTAATGCTGTGGGAAACTCCGTGCCACCTTTGATTGTATTCCCTAGAGTATATTTTAAAGAACATATGTTGAATGGAGCTCCACCAGGAGCAATAAGAGCTGCTAACCAGTCAGGATGGTCTACAAAACCAATTTTCCGCGAACGGATGGATCATTTCATAAAGTGTGTAAAGCCGACAATGGGACGTCCGGTACTGCTCACGATGGACAATCATGAAACACACATTTCCATTGCAACAATTACTAACACTAAAGAAAACAGCATTGTTTTATTAACTTTTCCGCCACATATATCTGACAACCTACAAGCTTTAGACACATGTATTTTCGGACCCTTTAAGACACGATATAATAAAGCAGCGGACAGGTGGATGTTAAACCATCCTGGTAAACCCATTACGATTTATGATGTTTCAGAAAGCATAGACGAAGCTTATGAAATTTCCTTTACTCCAAGTAATCTCAAACCTGTGTAGATGATACTCAAACGGTGAAAGTCAAGAAACGCAAAAAAACGCCCCAAAATGACTTGGATCCTATCAACTGGCATGAAATAGATACTTTGATATCAAACTCCGATAAAGAGTACCCGTTAACTCGTAATCAGGTTAGAGAGTATTTTGAAACAACTTACAGAGTCAAAAATAATAAAGAAATAACTTACAGGTACACGGATCAGATTGCTGATTTAAGTGTAATGTTTAAGGACTTTATCCTTATCATAACATGTCGCAGTAACATAATTTGAGTGAGTATTGTTAATAAACTTTAATTACAAGCTAAAAAATTAATAAGTGCTGTTTTATGGAGGAAAATTTAGTGAATTCTTCGTATTCGTTCTGTACTTTCTTGCTACTGGATGTAGTTTAGGGCACTCACACATACATTTAGACTCGGAAAATCAACTATTTCCGTATTGATCATCGGAGTTTGTGTAGCAATCTATGAAACATTAAAGGAACTTATTATGGTAAGATTAAGTAACAAGTTTATTATGAAATATTTATTTAATGAAAGAATAATTTTCAACATTTTGATTATCTGATATAGTGTAACGTTACTGTGCGTTTCATTACTTGGTTTATGTGACCAGATGGAAACATATTTTAAGAAATCTGATAATCCGCAACATGATCAAAAGTATCTGTAGGTAAAATGGATAACGAAATACATTCAGCCGCTTGCTCTTCCAAATTATATTTACTGGTGGCATTATAATATATCGAAGAATCACTATATGGTGATTCTGCAGCATGTGAGAACTTTGGTCCCTCTAGCACGAGCACGCGATGTCGATATAAAAGATAAAAGCGATAAAAGATGTTATATCGTATTGACAACAACTTATATATCGATTTTACGAGCATGAACAACGTATTGTTATAGATAGTATATGTATCCCCTTTAGTACACCATGTGCCCTTGCATTGCACAGATTGCAAGCTCATCATTATCTACTCATAGCCGCCAGACCCATCTGTTGGATTTCGTATTTTGCGGGTTTTTAATTATTTCATTATAGGGTAGTTTATGCACTTGCAATTGCCTTAATCCAATCTGTCTCCCATCCTTTTCATACATGTGCACTTTTAGCTATGGCCGTCCTGCTTTCGACGACACCGCGGAGTGCATAGGACATTATATTTTTTCCACCTCTCTCTTGTGAACGTTGTAATGGAAGACACACATGTTGTGATATAGTATCCAAAAATTACTGTGCGATCATAATATTAGTGAACATTTTACATTGTGCAATTTATATAAATACAAAATCTGTGCCGGCAAACGATTTATTTTCGATATAAGTGCTTGAAGGATGACTTGCGACCAAACGGATGGTGTGCTGAGGTAAGTGCGCATGTTCCTTTCCTTTGTCTCCAAGTCTTCAACCATTTTCTTCGTCCTTAAATAGATAAGGCATTTGCAAGGCGCAGTTTATTTTGTATTTTTAATAATATATGATTGTGTATTACCGCCCCCCAGATACAGTCCACTATTAACCTACGCCTAGGGTTAGCCTCTCCATATAAGTATTGAGCACGAAAAATTATTATTTTCCCGCAATCCAAGTTATGGGGGTTTAGGCGCCTCCATACTTTTTTGGTCACTTCGATCCGAATTTTCCCATTATTTATGGTCAGTTCTAACCAGATTTTCCCAAATTAATGTAATTTCGCTACAGTTTTAATCATTGCTTTCACGAATATAAGTGTTGTTGTTCAATTTGGCAAATATTTACATAGAAATCATAAATTCATTTTCGTTCAAATTCACAATCGCTAATAATTTACAATTTACTAAAATCCGCTAAGTATAACTTATAGTGGTACTTGTGCTACGTAAATTAAATAAATTGTCGAATTTCTATTGTTATTATTCCGCATCGACAGTTTATTGTTTTTATTTCCGCACCGCATTACGTAGTCCAATGCATCATTGAGTTATACACATTCCATTTTTCGCATAATTTGTAATAATGTTCATTTTATTTTGTCATTGTTCGGTTAATATCGGCTCGCCCCGCTAACGATCGTACACTCGCGTCTCAACGTTCGCTACCCGCTAATAGTATTTTTTCTTACCCGCCAATCTCACCCGCTAATATTTTTACTATAATTTACTTTTAAAACCGTTAAGATTGCCTACTATATACATTCTGTTAAAGATCCAATAGCATTCACATAACATATTTACCTTTAATTTATTTACCGCACATATTTTTATTCTTTATTGCCTATCGTAATTTGCTAACTATTTATAACCATGGTTAAGTCGAAGAGGAGGGGCAGTGAAGGTTTTGCAGGGGATAGTTATGATACAAATAAAAATCAGCTGACTATTTATATAGTCAAACGCGATGTTATTTATAAACGCATAGAAAATATTTATGAGCTCGCACAAAAATCGGAAAAAGATCCGCAATATTATAAAGCATTTTGTGCTAGTGCATTAAATATAGACACTTTACGTTCAGATTATCAGGAAGTTTTAGATTCCTATAATATATTAAATTTACAGTTACACCCAGATTCCGAGGTTGACTATGATTCCTGGTTAACATTTGAAGTTATGTTTTGTTATATAAAACAAATTCTGCTCGATAACACAAATGAATTATCTAATTCAAAAAGTAATTTAAAATCTAAACCCCGCCTTCCGCCTATCGACTTAATGTCATTTAACGGAGATGTAAAAAATTGGCCTTTATTTTTCCAACAATTTAAAAATATGATTCATGATAACGCATCGCTCACTGATAGTGAAAAGGTATTTTATCTAGTTGGCAAATTAACGGGACAGGCGTCTAGCGTCTGCGCAGGGTTGGCTCCCACCGCAGAAAATTATATTGTTATTTGGGAGGCACTCGTGCAAAAGTATGACGATCCTCGCTCACTCGCATGTGCATACCTTAATCAGTTGTTACATTTTAAACCGCTATCAAATACTAGTTCAACCGGGCTCGATTTATTTATAAATAATTTTGATTCTTCTGTAGAAGCGCTTAAGCAACTGAAGCTTAACGACTTAACTGACTTTATTTTCTTGCATTTAGCTCTGCAAAAGTTAGACGCAGACACAATTAAATTGTTTGAAATTACGTATCGCAAAGATAAAATACCTACTTATCATAATTTAATTGAATTTATTAAAGAACAGAGTAAAGTTTTGTCTCGTTCTGCGCACATTAGTAAACCGGTTGAACACTCGCAACACAAACAACGTAATCATAACCGCGTCCCTATGCCGTCGACAAAATCCTTTGTAAATACGGACACGGGAAGTGGTTAATTACGGAATTGAGCCGTCAGGTAGGGTTTTTAAAAACTAAACTTTAAATTATAACTTGATTTATTTAAATGTTTTACAAAATTACTTATACTAATTGATCCCGATGATCCGGTCTTACAAACTATACGTCAAGATGCTTCCACGATTGAAGCTCAAGCAACTCCCAAAAGTGTCCGAAGGTTTTACATGAACTAAATCTGTCTAATAAGCACTTTTCAACACGATTGCTCAATCGAGCCACCTGCACTTGGGAAACACATAATGTACGCGTGACGTATGAGTGACGTAGACGAGTCTTGTACTCGTAACACCTTCCCTCCTAGATGAGCAACTATTTGCGAAGATTGAAAGCAAATGTTGCGGCTTTTCTTTCTTCGGTGGATGGTGTAGAACCCGCTGATGCCATTTCCATCTCTTGAGGCTGTGTAGATTTAACTCGCTGGTGGTTCTTACGCCGTCTCAGGTAGTAAGCCACACTAATGAGTGCAAGTGCACTTAACAGTATGATGACGTATATAGGTATCGTGGTGTGATATAAGCTGGATAAATCCACGGTGTTAATTCTAACAGGTGGGTCCATGAGTAATTGATGTTGAATATTGTGTAATTTGTTCAAATCAATTGTTGTGAAATTATAATGTGGTAAGTTTTTCTTCGAATTTGTTGACATCGGAGTCGAATGTGGGAATGTCATTATTTCAACAGGTTGCCCACGAAATTTGTCATCAGTATTAACAATTGTGAATTCTGGTGTGTGAATGCTGCAATTTCGGGGAATCGTTGCGAAGTAGTTTCCTTTTAACAGATGATATTTTTGTTGTCCGCGTGATATTTTTACTTTGATATTGTTAGGTAATGATAAAATACAATGTTGACTCTCCAGTTCTAGTAGTGCTTCCTTCAGGAGTGATATGGATGTAGGATGGCACTGTCCTGTATTCTGATGATAAATGAGATTGAAGACGCAGTCACTGCGTGTTCGGGTTTGATGGTTAAACTGCTGCTTGCATATGTAACAGGTGTCGATCTTCGGGCATTCAGCCTCCATGTACGCAAATTCCTGGGAATTGGATGCCATGTATGGGAATGGTGGCAGGATAATTTCTGAGTTTTTATTAGGAACAGGACAGAGTCTATAAAGGTCATATGTTTCTAGAGACATTATAGGAAATTTCAAGACAATTACGATTTTCTTATGAATAAAATATGATCCTAAGGTAATTAGATCGTAATAAAACCTAACATCTAAGTTTATTAACGCATTGGGATTATATAGATTTTTAAGCTTAGTTAGTTAACATATTTTTTAAATCACTTATATATAGTATAGAATGGTGCATTACGTTTGTGCGACTAAAAGCTAAAATATTACCTAATCTAGTTATTTCAGATGAGAGTTCCAGAATATTTTCCGTAAGTATGCTAAATAATTGGGAAATCTGCGTAAATTGATACATCTGTTCTTTTTCAGTTACAGATGTATTACTTATAGAAATTATTGCTTTTTCTAATTTTCTTTGATTTGAAGAGATATTTAAAATTTGAGTTTGTTGGATGATCATTTCTTTATATAAACTAATATGCTTATTAAAACTATCCGAAAGGTCTTATATTTTTCGGTACAAATTATTACGGAAAGTGGCTTGTTGCATGAAATGGTATTTAAAAGGTTTAAATTGATGTGTAAGCATTCCAAAATTGAATTGTCTCGAAGGCATAAGTGAGTCATGCGAATTCAAAGGTGAGTAATTAAACGGGGCATTGTTTATCGATTTCTTAGAAATTAGCGGGTTACTGGCTTTCGATTGTAAGTATAAGAGGTTTAATTCTTCCTGGGCGAAATCCAAGGTCTTTTCTAGCGAGTCGGGGCGCATGCACCTGACACGTGAGCCTAAAGGCTCGGCTAGGCCTCTGGTATATGTTTGAAGAGCTAATTTTTTTGTAAAGTTCACGTTTAGCCTCAACTGTTGTTTTAATTTGTTCGTGTAATTCTACATAAGTCATAATTATACTAAGTAAATTTTGAACTCGCTCGTAAAATATTTGCGGTGTATCGGAACCTTGAGTTAACATAGATAAATCGGTGTATAGGGCGGACTCGTCTCTGTGATCCGAAAAGCTGCTAATTAGCGCATTTCTTATGCCATTCCAGTCCTGGGGGATGCCATTTGTTGCTAATGTTTTAGCAGCAGGTCCGGTTATTTTATTTAAAATTCCATTAATTAAAGCGTAATTATTTAGTTCATTTCCCGGAGCTGGATTAACATATGTTAAAATCAGTTGGTCGCAAATGTTCAAAAATCTAATTAAAATGTTCGAATTTCCATTAAACTCAGGAACTAGCCTTAAAGATTTCCAAATCCTTTCTGTCATATCGTTTGAATAAGCTACAGATTGTTGTTCGGTCGCCATTTCTTCTTCTATGCCTTCTAATGTAGATAATTCGATTTCGCGATGAAACCTTAATTCTCTAGAATTAGGACGAATACTGCGCCGCAGATTCGGTCCTATATCTCTACTTTTCTTTGGAAAAAAAATCTTGAAAACTTTCTAAACTATTAAAAGAAAACTTAATTAATTTACTTATTAAGTCCTACGGGAGACAGGAAAGGGGCCGCTGTCAGCCAATAGGAATAACTAGCAATCTTTCTAACTATAAAAAAATTAATTTACTTATTACGTCCTACGGGAGACAGGAAAGGGGCCGCTGTCAACCAATAGGAATATCTAGAAATCTTTCTAACTATTAAAACAAACTTATTTAATTAACTTATTACGTCCTACGGGAGACAGGAAAGGGGCCGCTGGCAACCAATAGGAATACGTAACTTATATAATAAAACTCACAGGAGCAGGATGCTTAGCTTAGTGTGGTGATGGGCCATCGATTTTTGGATTAACGCCGGTTTTCGAAGTTGATTCTTCTTTCCCGTCTGACGACTGCTTCGCGTAGATTCGTAGAGATAGTCGACACGCCGACGACACGACTATCAGGCTGATCGAAGTATGATGCTCGCACTGACTCGACTATCCTACCGACTGCGCCAATTACGGAATTGAGCCGTCAGGTAGGGTTTTTAAAAACTAAACTTTAAATTATAACTTGATTTATTTAAATGTTTTACAAAATTACTTATACTAATTGATCCCGATGATCCGGTCTTACAAACTATACGTCAAGATGCTTCCACGATTGAAGCTCAAGCAACTCCCAAAAGTGTCCGAAGGTTTTACATGAACTAAATCTGTCTAATAAGCACTTTTCAACACGATTGCTCAATCGAGCCACCTGCACTTGGTTAACACATAATGTACGCGTGACGTATGAGTGACGTAGACGAGTCTTGTACTCGTAACAGGTTCCAATACAAGCGATAAATGTTCTTTGTGTAAAAATAAACAGCACGATCATGTGTATTCGTGTTCGTCTTTTATGAAATTAACTCCACGTGAAAAATATAATTTTATAAAAATAAATTCTTTTTGTAACAACTGTTTAAGCTCCAAACATAAAACATTTTTTTGTACTTCTAAAAATACTTGTTCTCATTGTTCTATGCGGCACCATTCTTTATTACATTTTAATAATGCAAATAAATCTAATTGCAACGTCGCCGCAGTGGTGTCCGCCGCTTCTACTGTACCCGCTCACTCCGCTACCGCTATTGACGAGTCCCGTCCTGCGACGGGCAGTCGTTCCGAGTCCGATATGACTCATCACTCCCGCACCGCTAATATTAACCATGCACCTATTGCATTTAAGGTCGAAAATAATTTACCGCGCTTGAATAAAAATGATGCATCGGTTTGCACAGTCTCTTGCGATTTAGTAAGTCGTTATCAGACGACTACGTTGTTAGGGACTGCGAAAATTAAAGTAATCGATTGTAATAACCGCATTCATTATTTGAGACGTCTTGTTGATCCTGGCTCTCAAAGTGATTATATTTCCGCTTCCTGTCGTAAGCTACTTTCGCTTTCTATTAATAATAATTCCCGCTATTCGGAAGTTCAAGGCATAGGAGGAGCTACACAAAAAATATTAGGTAAAACCGCACTCACATTTTCGTCGCGTTTTGATAATAAATGTGAATATTCTATACAGCCCATGATAGTTGAGCAGATTACGTCGCACCTGCCCGACTCGCGCGTAGATGCAGCAGCGATTACATTTATTCGTAACTTACCACTTGCCGATGATGAGTTTTCACAACCGGGGCCTATTGATATACTTTTAGGTGTTAAACTTTTTTGTGAGATTTTACTTTATGATCATATTAAAAGTCAGCGTAACGGCATGCCCTCCGCCTTTGAAACGACCTTAGGTTACCTAATTATGGGTGACGCTCCTATTATTTCTCCGCTACCCGCTACTCGCACATTGTGTGCTTTTACTTCAGATCCGCTACACCAGATTGTCGAAAAATTTTGGGCCATTGAAGAGTTACCTTCGCGCACTTTCTTAAGTCCCGATGATCAACAGTGCGAATATATTTATTCTTCAACAACTGTTCGTAACTCTGACGGCAGTTATTCTGTTGATCTTCCCTTTAAAGATGACCCCAATAAATTAGGCAATTCTTATAATACCGCTAAGAAACGATTTTTACTTCTCGAAAGGAAGTTTTCTAAAAATCCAAAACTTAAAAATGCTTATGACGAAATTATTCGTGAATACCTAAACAAAGGTATTTTATTCCGCACCGCACCTGAGTTATGCAACAGCCCAGGTTTTTATTTACCGCACCACCCTGTAGTTCGCGACGACAAAGTGACTACTAAGATCCGCCCAGTGCTGGACGGCAGTGCCAAAACCGACACAGGGCTATCTTTAAATGACATATTACTCACTGGTTGCAATTTGCAAGCAGATATTTTTCACATTCTTTTGAATGTTCGCATTTTCCGCATAGCATTTTTTGCAGATGTAAAACAAATGTATTTGTGTATTTACACTAACGCATCGCACCGTAAATATCAACGTATATTATATAGATTTTCGAATAATGACCCGCTAGAAGTTTTTGAGTTCACTAGGGTGACATTTGGTCTCCGATCTTCTCCATTTTTGGCACTCCGCACCCTACGTCAGCTCGCTAGGGATGAACGACATAAGTTTCCAAACGCGGCAGACATCATAGAAAGAGATATATATATGGACGACCTGGCTTCGTCTGTTTCTTCGTTTGGAGAAGCAGTCACGACAGCTGCAGAGTTGATCCAGCTGTTCAAGGCCGGTGGTTTTGACTTAGTCAAATGGGCATCCAACTCGCCTGAATTGCTTAACAGTATACCGGAGTCGCACCGACAGTCTGAATTTATTTCTTTCGACGAGGGAAATATATTTAAGATTTAAGGCTTGCGTTGGTTACCTACTCTGGATTCGTTTGTTTTCGAAACTTCTAACCCGCCGTCTGTTTGTACAAAACGTACTATTTTGTCCGCGACCGCCCGTCTATACGACGTTCTAGGACTCGTTGGACCTGTTATTCTTTACGCTAAATTAATAATAAAAGAACTCTGGCTTCTGAACCTTGATTGGGATGCCGTACCTCCCTACCGCATTGTCAATCTTTGGCAAAAATATTTAAGTGAACTTCCGCAGATCTCAAATTTATCATTTCCGCGCCATTTTGGTATTGAAAAATACTCAAAAGTTTCTTTAGTAGCTTTTTCGGACGCTAGTGAATCCGCATACGGTTGTGTAATATATTTACACGTCGTAAATGGAGACCAAAGCCCTATTGTCTCACTAGTATGTTCAAAGTCACGTGTCGCGTCCGCAAAACCAAAAATAACTTTAGCCCGTTTAGAACTTAATGGTATACTTTTACTTTCGCGATTTCTTAAATCTGTATATGACACTTTGTCTGCGAGACACAAAATTGATAATATTTTTGCATTTTCGGACTCCGAAGTAGCTTTATGTTGGTCGGTTTCCTCACCGCATAGATTTAACACTTATGTTGCTAACCGCATTTCACAAATACAAGAAAATATTTCCACTGATAATTTATATCACGTCGCTGGCCTACAAAACCCCGCAGACTGTATGTCTCGTGGGCTCTCACCTTTACAGCTCATACGGCATGAGCTTTGGTTTAAGGGCCCGCCTTGGCTCTCTTTGCCTATCAACGACTGGCCTATACAAAAATTTATATCAAATCAGTTATTGTTACCGGAAGAAAAAACCGTTTCTCACGTGACAGCAGTTACTGCAATTAATCATCCTCTTATAGAATTAGCTTCACGGTGTTCCACTTGGCGAAAGCTTATTTCATCAACTGTATATGCGCTTAGATTTATAAAAAGGCTCCCGCGGAACAACGTTATTACCGCTGAAGATTTAAATATCGCAGAGTTAAAAATTATTCACGCAGTTCAAACACAATATTTTTCTGATGATATAAAATGCATCGCAAAGGGCCAGCCGTGTTCTCCTAAGTTACGAAAATTATTTCCGTTTTTATGTGACGGACTTTTACGCGTCGGAGGTCGCTTATCGAATTCGACATTAGATTATTCATCTAAACACCCGATTTTATTACCTAAACATGGACGTATTACTGAGTTATTAATTGAATTTTATCACGTAAATAATTGCCATGCTGGGCCGCAGTTATTAATTTCCTTATTAAGATCCAAATATTGGATAATTTCAGCTAGACGTATTGTTCGTCAACGCATTCATCTATGCAACATTTGTTTCCGGTTGAACCCCAAACCTACATTTCCGCCTATGGCAGATTTGCCTAAGTGTAGATTAGAAAAATGTAATGCATTTCTACATACGGGCGTAGATTACCCTGGTCCGCTTTATATTACGCCGTACCGTAAACGTGGTGTTCATAGCGTAAAAGCTTATATATGTATATTTATATGTCTAGTTACTAAAGCAGTTCACATAGAACTTGTTTCAAATTTAACTTCTGCTTCATTTATTGATGCGTTTAAGCGCTTTATTTCGCGAAGGGGTCCTTGTAATTTTTTATATAGCGACAACGGCACGAATTTTGTCGCTTCGAAAGCTTATTTTAATGAACTTTACGAGTTTCTACTCTCTGATGATTATTATAAAACATTTAATAGTGAGCTCGCGAAGCACCGCATTACGTGGCGTATGAACCCGCCTACGGCTAGTCACTTTGGTGGCATATGGGAAGCGAACGTTAAGAGCGTAAAGTCACTTTTATTTCGCGTGATTGGTAAACAAATCCTTACGTTTGAGGAGATGTCTACTGTACTCACTCAAATTGAGGCGATTCTTAATAGCCGGCCTCTTTATGTTTTAAGTTCCGATCCGTCAGAACCGCTTGCACTTACGCCTTCACATTTTTTATGTACCGCTCCACTAGAATGTTTACCCGCGGCTGACTTGACCGAGCAGCGATTGCATTTATTGTCTCGTTTCTCTTTAATGGATAAGTTGGTGCAATCGTTTTGGAAACGATTTCAATCTGAATATTTACATAATTTGCAATCCCGCGAAAAATGGAATACTCCTTCGAATCCTATAACGGTAGGCACAATAGTGTTGTTAAATATTGATAACGCTCCACCATTACAGTGGCCTTTAGGAATTGTAACCTGTCTATACCCTGGTAGGGATGGAATTATTCGCGTTGCGGAAGTAAAGACAAAGGCTGGCGTTTACAAGCGTCCAGTTGTGCGGCTATGCCCGCTTCCGACTCAATAGCGTCAAAGACTAGTTCTATTTATTTAGTTTACGTTGTCACTTAGACAAATACATTTTAGTTTAGTTTACTTTTTATTTTTTTTACTCGCTACTCGCCTTAATATATTTAACCGCTCCGCTATGCTACGATATGCGGATTAATTTTCCCTTTGTTGAAGGGTTTCTTCAAGGCCGGGGGGATGTTGGATTTCGTATTTTGCGGGTTTTTAATAATTTCATTATAGGGTAGTTTATGCACTTGCAATTGCCTTAATCCAATCTGTCTCCCATCCTTTTCATACATGTGCACTTTTAGCTATGGCCGTCCTGCTTTCGACGACACCGCGGAGTGCATAGGACATTATATTTTTTCCACCTCTCTCTTGTGAACGTTGTAATGGAAGACACACATGTTGTGATATAGTATCCAAAAATTACTGTGCGATCATACTATTAGTGAACATTTTACATTGTGCAATTTATATAAATACAAAATCTGTGCCGGCAAACGATTTATTTTCGATATAAGTGCTTGAAGGATGACTTGCGACCAAACGGATGGTGTGCTGAGGTAAGTGCGCATGTTCCTTTCCTTTGTCTCCAAGTCTTCAACCATTTTCTTCGTCCTTAAATAGATAAGGCATTTGCAAGGCGCAGTTTATTTTGTATTTTTAATAATATATGATTGTGTATTACCGCCCCCCAGATACAGTCCACTATTAACCTACGCCTAGGGTTAGCCTCTCCATATAAGTATTGAGCACGAAAAATTATTATTTTCCCGCAACCCAAGTTATGGGGGTTTAGGCGCCTCCACCATCCATATCCGATCCTCAGTCTTGTTCCAACATTCTAACCAGACGCCTATCAAATAAATAAAATTGCTTTTTTTTTAAAAAGCTAAATTTCCGAGGCTCACAGTATTAAATGGTGGCAATGGTGGTGGATTCAAAAAAAGTCCCCGGTACGTCTTCGAAAACTAAAATCGACGCGTGTGTTTGTGCGTGTGAATGAAAGCGCCAGCTCCATTGTGTGTAACAGTTGCGTTATTGCACAGAGTTCCAGTCCGCCCCTATAGGTCGCCCAATCGTTCGTAAAAGGCCAATTGCTGCATGCCATTTGTACTGCAGCCGGTCTTTGCCCAGAACCAGCGAGTCTATCTCCGCTGTGGCGCACAATTCAATGCTGCGACCGTTATGGGAATATATTGGTCGCGGCACTGAATGCACGACGGGACGACCCAAGGCTTATCGTCACGCAGACTTCCCACGCACGGCAAGTTCAAGTTCCAAGAAATGATTACTATCTTTATCGTGCTATCTGCATTCTAGTGACTTTATAATTATGTTTAGGTCATTGCTATTATCACATATTAAATAAGTGTTTTAACTGATTATGATGAAATTATATTAGCGTTTCTCACGGGTTTTACTGAAATATTTTATATAGTTTCTTTATTATTATTTTTTATATTATACAATGGCAATGGATATAAACCCAGAAGTCCCAAATTTGAAAATCCTGATATTGTTAATACCAACACAGAGGATGATAGTCAAAACCAATGTCCACCACCTCAAGGACCTTCCACTATGTCGGGTGCACAAAGAAAAATTACACCAAATTTGAGAAATAGAATTATCCAGTTTGCTAAAATTTATAAAACCGTACGACCATATTAGAGAAAAGCTAAATTTGCCGGAGAATCCCAAAAGGATATACAATTAAAGTATGTTCTCTGCCAATTAGAAGGTAAGGCAGAGACCGCTTGTTCTATAAAAGAATTCATCACTTGGCAACAATTAAATGAGTTTTAGAAAACTCAGTTCAGTGAACGAAAGCATAAGAGTTCATGGAAATCTAGAAAAAAATTTTAGGGCAAATGAAATCCTTGACTTTTAGTGACATATATGCCAGTATTGACCAAAATGATGCTTTTAATAAAATTGATGATTTTTTTTTTCTTTGTCATACAATTTGTGCTTTCCTATTATTACTGTTCGAGTATCGTTGCGAAAACGGCCAAAAAGCAAGGGCATAAAACTTTGCTCCAAGCGAAAACGGCAACTACTCTGGAAATACAGGACTGGAAAACACGATCTGCGAAGGACAAAATTAATTTTAAATCTTATTCAACGCGGCTAAATCGTATAATAAAATGGACTCAAAAATCACAAAATGACTTTTATATACAAACAGCAAATAATAAAACAAAAGCTAGTGAGGATATTATTAATAGATATAATTTTAATAAACCGAAGCATGACATAAAAAAAGGATTGAATATCGATGGTTAAGTTAAACCTTTTACACCGGACATCAGACATAGTTTTAATCCACTGACATGTAATAACCATAATTCTATTTTCATGAATCCTGTTACACCATTTGACATTAATTTTATTATATTATCCCTAAAAAATACTAAAAATACTGGGTATGATGATATATCCACTAATGTTATTAAAAATGTATCTTAAGCTATTTTTCCAGTACTATGCCATATATTTAACTTATGTATTTCTCATGGTGTTTATCCTGACAAATTAAAAAAGGCTATTGTGAAACCTTTGTTTAAAAAACAAAACAGAGACATGATGTCCTGATGATGATGATGAAACATGGGCCTGATCAACTCCAAAGCAAGAGCAGAAATGCCAGAGGATTGGGTGGAAGTTTTTGAGTATGCTCGTCAAAGACCCTCTCCCTTTGATGTTGTTGAAGTCAGTAAATCATTTTTTTAAGCGTGGACCCAGCATCTGGACCAAATGTATGCGAAAAAATCTACATTCCCATCTCGCCCTATTAAAGAATTGAAAATCGAAAAAGGAAGCAAAAAAATATTTTTTCGTGATTCTTATAATGAGGCATGGGAAGAAAGAAGCTTGCATCACAGGAAGCGGAATACAAATAATTTGAGTAAGAATGAGTTCTTTTTGCCTCCCTCAAGCTATTATGAAGACCTTCCTATATCAAAAGCAAAATATGAAGATCTATAAGTATTAAAGAAGTTTTGCGGTACTAAGGCTCAAAAATATTACTATATACTAATATTTGTCTTAAGTAAAACATTAATTAAAATAATAAAAACAATGATAAAACATCACACTTTTTTATTTATTGAAACATTTCAGGATATTTTTATTTAACATACAAACAGGTTGTCAAAGGGTAACGGGTTCATTGCACTAATCGACCCCTTTTAGTAGTGTTGATTTATGTATTACTTTAAAAATAAATAATCTACTGAGAAACTATACATAACATTCACATAAAAATTCCTTTCTTCTTTGCACTGGATTTATATTAAACTTATAAAATAGTTAAATAATATAGTAGATGGTAAATAGCACGGTACTGCAATCTCAAATCTTTTATTTTCAATTTTCTCTAATTATGTTAATTGCTGATGAGCCCCTTCTTTTCTTGTACCCTTCAAATGCGAAATTGATGCCTCTGTAAATAATTGGCAACATCTTTTATCAAGTGTAGCAAGGTAATTACATAGTAGGAGTTCTGATAATTTTCAAGACTGTGACTTTATCAAAAGTTCCTGAGCCTTTTTTCATAGAAATTATAAATAAGAATAGTATTTATACATTGCTAGGGCAGTTGGTCATAGAAAATTTTACCATGTCCTTTAATATGACAAATTGTAATGATGTTGAATACTCCCATTAACAGTAATTTAAAGCTAGAAAAAGATGTTGAAGTTTGTAAATAATATCCTTACCGACAATTATTAAGAAACTTGATGTACTTAAGTGTTTGAACTTGCCCAGACATTTAATAATAATGTACGCTTTTTTGTCAATTTAATAATTGTTATACACTCACGCATTGGAGGCATGTTAAACGAATTTTAAAATATTTAGTTACACTAAATCTTATGGGCTAATGTTTGGTAAAGATGATCAGCCTTGTCCAGTACAGAGGCCGAATATATGGCGATAACAGAAGCTAGTTAAGAGGCTACATATTTAAAAAACTTGTTGAATGAGATTGTTGATTTTTGTAATTATACAATAACCTTATTTAAATGATAATCAGTGGGCTCAGAAATTGTCAGAAAATCCTTTGTTCCATATACGAACTAAGCACATTGATGTGCGTCACCATTTTGTTAGAGAAGCAGTCACTAAAAACTTGTAAAGGAATACAGAGTATTTAGATTATTTTGACAAGTGAAGATGTTAGAATTAGTATCAAAATATTAGTTAGCATACTACTAGCGCCATCTTTTGGAAACTAATTGTATCGCCTATCATTTGTCTTTAATCTATGAATTTAAGAAAATAAAATTTAGTCTTTCAACAACCTCCCGGCGTGTTTCATCAAACTTTTATTGGCGCGACGCAGTGAATCGTCAAGGTACATACAGGTAAAAGACTGATTGGTCGATATGATGATACGCTTTCAGGAGGTTTGCCCTGTTTATGAATGAGAATAATCTCAGCTACTTTCCATTGTGGGGGACAGAAACTTCTTAACAATATAGCATTATACAACTGTGTTAGGAATACAAGGCCAATATCCGGAAGCTCACGTAGTATTTTAGCAGTTATTAGGTCATACCCGGGGGCTTTATGCACTTTGAATTTTAAGATTGCTGACTTAAATTTAGGTATTGGTAAGTCCATTTGGTAGGTCTTATTTAATTGGTCCTGCACAGTTTTTGATTTTGTACCAAGGTCGGGGTTGGGTTTGAATACTTGACTTAGGTGTTCAGCAAAGATTTGGGCTTTTTCTGCGTCGGTTTTAGCCCATGTTCCGTCTTCCTTGCGTAAAGGGGACTTGTATGTTTTAGGCTGTCGTAACTTTTTCGTAGCCTTCCATAGAGAGTAGTTTGTTGCACTAGTTGCATCCAGGCCTGTCAGGTACTTTTTGACACTAGTATTTTTATTTTCTTTTATTAGTTCCTTCAGTTCGTAGGTAAGTTTATTAAAAATGGTTTTATCAGTAGGATGACGAGTTTCTTGCCATTTTTAAGCTTTCCGTTTTCTTTGTATATAGTTAGCGATTTCCTTGGGATGTGAAACATTTGATATTTGTAGGCAAGGCGTTGGAATTGCAGGCCATCCAGCTTGCTGGATGCAACTGTTAAACATTTTTACAGCTTCGATTATGTCATTATCCGATTTAAGAGGAATATCTGTAATTAAATTTTTATTCACTTCTTCTCGAAAGTATTCCCAGTTAGTTTTGTTTGTATGTAATCTACACTTAGGTTTATTATTATTTACTTCCTTATGTATGTCAATAATAATAGGAGAATGGTCTGAATGCAAGTCATAATTTGTATAACATACTATTTTTGATTCTGACAGGTATTTGCTTACGAAAAAGTCTACAAGATCAGGCTTGCGTTTTAAGTCCGTTGGCCAGTAAGTTGGTTCCCCAGATGTGATTATAGTTAAGTTAAGAGCCAGAGAAATCCTATAGGGTTCACGACCTTTGACTGTTGTAATTCTGGATCCCCATATTATATTTTTAGAGTTGTAATCACCTCCCGCAATAAATCTCTGTCCAAGTGTTTCAAAGAAGTTTTTGTAGTTTTCATATTTGAGATTATATTTAGGTGGTATATACAGAGCAGACATTGTTATTTTTCCATTACTGTCTTCTATTGTTATGTTCGTCGTTTGGATAGCTTCAGTGCAGTAAGAGTCCGCCTTGTAATGCTTAATGTTTTTGCGGATGAGTATGCCAGAGCCTCCATGTGCATTGCCATCAGGGTGTATAGTGTGATAAAGATCGTATTTTGAGATTTTAAAGAAGCTTTTAGTCGTAAAGTGAGTTTCGGAAATTAATAATATGTCTATTTTATTTGTGTTTAGAAATGTTTCCACTTCAAGAGTGTGATTTGAGAGCCCATTGGCATTCCAAGTTGCGATTCTTAGTCAGCTGATTTGGGTGTTCCGAGTCAGCTGAGTTGTCAGGTTGACGAGGAGGTTAGTGATAGTTGTCATTTGTTGCATGATTTGTTTAAACATTTCCATCAATTGTTGTGTGTCTGACTTGTCTGTCTGTTTTGTCGGATTTTGTGATGATAAAGGGGTATTATCTTTTGAAGGGGGTTGTTTAGTGGTATAAGTTTTGTTTTTGTTGCCGACTACTGTTGCGTAACTTGGTTGGTCGTCTATGTTAATTGTTGAGTAGCTTTTTGTAATTTCTTTCGTCTCGTGTTGTTTATTGGCTTGGCGTGATTCTCTTGGAATTTTTCGTGCATTTGGAAACTTTTGACTAAATACATCTTTGTATACTATGCAGCCTTTGTAATTTGCGGGGTGGTTTCCTTCGCAGAGTGTGCATTTGACAGTGTCCGATCGCTCTGTACGAGAACACAAAGCCGTTTTGTGATTTCCAGCACATTTAATGCATTTTGGTTTACGTCTACAATATGCTTTAGTACAGCCATATTGTTGGCAGTTAGCACATTGGGGAATACTACGAGTTGGACGTGGCGGCTCTATTGTAACTGCTTGTCCCAGAAGCACTCTAATGTCGTAAATTTCTTTGTTGTTGCTTTTTTGTAGTATTTCAACTATAAACATACGCAATGGGTTTTTAGTGACTCTCTGTTTCATGTTCCAAATATTCATGACATTGTGACCGTATTTACTAAGTGCAATTTTAATTTTAAAGTCTGTAGAAGAGTGCATATTTTTAACAATCGCTTTAGGCTTAATCTTTATTTTCAAGTTCTTTTACAATGATTTTATAAGCATCTGATGTTTTAGGTCGAATTTTGACTTGATCATTTCGTAGTATTTTTCATTCATAATTCTCATTAGCACATTCATTTAGTAAGATCGAGAGTGGTTTAATATTGGTAACATTGTCTACAAAAATAGGAGGAGGCCTAGCCTCTTTTTCTTTCTGTGCAGGAACATCGGCTAAAGTATCATCGTCCGGTAGGTTTTCAAAGGAGTTAGAAGTTGGTATCGGTTGGCTTAGCCAGTATGTGCTGCTGGTTTTACTTTGTTTTTTTTTGTCGCTGTACGTTGTCAGGAATAATCTTGTCTCTTTTACGTTTAGGTACCTCTGTCCAGTTGTCGTTCGTCTCATCAGGTGTGTTTCCAATTTGATCTTGGGTAACATCCAAGTTTTTTCTTGATGTCTGTCTCATAAATAGGCCTGGGTAAATATCTGTTGCCTCATTACTTTTTGACTTGTGTTAGTTGTTGTAGGATCCTTATCAGTCAGCAAAACTTTGCCCCCCCCCCCCCCCCCAGAGTACGCGGGGCAGCCTGAGCTTAGCTCAGGGAGGGATTCTCCGGCAACGCCGGTACCCTCCTGGGGTAATTTCTCTTTTAATGTTGCTTCCATGATGTTTGTTGATTTTAAATCGGGGTTGTCTCCCCTAGCCAGAGGTTCGGTTATAGCGCCGAAGGCTCGCTGCTGCCCTTCATACTTAGCTACTACAGTCACAAGGCAGATGTTATGTGTGAAGCTTGTATCAAACTGTAGCATTGTCCGGGAGGGACGACCCACAAGTTGAAGTGTGGGCCCATCGCAAGACTGCATCGGCAGTTTTACAATGGCGAAGACGTAGTGTGAATAGGACTTGACGGTGCACGCCTAATAGCCCAGCTTCACACGCCAGGGCGTGCGTTACGGCATACTCAGCTTTTTATAGAAGTGCGTTTCCTGGCAGAAAAATCACCCCACTGAGACCAAACACCAATCTTCCCTTCCAAATTGTGAAACTATGATACCTACAAAACTGCAATACTAGAGTATTGATCATGTAAACAAATTACTTGCTAAAATTTTGAATTTGTTTTTTATATGAAAAGACTATGAAAAAACTACGAAAAAGAGTACCGGTATCAAAACAGGAAGAAATGTTATACAAAATCTTAAGAAACATGCAAATTAAATTAAGCAAGTGCCGCAATAAATATAAAAAGTATTCAGTTTCAGTTAAAATGTTCAGCAATGTGATGACGAACCAGTCGTTACTGAAAACTATCGAAAATATGACAAGTGCAGGAAGGATATTAAGATTGCTGCAATTTCGGGAGCTACAAAAAAAATCCAAAGGGCGCAGGTTCACTCTCCAAGAAAAAATAACATCTTTGTTTTTATACAAAAAAGCCCCAAAGCTTAAAGATTACTCAGGAAAATCCTTCTTCTCCAAGCACCACAAATTTTAGAAAAAATAGTAAAGAAAGCGGTAATCACACCAGGAATAAATAAAAAAGCTTTTCATCAATTATAAATAAATCTAAAACAATGAAGAAGGAAGATACATATTGCGCCTTGTTATTTGATGAGGTTTCTTTACTAGCCAATGTAAATTATAATGAAACCCAAGACTAAATATGTGGTGAGGTTGTAGATGGAAATATAACAAAGTTTGCCAACCATGCTACTGTATTCATGATTAGGGGTTTAATAAAATATTATAAGCAATCTATTGCTTATACGTTTTGCAATGGAGCCACAAAAGCAACTGTTTTAAAAGATTTTATAAAAGAAATTATAAGTAAATTGCAAGAAGCTAGCTTCCAATTCATTGCGATAGTGTGTGACCAAGGCACCAACAACCAAAAAGCAATAAAAAGCCTTATTGAAGACAAACGTCAAAATTTGTTGGTGGCCGGGGCTGAATTAAAAAAGAATACTTTTGACGTGAATGGAAGCAAAATAATACCACTATATGATCGCCCTCACCTGTTGACGGGTATCAGGAATAACTTGATAAACAAAAATTTGAAATATGTCAATGCAGACAAAAAGATATGCGTGGCCAAATGGGAACATCTTCTCTTAACATGTAATTCCCGAGAAGATGGGGAAAATGAGGGTGAAATTCGCCACTCAAGTTTTTAGCCAAATTGTTTCATCAAATATGGGTTATTTGGCAGGTATGATATTATGTTTTATTCTTATATTAGTTACTGAAAATCTTAATTTGAATATTTATAAATCTAATGGAGTCATGCACTTTTTTCGCTCATAGTTTCCATATGTTATAATAAGCACAAATAAGTTGCTAGCACTGCAGGAATAAAAAAGCAACATTCAGTGTTGTATTTAAAACAATATTAAATATTGCTTTTTATGTCCAATAGAAACAGTCCTTCTTGTTGAAACAACAGACTTATCTAATAGTGTTATTTTAATTTTAGATAAAGGCCTTCTGCCCACCGAATGTAAAGATACAACAGATATATTGCTACTGTTTGACAAATTATTTGACAGCATGAATTGGAAAACAATATTTAAAGCCATTAACGCCAAATTCAGCCCTTTCTCTCTATTGCAGTCTTGCAGTATGGTTGCACATTTGAATGTCACTGAATTCTTTACGTGTTAGATAAAAATAGATATATTGCCATGGTAACATTACCATGCAAAACATGGATACATACATATGTATCCATGTTTTCACATTTGCTATTATTTGATCTGTTAATTTTGCCCTTTTATATTCCAATATAATGCGAAAATATGTATGCCAAAGTGATAGGGGCTACTTGTATGTGACTTGTGTATAAAATTTAATGTTGCAGCTTTCAATGTTTTTTTATCTTTATTGAAATTCACCTGCGATGCGAATGGAATAAATTTGTTGATATGCAGTTTATTTATGTTATTGTTTCAGGTAAGCATGTGACGTGCGCCTACTCCAACTGATACGTGGGACGACGAAGTGGATGTTGAGCGTACTACGCCTGCGCTCATGGTTAATAATACTCGATTATTGTTTTTCTGAGGTAAATAAAATTATTATTTTTTTAGCTTCATTATTTTTAACCAATGATGGTAAATCCACAATTATACCGTCACTGACAAATTTTGCGGTCAATTGAAGGTCTCGAATAAATAATAAAAAAATTATCACAAGAGCATAAAATCACTTCAATTTGGACTTGCCATTTGGACCAGGATCCCCTTGAAACTTTTTTTGGATCTATTAGTAGTCATGGCTGCAGTAACAATAACCTAAGTCCTGGTGCATTCAGTCCTCTTTAGAAGATAAAACACTTTCCCTGTCCTGTTTCAGAGAAGCGCGAAAAGTTATACATTACTGGCCAAATTATGTACCTTGCCGTCGACAAAGCCGCTTAGATCTCTTTTGGCTCAAAATTAAGGCTGGCTTAGTGAATATAATATTTGATAAAAAAAAAAGAGAATGTTCAGAAAATGAATGTGAAAGACAAATTATGCACACTGATGTTTGATGAGATGTCCTTATCACCAAAATTACATTACGATAGAGCTAATGACAAGTTAAAAGGCTTTGTAGATTTGTACAACAATAAAATTACCGATCATACCTTCCGGGAGTGGACCGGTATTGCCTCCGTCGAACAGCTGTTCCGGCTAGCTGCTGATAGAGATGAATACAGGAAGCTAACGGCCAACCTTCAGGATTGAAGAGGCACTAGAAGAAGTAGATCATATCTTGCTATTTATGATCAAGGGTGTGAAAGCCAATTACAAGCAGCCAGTGGCGTATTATTTTACGAATAGTGTAAATAAATGAAATATGAAGAATGCAATTACGGAAGTAATAAAAAACTTGAAGAAACTGGACCGACTGTTCTGTTCACAGTTTACGATCAGAGCGCGGCAAATGTTAGTGCTATCAAAGAATTTGTACAAGATAGCAAAAATAAATATTTTAGAGCAGGAAAAGCGCGGCGACATGATTTTATCGAGGTTAATAAAAAAAAAGATAATTCCGTTATTTGATGTTCCGCATTTGCTCCAAGGCTTAAGGAACAGTTTATTAAATAAAAATTTGATTAACACAGATTAAAATGACAAAAATAAACAAAAAATGTGAAGTGGAAATACTTTCAGCAAGTTTTCGAAGTTGACAAGTGTCTAGGTGAATTAAGGTGCCTTTATAAATTAAAAGTAGAACATTTAATCCCGGATCAAATAAAATAAATGCGAGTGAAAAATGCAGCTCTAATATTTAACAGTGTTGCTGTGGTTACGGAACATTGGTCAGCTAGAAAACTTGTCGCGGAAAAACGTTGCCAAATAATACCTTTTGTATCCATGATTGATAAATTATTGAATTCATCCACTTTATACATTCTTAATGGAAATTATAAAGGTTAAAATTCTCCTCACCATCAACTTTGGCAAAACGCCAGGGGCGGTTTATACACTAGGCCCGCTAGGCCCGAGCCTAGGGCGCCGTGGGCGCCACGGGCCGGCGAAATTCGCAAGTTTGCGCGCCCCCTTCTCTTATGCACCCATACAAATCGTACGCCCATTGTGAAACATCCTGACAATTCAATTTTTTTCGTGCTCAATCCATTTTTGTTGTTAGACATTTCTGCGAACAAATTTCCCACCCTACAGTCCCTACATTGTAGTACAACCACAGAACAGAGAAAGAGGTTAGAATGGCCTTGTGGGCGGGGCAGGCGCGTTCCAGTTATGAGCAAATGCTCATAACCTAACCGTTACGCGCGATCCCGTCGTTTAGTTGCCCGCGCACGTTCAGTGAGAGAGTATTGTGATTATCGCTTAAAATATGCCTTTGTGTGCTGTAATTACTTGCAAAGCAAGGAGTCAAACATCAAATCTATCTAAAGCAGGGATTACTTTTCATCGGTAAGTATAAAACTTCTTAGGGCCCTTTTCCTGTCATGCGTTTTTCCATCCGTACTCGGATCTGGTCCGCATGCGTGCCGCCCACAATCTATCATTTCATACATGTTTTTACTATCATGCGGGCAGCCCGCGAGCGGTACGCGGATCGGCTGCGGCCTCGCAGCCCGCGTGCGTTCTAACCGGACGCGGGCGGCGTTCTTCTACTCTCAGTGTTGTTTTTACTGTGACGCGGAACGCACGCATGGTTATAGACGCCAACAAAAATGAAAATTGATACGGAGAGAGTGATAATTGAAGTGCACTTTCGTCCTGCATTGTGGGATAAGCAAAATGCTTTGTATAAAAATCGCGATGCAAGAGCAGCAGCTTGGCTAGAAATTTGCCAAGAAATAATTCCAGATTTCGACAGTCTTACTAAGGCCGAACAGAAAGATTTTGGTGAGTGTTATACATTTAATTATTTTTATTCTAATTCACTGTCATATATACTTATTATTCTATCGCTATAACTAGTCTATATCTATCTATCTATCTATTCAGTCTCCGGATTAAAACTTAAAAATTGAAACGTCATAGCCACAGCATGTATAGGTCGGTAATTGTTAGCTGACATTGATGTGGTGCGGGGGGATGATCAACCAATGACGAAAGAGGTACCTACGCTATCCCCCGTCGCAGGTCCTGCCAAATAGACACAAAAATCCTTTCTGCGCATTTCCGGAAGTGTAGTCAGGCAGCTTTCAATCCCCGATCTATAGGTAACCGGCAAAACATTCAAACAATATTATCTATTTTAACACTAACATAATAGATACTATTCGCCAACGCCTCTGGCACGCGGAGTCATAAAACAATTAAGCACTATAGTTTTGTTTGAATATTTTTTCATTCAAATATTCGATGAAAGCAGCCGGGGCATCGCTACGGTCCCATAAGATTTCTTAGAGAGTGTGAGAGAGAGGGCGAAATCGTCAGTACTGCTCTCATGTTTTATGACTGCGCGTGCGAGGAGTGTTGGCGTCTAGTAGGTATAAACTAATTTATACATTTTATTTGTTTAGCGTACTAGGTATATTGGCAATATAATATTTATGTATCTATTTATTATTAACAATAATAATTTAGGTAAGTAGGTATGTTATGGTTAGTAAGTAGGTAAGTATACATCATAGTTTTAAGCTTAGGTATACATGTAGTAGGTAGCTATTATTTTACACTTTTGGTTTATAAATTGAAACTTAACTAAGCGCTTAACTAAATTAGTGATTCTAGGATACCTATAACTGAGTAGGTAGGGACAAGGTAAGTAGGTAGTTTACACTACACGTGAGCTATCCCGCTCGCACTTATTGTGGATTAGGCAGCTACCCAGCGAATCATCGAACGATGGACGCATTGTTTGTTTTATCGTTAATAGAGACGTGACAAACACTCATAATTAATTATTAAATTACGGATAACCCACGTTTAGTTTTCGCCGGGTAGGCTCGTGAGTTATCCGTAATTTAATAAATAAATTTGTTTATATCAGTAAATAGGTACAAAATATAGTATGGAACATAATATCATGAGCCTGAACTAGTTCGAAACTAAATTGATACCTACAACAATGATCTAAATTAGTTAAATTAATATTTAATTAAGCATTGTTTGTTACTCACATTGCTTTTTTGAGTTAGTCTTTTGCTCCGGAGATTGATTAGTTATTTCGAGATTGATAATTACATGATTTTTATAGCTTATAGGTACTTATGGGTATAACAATATACCTACCTACGTTTGAAAACATTCATTTCGAAATTAATCTAGCAATCAGTTAGTAGTCCATTAAAATATATAACGGTCTTGCCACGAAACTTTACCTTCATCGCTAATAAAGTAGTCAGTGAAAATATCTCTGACAGCGTAAGATGATGATGGACTCCTTATGTCTCGTGGTAAATCTACGAGTCCACGTGATTTGAAAGTATGATTTACAACGTACCCGTCGCGTTTTCGTATATAATTATGTAGTACACATGTTGTTTTGACTATTGATACAGCCAAATCCTTTTTCACGTTCATAGGTCGGTGGTAAATCCTAAATTTATTCGAAAGAATGCCAAAACTACATTCTATAAATCTTCGGGCTCTGCATTGTCGATAGTTATAAATTTTCTTTTTGTAAGACAAATCTCTTCGAGCGTAAGGACGCATGACATGTATCGATAATGCAAATGCCTCGTCTCCCACTATAACAAAAGGTACTTTTGGTCTTGTTTGCGACGTGTTTGAAGCATTATCATTAATTGGTGGTAAAGGCTGGGGCTCGGGAACGTCCAACGTATTGTTTTCCAACTGGGTATATAATTGACTTTGCTGGAAGATTGCCGAGTCAGAATTACTACCATGAGATCCTACATTAATATATGTAAAATTATAGTCAGAATCACACATGGCTAATAGAACAAGTGAAAAATACTTCTTGTAATTGAAATATAATGATCCGCTCTGTTCTGGTTGTATAACGCGAACATGCTTTCCATCGATTGCGCCAATGCAATTGGGAAACTGTGAGTGGGCAAAAAATTTGTCTGCAATATTTTTCCATTGCGTGTGATTTGCTTTCGGAATACATTCTTCTGATAGTTCATTCCAAATAATACGACAAACTTGTCGCACTATCTTACTTATCGTTGTAATTCCAATTTGGTAGGTCAAATGCATGTCGGTCATAGTGTTTCCAGTAGCTAAATACCTGCAAAGAAAACGTGATTTTATTAGGTGTATATTTGTTTCAGATAAAAAAATCCAGCAGAGGTGGCGCACCGCTAGAGATATGTACAAAAAAGAGAAAATGGTCGGAAACGAATCATCAGGTTCGGGAGCAAAAAAGAAGAAAAAGTATGAATACTATCAAATGTTGACTTTTTTGGACAGAGTGATAGATACTGCGACAGATGACTCACTACTACCTGAAGGTGATGATACTGATGATGTGGTAATCCCATCATCGCATACCAAAGCACTGTCGCCACCATCTACTTCGGCACCCCTTACACCGCTACCGTCTGCGTCGACTTCGACAAATCAGCAGCCCATCCGACCAACACAAAATAAGGGGAAGAAGGCAATGTCTTCTTTTGAGAATACTTTACTAGGATATTTGAAAAATAATCAACTAGAGTTAGAAAGTGAAGATTTAGCATTTTTTCAATCATTGCAGCCTACTCTTAAGAGATTTACAACTTACCAGAAAATGATGTTCCGGACTAAAGTAATGCAAGTTATCATGGAGATGGAGATGCCAAATATAAATTATTCGATGTCAGGAAGCAGTTCTGTAACAACACCACTAAGTACTCCTAGTCCATACGATATGGGCAGCAATATTCCTGCCAATGCTGTAGTATTTGCGAGCGACATAACTAATCCTGCTTATAATACTACGAGCAACGTGTCTGGTCTAATTGATAATGTGGCTATTGTCGATGGCAACACACGAGAATCCATCAATACTCCTGTTAACGAATGCTATACATCTGCTTCTGATCATAATGCGGCTGAATATCATAGTCAGTACAATATTGAAACAAGTATCCCTGCCAATACTGTAGCATTTGAAAGCGACATTACTAATCCTGCTTATAATACTATGAGCTACGTGTCTGGTCCAATTGATAATGTGGCTATTGTCGATGGCAGCACACCTGAATCCATCAATAATGAGAATAACAAAAACTGTACACCTATTCCAAAGGAGAATACGGCTAGATCTGAGACATATCAATAATTAGTTCACTTGCAATTTTTTTATTATAAAACTATTCAATTTTAACGTATTTTGAGTGTAATTAATAGTTCTTTCATTACATGCTTTAAATATACATTTCTGATTACTTTATCGTGTCAACTAATTATTTAACTACCCCACACCTACCCTACACCTACCCTACACCTACCCGACACCTACCCGACACCTACCCTACACCTACCCTACACCTACCCTACACCTACCCTACCCCTTCGCACTCCGCTTTGACCCCATCTCCCCTTTTTTTGAAAACAAAAAATACCTTTCGTGGGGCTCAAGGTATGTGCACATCAAATTACATCAAAATCTTTCTCAAAAATCACAAAAATCTTTCCTCTTTATAATATTAGTGTAGACTAGGTATTAATTTACCTTAAAGTAACGGCTAAACGCTCCACAGGACTTATTGCGATTCTTCGTAAACTGGATACAGCTAACTTATGTTCAATTCTTCCCAGCAACTCATCAAAAGAACGAAGCGACATTCGGAAGTAGTTCTTAAATTTACGATCGTTAAGTCGGAGATTTTGATAATTTACATTAAACATACCAGTAAATTGTCTGGTTTCAAGATATGGATCTACTCTGAATTGTTTTTTATATTTGTTTTTTTTTAAAATGATATAAGCGGTAATCACTTTCTTGACGTTCATTTTTGGACACGAGTGTACTCACTGGCGACACGCACGAGACTGCAGCGAAACGGTAAATCTTTGTCCTGCGTGTGGCCAGTAGCGTGCTATCACCATGCAGACCAGATCCGCGTGCGGACGAAGAAACGCATGACAGGAAAAGGGCCCTTAGTTAGACTGATATTTTAGTAAAAATTCGTGAAATACTAATTATACGATAAATCACATATAAATTTCCATAAAAATATTCATTGCTGACAAAGTACGCTCGTCATTCTTTCGACGACATTCAAAATACGTAATGTAGTACGGTTCGAGCAAGAATGACGCATGGACCACAAAGCGCTGCACGTGGTGGCATGTAGTACAAGGTCATTGCACACAGTAGGTACAAACTACCACAACTTTAGTGGTGTCTTGCGTCGTACACTTTACATTGTCGATAGATTTTATCGATGGAATTTTAGCACCTAATAATGGAATTAAAGTAACTTTTATAAATAAATAAAAGCTGATTATAAATGTATATACAATATAAATTTAAAGCTGAAGAGTTTGTTTGTTTGATTGGTGAAAGCGCTTATATGAGGAACTATTGATGCGATTTAAAAAATATTTTTGTGTTGGGAAGTGCATTTATTGAGGAAGGCTATAGATTAATAAAACATAATAATACGACTAGGAGGAGCGGAGCACCAATAAAAAAATATGGAAAAGATCCATTTGAGAGCATCCGTTGTGTACGCTGCGTAAACAGTAAAAGTTACACAAAAATCATATATAGCGGAATTGTTCCTCTTTAAAAGTTTTCTAAAAAGCTAACAAACAGCTAATGTCTATCTTTTAAGGGTGACCCTCTATTACTATTTTCCACAAATTAATGTGGCTGATACCTCTAGTTATTAAATAAGTTTTTAACGTATTTCAGTTTTCCCAAAGATCCAGATATATGTGAAAAGTGGATCGAGGTAACAGGTAGAGAAGACTGGATTCCCACAAAGTTTAGCACCATTTGCTCAATACATTTCAATGAAAATGATTATGATATAAAAAAGTCTGGGTATAGGTATTTAAAAATCGGTGCAATACCACATGAAAGAGTCGTAAATTTATATACACACATCAAAAGTGTCTAGGGATCAAGCATTTTTAAGCAGATTCCTTGAGATTGAGATGTGGCTTTGTAATAAATTTATGATTTTATAAATTTATATGGATCCTTTTTGGTGCATTTCATAATTTGAATCAGGAACTGTGAATCAAATTCGAGTAAAAGATGAAAATCAGCTGTCAATATTTTCCCTATAAAAACATACAACGCATTGAAGACATTATTAGTGCTACTGTTTCCCTACTACTGATTAAAACCAACGTTATTATGGAGCGGCGACGTCATTTAAGCAGGGAAGAAATGCTCAGAGCCGTGGGAATGATAGAAGCTGGTTCCCGGCAACGTACTGTGGCTTTAGCTCTGAATACAAGTCAGAGTGTTATCAGTCGACTTTGGACACGATACCGAAGCACTGGTACCGTGGCTGAGCGCCATGGAGGACGGTATCGCTGCACCACACGGAGACAAGACCGATACATTCAAATCTTAACTCGAAGAGCTCCAACAATAACCGCCATGATGTTAGCCGTGAGGCTTCATCACTCTTCAGGGAACTTAATTAGCGACCAAACAGTCAGAAACCGCTTGCATGAAGTGAACCTTCATTCCCGAAGACCGCTACGGGTACCACCTATAGCAATGCACAATCGTAGGATTCGATATCAATGGGCTCTTGAACACAGAAATTGGGCAGAAGAACAATGGCGTTTCGTGTGCTTTTCTGATGAGTCTCGTTTTGGTATGAGACCGGATACAAGACGTATACGACACTGGAGAACCCCTGGACGCCAACAGCGATTAAAATCCTGCCAGGAAGTCCATCCTTATAGTGGTGGAACCATCATGGTATGGGCGGGTATTTGGATCGGCGGAAGAACTGAGTTGATTTGGATCAGAGGCAACCTCAACGCTCAAATTTATGCTGAGACGATTGTATCAGACGTCATCGTTCCTCTACAAGTGCAAATCGGTCCCTTATTTCAGTTAATGCATGATAATGCACGACCGCACACCGCAAGAGTTGTAAGACAGACTCTCGCCGCAGCTAACATCAATGTCCTGCCCTGGCCTGCTCAGTCGCCAGACTTGAACCCGATTGAGCATGCATGGGATATGCTACAGAGAAGAGCTCTGCCGAATATGGAGGGTATCCAGTCGCAAGAAGACCTTTTTTTGTTGTTGCAACGAACATGGGCGGCCATTCCACAGCGTGATTTGGATGAACTCATTTTGAGTATGCCAAACCGATGTTCTTGTGTTGTTAGTGTTCGCGGTAGAAATACGGATTATTAATTGTTTAAGTTACCCAATAAAATTTTAGAGAAAACTGTTATTTCAGTCTTTTTTTCGAACTTTTGTGTTAGTGGTTCAAATGTCAAAAATCCCTTTATTAGGAAAATGGCAAATTTCTTTATTAATGCAAAGGTGACTTGGTTTATCGTTACTGTGACAAACGAAAACACTTTATTTGATGAATCCTTAAAGAAAATTTTAATTAATATCAATCAGGAGAAAAGTTATTGCAAAAATATATGTTGATCCCTAGACACTTTTGATGTGTGTACTTCCGTATGTATATATTTTTGTTATATCTATGTATTTATATAATATACATTACACCCAATGTTGTTCATGCCCTAATAAAAAACATCAAATGTGATATTTGCACTGGAGCCCTAATATCACATACAAGTAATAATTTACATAAATTTATTTTGGTAAAAGATAAAGGTGGCCTGATATATCCGTCTGGTGATGTCATAAAAATATGCGAAAGTGCAGAACCTGTAATACGACAACATTCAGATAATTTGAAAAATGTCCAAAAACAAATTTTAGTCCCAAAAATATTAAAAAAGTTTATTGGCACTTCATTATTTGATGACATATCATTTCATCAAGTCGGTGAATTCCCATATTCTAACCACGTAACAGATTTAATGAAAGTGGTAATTGAAAAATACATAGATATACATCTACATTTCTTGTTGAAAAATAACTTTCAAAAACAAACAAAGCGTCACCTTTTAAATAAATAATATTGTTTCAAGGTCAATAAACAACTATCTGTAGTAATGCGTTTTACATTTAATCATTTTCTGTATTTTTACTGACTTTGACAGGATACAAAAATTACCATACAATCAAGTCAAGTCCAACTCGCACTTGGCATATTTAATATCGATAATATTTCATCGACTCAGTGCTCACCTCTAGCGAAAAATCGGTGTGAACGAATGAACGCTCACAGACACGGCTGTTGTGTGTTGTAAGCGCTGATTCGTTCGGTTGCTTGATGTCGCGTCGTTTGATTGGCTTATTATCTGTTAGCTGGAAGTGTAGTGGGGACGAGCCGGCGACATCGGTTTTCATACTGGCGATCGCTCATCACCCTTCTAACCTCTTTCTCTGTTCTGTGAGTACAACGTACAGCTGGACAAATGAGCGTCAATAAAATGAGTGGCGCCAAGCGCCGTAAATTGGCAAAAGAAAAAGAGGAAAAAGAGTCACTCATAACCAAAAAAATTCCGCGGATTGACACCTTTTTTAGCAATCGGGAAACACTGGAAACAGTTCAAGAAACGGCGCAAGCCGTGCCAGCATCAAGTTCCGCTACAACTGAGGATTCGACGGGCGAGGTAAATATCGACGTACCCTGATAATTTAATATACGTATTAGACTGTTATTTGAAATTATTTTGTATTTTTCTTTCCCCAACGTTTGAGTAAAATTTGAAATAATTAATTATCATCACTCGTAAGAGATGAATCTGAAAAAAGACCTGTGGGTACCAAACGCAAAAATGGCCAAAATAACGAGGCAACCTTGCCTTGCTACTTGGTTCCAAAACGCTCATCTTATCGAGGAGGTTTGTAAAAATATAACGAATTTCAGTCAGGGGTTGCCGAGAACATGCAATGTACCAGGTTTGAATTTGCATTTCTTTATTCCGTTAATTTTTTTTATATTTTCATGAACCTTTTCGGAAGAGAAAGCTTTGGAAACCAACTGAAAATCTTATTATTTTGGCCATTTTTGTTGATTGAGGCTTGAGACCCACAGGTTTTTTTTCATTACAAATGATGAGTAAAAAAAAAACTATTTCAATAACCTATACTAAAACGTTGGCGATTGGAAAATCTATATACATTTTTAAATAACGCAGTCTGATGTATATTTCCTGCCTTACCATTTCCTGCAATATTTTCCGCATTCTCCTGATTTCAGCAAATATCGCGTTTGCAAGTAGCATCTATTGTGGAAAATGAAGAGGAGGAGAAAATAGTCAACGAAAGTACGAATTCAGTGTTTTCTGCGACTGAAACTCGTGGCGATGGTCACAATTATGATTTTCCTCTAGCTGACCCTGGTTTGTGGCCAACAAGAAATTCAGAAATGATTGATTTCATTTTACGAAATCCGTTAGAGCAAGAGGATCCAAGATTGAATAATTTTCGGGCTTCAAAACGCGTTTATGGGTCCAAAACACGATATTGTACAGCCCAAATGTTTTTCCAAAAAACTTCAAATGGTGAAATGCACCGACGAGAATGGCTCACATATTCGCACTCAAAAGGTTGCGTGTATTGCATACCTTGTATGCTATTCTCGACATCAGTGAACGCGTTTACAGAAGGCTTCAACGACTGGAAGAATGATGTGCGAATAGCTGAGCATGAGAGAAGTCTTGGTCATCGAGAAAATACCCAAAAGCATGTACTACGACGAAATTTATTGGGAAAGATTGACCGCAAGTTACATGTGCAATACATTCGAGAATGTAATTACTGGCGACAAGTACTGACTCGCGTTATAGTTGCAATAAAGTTTCTCGCAACCCGAGGCTTGGCTTTCCGCGGAACAGAAGAAAAATTTGGATCGGTCAGTAATGGCAATTATTTGGGGATTCTCGAAGTGATGGCTCGTAACGATCCATTCCTCCAAAATCACATCGATCGGTTCGGAAATCCGGGAAAAGGAAACGTATCCTATTTTTCTAAGGATATTTGCGAAGAATTCATTGCGATGATTTACGACGATCTGCTGAAAAAATTGATTTTAGATATAAAAACGTCTAAATATTATGCGATAAGTGTAGATTCGACTCCCGACATTTCGCACTCAGATCAGCTGACGTTCATTATCCGGTACGTGTGCAAAAACGGAGAGCCCGTGGAACGTTTTTTGCAATTTATACCTATTGAAGGCCACCGCGCGTCTGATATAGAGCAGGCGATTATGCAAGTATTATTCGACAACGATATTGACATAAAGGACTGCCGGGGCCAATCTTACGACAATGCAAGCAATATGTCGGGCTGTTACGGTGGGGTACAAGCCAAAATTATCGAGCGTAATCCTTTGGCGATTTTACGTCCCGTGCGCAGCGCATTCCCTCAATTTGGTGGGTCAAGCAGCTGCTGATTGTTGTTCGAGAGCAACCAGATTTTTTATGTTCGTGCAACACGTTTACACGTTCTTGAGTGCATCTACGTCCAGGTGGGCACAAATAAAATCTAAGGTCGAAAATCAGCCTGGAATGCTCTTGCCCAAAAGTTTGTCTGGCACAAGATGGTCAGCTAGAGCGGAAGCATGTAGAGCACTCGTAAGATCGTGGGAGAGTCTGCGAGACGCCCTCGACGATATTGCGGAAAATGGTGCCGAACAGCCCACCACAAAAGCCGAAGCCGAAGGATTATCGCAACAATTTGGTTTGCTGGAGACCGCCATAATGGCTGTGACTTGGAGCGACATCTTGGAGCGTTTCGAAAAAACGAATAAAAGTCTCCAGCGGGTTAACATCGATTTGACAACAGTCGTACAATTGTACGATGCCCTCCAAGCATTTGTTGTCGGTTTGCGTGATCGTTTCGACGATTATGAAGAGAAAGCGAAGGAGCTATCTCAATGCAGTGAATATGCGCGTGAGAATCAGCGAAGCAGAAGAAGGACCTCGCGATTTGACGAGATAAGCGGTAATGAAGCGATATTAGACGGAAAACAAAACATGCGCATAAAAACGTTTCTCGTCATACTCGATCGATTGTCAGGTGAATTAGAAAAAAGAAATCTCGCGTACAAAAATGTCAACGCTCGCTTTGGCTTCCTCAGTCGTTTGCCATCACTCACGGATGCAGAGATCATCACACAATGTGAAGATTTACAGACGATATACTCCACCGATCTCGACAACGATTTTGGTGAAGAATGTATACATTTCCGGAATTTTATCCGGGAAATTGGATTGACGGATGATGAAATCAACATTGGGAAATGTTTGATGATCATTCGCGAGAAGAATATTGTTGCTACATTTCCCAATATGGATATCGTTTTTCGAATGTATCTCACGCTTTTCTCCAGCAACGCTACAGGGGAACGTTCCTTTTCGACGTTGAAAAGAGTGAAATCTTATTTACGAAATACGATGGGTCAGAATCGTCTCTCTAGTCTCGCGTTTTTATCGTCGAATGCAGAGCTTGTTGATATGACAGAGACCGATGCAATCATTGATAAATTTGCAAGCTTAAAAGCGAGAAAGCGAGCGTTTTAATCGGGTGCACTGAATCGGCAATATCTCCAAAATAAAATATATATGTGCTCCATTCCTACCTACAAACCTACGTAATATGTGTATGATTGAAATTTTGTTTCCGTTGAATTATTTTTGAAATATAAAAATTATTAATTCTAGCCTATGCTTTTTCAACTATTTTATGGAGAGGGGGCGCTAATTTCGTCAGGCCTAGGGCGCCCGTTTTCGTAAACCGCCCCTGCAAAACGCTATAAAATTACTAAAACAATGAAATTAATTATAGGGAAAAAAGACTACACTAATAAAATCCGTTTCGCTGAATCAGTTACAACCAACTATTTAAAATTTTATAAGAACAATAGAAGGTTTTTAAGGTCTGACAACGTGACCATTTTATCTCAAAAATATTCTTTTGATTGCATGTTAACAAAACACTTCAATCAAGATTCTTTGTAATTTTTTTTCGGGAACATTCGTTGAAGTAAAGTCGAAGTTGTAGGGTGCGAAATGATGCCCGCCCCCAATTGTATATCAAATAAAAAAATATCGATTTGCATGTTTCCGAAGTACTCGATCAAAACAATGATTGAATTAATATAGATCACGATGTATTCGAAAATAATGACGAAAGTGACGCAGGTCAAAGTAATTATGTATGTGGATGGGCATTGACGAAATGTCTCACAGATGTAGTAAAAGGATGCAGAAGATGTAGAAATGAATTAGTGACTACAGAGCACTAACAATAATGCTTATATTCGTGCAAAGGAATATAATAAAAAGAAACGGTGGTTAGTTTATCCATCAACCCAGTGCGAGTACACCTTCACTAAAGGTGGATTTACACCAAACGAGCGAATGCTCATTCTATCCCCACTACGTCAAATTCTTCTAGTGTAAACAGGCGTAGAGTATTCTTTCGTTGTTCTTAGTGCGTTCGCAAAGATTCTATAGAATATTCTAAGAATGCTCGCTCGCTCGATGTAAACGGCACAAGAGCGCGTGAACAGTTGCTTAGAACATTCTAGCGTGTTCGGACGCGCTCGCTCCACTGAGCGGTCTCATCAAAGTGTTCTTGTGTTCTAGCGATTGTTTACTTACGTATCGTATCAATTAAATTATGGATTGGTCTCAAGAAAAATGTTTATTAATGATAGAAGCCTACCAAAATGCCAGATGTCTATGGGATCCGACATATGAACATTATAAAAATACAACTTACAAACAAAATGCTTGGCAGGAAATCGCAACACTACTGGAATGTAATAATGTTGAAGAATTCAAAAAAAAGATACTCGCTTCTTGCATCTTACCGACGAGAAAGGCAAAAAACATTGAGTACGAAATCAGGCAGTGGTGCCGATTGTACTTATAACTCTAAATGGTTTGCATTTAAAAGTATGCACTTTTTGATGGACAAATATAAACCGATGAAAACAATTGATTTCGACTCTAACCAAAATAAAAAGCAGGTAGTTATGTTTATTTATGGGGTATTATAGCATAATTAAGCAACTTTCTTAAAAATTTCTTGAATTTTAAAAGTGATTAGGCAAAGCGGCTAGTAGATGTTTTACTCTATTTATTTAATTTAATTCTTCAAACGGTTTTTATGCAGTTTATTAAGTACATTTTGCTTTTATTATACAATATTGTTTTGCCATGGCAAAATATTAGTCAAATTAAAATAGTCTGAAAATTCTTTCCGGTTTTATTCACATTGTAAAGTGTGTCTTCGTCCAGTGTTGGGTAAAGGGAGAAATGATGATAAACGGCCCACATTTCTCCACGGGCCTGGAATAACGACGTCCTCTTCAATTCTGTCCATCATGCCCGGTGAATTATACAGTCTTCTAGAAGCTTTCTTTTTCATCAAATAATTATTTAGGTATACGCAGGTCATTACGATGAGAGATGCTTTATCATGTTGTAGCAACATAGGTTTTCGCAATACACGAAAAACTGCTGAAAGAATGCCAAACGCATTTTCTACTATTCGTCTTGCTCTAGTCAAACGGTAGCTGTAAATTCGTTTTTCGGATCCCCTGTCGTGAGTACCAGGATACGGCTTCATGATTTGTCTTTGTAATGGGAATGCATCATCTGCTACAAATACGAATGGCACATCCTGTTGTCTTCCTGGAAGGTTTCGGTCATTAGGAATATTTAATTCATTATTTTGTAGTTTCTGATATAAAGAAGTGTTTCTGAAAACTCCGCCATCTGATATTCTGCCCTGAGCACCAACATCGGCGAATATAAAATTGTAGTTAGCATCTACGATGGCCATTAACACCACACTGAATGTGGATTTATAATTAAAAAAGTCGCTTCCGCTTTTAACAGGTGCTTGTATGACGCAGTGTTTCCCATCTACAGCGCCAATACAGTTTGGGAAAATCCACTTCTCATTGAATTCCTGAGCGATTGATAGCCATTCTTCTTCTGTTGACGGTGTCTGAAATGAATAAACAAATATTTTAGGGTGTATATTAATTAAACTGTTTTTTCTTGCATAGGCTGATGAGCAGAAGAATGAACGAGATGAACAAGAAGCTAATTTAGATACACAGTTAGAATCAAGAAGTCATCCACAACCTTCAACGTCACAACAATCTGGACACACGACAATACCACGAAAAAAATCTAAACATGAAGACTCTCAGGTAGCCGAAGCCTACCATATTTTAAAAGAAACACATGAATCGATGAAAACAAGAATAAAGGACAAGAGTCAAGCTTTTGGAAACCTTGTAGCTTCAAAACATCGTGAATATTCAAAAAGAACGAAAAAGTATGTTGAACATTACATAAATAATATACTGTTCGACGCTGATTTGGGGAAATTTCATTATGAGCCAAGTTTTGCATCAACTCCGATGTCTTCATATTCAGACAGTTCATCCGTTCCGTATTCTGCAGATCAATCTCTTCCACCCAAACAGATGGAAAACAGTTCAGAAAACATACAATTACACATTTCAGACGATACTGCAACTGAAGAAACCAGAGAGACTTTGCTGCATTATATTGCAAGTTTTAAGTAACATATTACCTATATATCCTTTCTAGTAACTTTTTGTGTATCTACCTGTGTTCTCCGCTTGTTTTCTTTTCAAATAAATATCTTAAAAATAAATTGTCTTAGTTTATCTACTTACTTTCACGAATAATTACTGCTTAGGTGATTTTTTTATATTAGGTGTTGGGTATGTATAAAAGTAATAAAATTACTTACCTTAGCATAGTCTTGCAATGCTTCATTTATTGCAGCACATACTTCAGATATAGCATTATATATTGATGATTTAGATATTTTAGAAAAATACATCAGGCTTTCATAGGAATCTCCAGTTGCCAAAAATCTCAAAGTCACTGCTAGTTTGTCATATGCAGGAATCGAATCTCTAAAATTCGTATTTGATTTCCGAATTTTGTCGCCGATCAGAGAAAGTAAATGATCAAAATCCTCTGGCGCCATTCTGCAAAAATTTTTGTATTGACCACTTTTTTCCTGTTTTTGCATATCCTTCATTGTTTCACCTACATTATCCAGTATCCTTCGTTGCATTAAATTTGTAACCCACCAAGTCTCTTCCGTCTTTTATTTTTGAGTTTTTGCTTCAAAATAATAAATGTAGCACTTGCAATAATGATTTCACTGTCAGAATCAGACAGCAAAGCACTACCAATACCAACCAAAGAATTGACTCGAATGAGCAAAGAACATTTGATCTAGCTCTTGTTTACACCAAAAGATTAAGAAAGAATATTCTTGTTATAGTTCTAGTTCGGTGTTCGTTTGATGTAAATAGATACGTCAAGTTTTAGTTTACACTAGATATTAACGAAAGAATGCTCTAGTTCTAGCTCTAGCTCTATGTTCTTTTAGTCTAAATCCACCTTAAAATACAGAACATCACAGATTCGACTTAAAAAAAATGTTCCTAAAGATTATTTAATAAAAAGAAATGAAGTTGCTTACAAATGTTTTAGTATATTTGCCCTGTCCCTGCAGTTGTGATGTGCACTATGATAAACTACGGTTTTTGTTTGAAGATACGTCAATTAGTGATTATTTAAAGTTGGTGCAGAGGCATAAACCGAATTTTATCGGATAAAATGCCATATGACGGTGACGTTAAAAATAGAGCGATCGCACAAATTTATTATAATAAACACAAACATTGTAAGATAAAAAAATATATAATATTTAGCCTAGATTTGTTTGTTTTCGTTCCTTTTACCCCGCGCCATTCATGGATTTGCGATAATTAACTGACAGGCTTCTTATTAGCAAATCATTTTTTCTTGCTGCGTAAAAAATGCTGTTCTTTTTCCTTATGGAAATCTTGAAAAAATATAAAGCAAAGTCGCATTTTCGTCAGTCTGTTTTTCCGCTTAATTCAAAAAAATTTTTTCTTTCTTCTAAATCAGAATGTAATGTTATAATGAATTACTTTCGGAAGGTTTTTAAGTACCTATATGTTTTTCTATGTGTAATTAAGTACATTAATTAATTGTAAATTTCCTAAGGAATATGGAATAAACCGTAGACAGACAGCTAGTAGTTAATAAAGAAGCTGGCTATCATAGGTACCATCCTGGGAGAAATACTGCAGAAAATTGCATTCTACTGTATTTCGCCTTTACCTAGAGAGAACAAATTAGGTAGTAAAATTAAATATAAATCAATGGACCATAGTAAGGTATTATTGTAATAAGTGTGCATATAAGTTTCTTTTCTGCAAATGTGATTGTGGTTCTACAAGTCATACAAACTCTTTTGCATGCCCGTAAATGTAAAAAAATAAACCTTGTGGATGTTATTCCTGGTTGCGACAACTTTTGGGTTACTTAGGGCCGATTGTCAATCTTCAGATAAACAGATAGATAGCTTTTATTCGATAGTTAGCAAGGTTACGCACTTTTCAACAGTTGGATAGGACTTTACTGTCGAATAACTCAGCTAACTGAGGAATAAATCTATCTGCCGCTTAAACCATCAGATAACCGCGTTATTCGACGTTTGACATTGACAGTGATTCTGTTTGAGGTTATTTTAACAATTGTGATAGATCAGTTACATTACAATGAATGAAGAGCTAATCTTGGATATTTTCGATTCCGTTGATGACTTGACAATCGAAGAAGAGAAAATAATGAATGAATATTTAAATCCAACTGCAAGAAAAGTAAGAATCGTCAAACCGAGACCCGATCATTATACTCAGTGGAATTCAGAAGAATTTCATCGCCGATTCAGACTTTTAAAGAGGTCAGTACAATTTTTACTAACCCTTATTGAAGACAAAATCAAGAACGAAACAGAAAGGTAAGCCGATGGTTTACACTATCGATAATCTATCTGGTGACTTACCTACTTAATACTTACCCATCTTCAGGTAAGTACGCGTAGCATAGGTAGGTACAATACTCGTTTTATTTGTTTCATCGTTTCATTGCATCTCACCCATGTTGCAGTTATTAATAACGCTTCGGTTTTATGTAACTGGGAGTTTCTACATCATTATTGGTGATTTTGGTGGCAATTATAACTCCACTATATGTCGTATCATCAAAAAAGTCACATGTGCTATAGCGGCTTTAAGGCAAACCTTTATACAGAAGTGATGAAGATATTAGAAGGATTCAGGAAGAATTTTATAAAATAGCCAGAATTTCTAGAATTATATGAGCAATAGATTGCACCTACATTAGGATTCAATTACCTGGTGGTAGTACAACAGAGGAATTTAGGAACAGAAAAGGTTTTTTTCCTTTAATGTACAAGCAATGTGTTCAGCAGAGTTGATGTTCCAAGGCATAGTTGCACGTTGACTTGGATCAACCCATGATTCCATGATATTTTCAAATTCATGTGCGAAATTCCTTTGCGAGAATAATGCATTTGGTAATGAAATAATACTTGGAAAGAATGGTTATAAACAAACCAATTACCTACTGATTCCCTTTCAAAACCCAGACGCACCGGCTGAGAGTTTATAAATGAGTCACAAATACGAATATGGAATGTCATTGAAAGATGCTTTGGAGTATGGAAAAGACGCGAAGGAATAAAAGTAAATAAAAGTAAGTTGTTGAAGAAACGCTTTTGTGTGAATTATTTCGATTAAATTCAATTTGATCAAGCTAGTATAAGAATCCGTTATACTTTTCCTTGTTTGTTCACACAAATGGAGATTTTACATGGTGTTCCACTTGCCACTGAGGGTAAGTGTACAGTAAAATATTTACTAACTATATAGTGTAGGTAAATATAGTATTTTTTCTTACTTGTCCTATAATTTAGTAAACAATCTTCACAAGAATATTTCTTGGCATAGGTGCAAATCTCACCAAACGAATATAATAAATTATTCTTTTACACTCATAATACATTACCAATGTCAAAATTGGTGTGATGTTATAAGTAATATTTTAGACGGCAAATTAAATAAAAATATTTAAATAAGATGGAAAACATGCAAATTTTAGCATTTAATAAATATAAATCATATAGACTAAGAAAACTTAATGTTGACGACAGCCGTCCAAGAAAAAATAGTCGTGTGATGAACCGCCAATCAGAAGATATACTTTAAAAAGACACGTGGGGTATGCGTATTATAGTGGGCGCTATGATTGGTCGACAGCTCCGGATGGCCGGCGCCAAATTATTATACAACACGAAACATTTTTAAGACAAAAACATTCTCGCTCCGACCGCGGAACGTGCGCCCCGTCGCACAGCCGCCTCCTTGCTCCGTGTGCCCCGCCGCACGACGACGCGCCCGCACTCATTCGTGAGATTCGACATTAGACCAGTGGATACCTAGCGGTGTTAACGAAACTGGCCGGCGTAGCTCCGGTACGTCTCGAGCTCTTCTGAGCTCGGAAACCGGAAGACCCGATCCCATTTGCCCTTGGGCCTGCCTAAGGGTGACGGTTGTAGGAATATATAAATAATTTAATGATTCAATCTAATTTAATTTAATAATGTAATTTAATTTAACTTTAACTTGTGTTAGCTACATAATAGGTTAGAAGAATTGTAAGGGCCACATACAAAGCCCATAGCAGTAGAAATAAGACTTGTAAAGGTCAATTATAAAGATTCATTGACTTAATTTGATGCAAATTGATTTAATTTAATTTTGAACTGTATAGTCCGATCCTATCTGAATTAATGAAAACATACTGCAAGGGTAAAATGTAAGCCCACAATATTAATAAATGGAAGATTAATTATTATAAGCTGTATTAGATTGATTGATTTGACTTGATTCAAGTTGATTTAATTTAATTGGGATGGGAAGCCCATAGTAATAATAAATAATTTTAATGATTCAATCTAATTTAATTTAATAATGTAATTTAATTTAATTTAACTTTAACTTGTGTTAGCTACATAATAGGTTAGAAAAATTTGTAAGGGCCACATACAAAGCCCATAAAAGTAAAGACTTGTAAAGGTCAATTATAAAGCCCAAGGCCCATTATGTAAGGCCCAGGATAAAGGCCATGTACAAGGAAATGTAAATAAGTTAAGACAATATATAGTTTAAATCTCCACGACAGCAAAGGTGTGCCTTAGGGATTTAATTAAAAAAAAAAAAACCTTGTCATGGTTCCCATGGTACCAACACACCTCCACATCTGCTAAAAATGTACGTAGCGAAACGAGTAGTGCAAACAACTGAATTAGTTAGACCCGACCATTGGTACCACGTGAGTACCTACGACAATCCAGCTGACTGTTGCAGTCTCGGCGTTTCCTGTTCCGAGCTGGCAAATCATTCTCTTTGGTGGCATGGACCTTCGTGGTTGAACTCTTCACCGTTGTTATGGCCCTGTAGGGATTTAGTCTTATCTAATCAAGATGTCCCCGAGTTAAAATCCACCCAGAATTTGCTCACTGGTAGTTCGGAAAATATACTTCTGACACTTACATCTAACTGTTCATCATATAATAAATTATTAAGAATTACGGCTTGGTGCTTACGTTTTATATCTAATATGAAATCAGAAAAGACAAATCGTGAGTTAGGGCAAGCCAAAAACGCGTTAGTTAAATTTCACCAAGCCCATTATATGTCTGTGTGTGTCAGGCAAGTAAAAATTAAGGAACGATGTATCAAATCTATTCAAAAATTAACACCCTTTTTAGACAATGACGGTTTGTTGCGAGTGGGGGGTCGCATTAGTGAATCTAATTTGCCATTTTCCAATATACATCCGGTTCTTTTGCCAAAGTTGTGTACCTTTTCACGTTTTATCGTAGAACATTTTCATATAAAATACTTACATTGTGGTCCACGAACCTTACAATCTTTAATTCAAAGAAGTTTTTGGATTTTAGGTCTAAGACTTTTAATTCGTACGGTTCTGTCAAAGTGTGTTTGGTGTTTCAAGGCCAAACCTACTTTCAGTCAACCTTTAATGGGTAATTTGCCCGCTGCTAGGGTACAACCCTCTAAATGTTTTCATACAAGCGGTATTGATTTCGGTGGGCCATTTACTGTCAAAGAAAGTCAACGCCGTGGAGCGAAGACCTATAAGGCCTATCTTTGTTTATTCGTGTGTTTAAGCTCAAAGGCAGTACATCTCGAGGCAGTTACAGAATTAAGTACAGAAGCATTCTTAGCTGCACTCGATCGATTCGTATCTCGCCGTGGACTCTGTAACACAATTATTTCAGATTGTGGCACAAATTTCGTAGGAGCAAACACTTACCTTAAAGAAATTAATGACATGTTCCGTAAAAAAATCCCGGAATTGTCAGATGAGTTATCCATTCGTCAGATTCAATGGAAATTTAACCCACCAGGGGCTCCCCATTTTGGTGGAATTTTTGAGAGCGGTATTAAATCTACCAAATTTCATTTAAAGCGTATTATTGGAAATCAGATATTAACCCTTGAGGAGTTGTTTACCGTTTTTTCAAAAATAGAATCAATATTAAATTCAAGTCCTCTTTGTGCTGCATCTCCGGATCCACAAGAGGTAGATGTTATAACGCCAGGCCACTTTCTGACAGTTTGCCCGTTAGTAGCTGTCCCCGAAGAGCCTCTAGATGACAATGTTTGTCCTCGGTCGCGCTGGCTGATGCTCCGGAAAATTACACAATGTTTCTGGCGCACGTGGCAGCGCGATTATTTACACACTCTTCAACAAAAGAGTAAATGGTTTATTACTGTACCTAATCTAAAGGTGAACGATTTAGTTGTTGTCAACGATCCGCATCTCCCACCTATGCAGTGAAAATTAGCTAGAATCGAACAAGTTCATACAGGTGCAGATAACATTGTCAGGGTTGTCACTCTTCGAACCGCTAATGGTAAAGTAATGCGAAGACCCGTAGTGAAGGTCTGTCGTTTACCTATTGACTCATAATTATCTTAACTTATTTAAACACTTAATTTAATAATTATAAAATAAAAAATATTTACAATAAAGCTTAATATAACTTATTAATAGTAAATTTCAAATAGTTTGCGAGCACTCTTAGTTTTTTATATTATTGTATTGTGAAATCCTTGTGAATTTCAAGTGGGGGGAAAATGTATAAACATTAGCCAATCCTTGTAAACTATTAATTCCTTTGCCTACATGTTTCCTTTCCTATAATTAAAAACAAAAAAATGATGCGCGCGACGGTGGCGCCGCAACCGGAAAACAAAAAAGACACTTCGATTTGGTGCGCTTATAAAGAACGTTAACGGCCGCCTGAGCCTTGCGTTGTTAGTAAAAAAGTGAATTTATATTCATTAAATCCTTCCTGGAAGCTTACGTCTGTGGATTTTAGTGGTTGTGATCAACTCCTGTGAACGTTTTGTGGAGTATGAAAAGGACTACGCTAATATAGGTGGAATTGCCGGCCGGCACGTCGCCCCGTCAATTAAACAATCAAGATCTACCTACCTCATCCTGAGACCAGGTCAGTTTATATAGATTCCTACTACTTGCATTGTTCGCGGGGGTTTCACAATCGACTCATTTAAAAAAGTAGCTTCTCCAGGAAGCCTGTCCAGTATGATAAATATACTTTACATAATGAGTGAATAATTATAACTATAATTTAATATTCGATAATTTAAAAGTATTCATTTGGTCTGTGGCGCTGCGTTCGTGCTCTGTGAGTGCCCCACCAATGAAGTAGCGATCGTAACGTGGCGGGGAGGGCACTATATATGGGCAGAACGCAGCGCAGACAGATTATTCGTTTCGTTCTCCTCGTGTCGCCGTCGCGGTAGGTCGTGTGACTCCGTCCGTCATCGAGCCCGCCTGCCCACAGTGCCGAGTGAGTTCGGAATACCCTCCTCCGCGTTCGCGTGTGAGGTCGCCTAACGACCACTAAACAAATTGTGTTTTTCTGTGTGCGATATTGACGCCTAAGTGTTGTGTAGTTCTTTTTGTTTCGTGATCGTCGAATCACTTGTGTTTTTAGTGTGTTAAAAATTACAAGTGTTTCCCCTGAGTGTTTTTCGTTCCCACCCTCCAATCCACTTTTTCCACAACTACCCTCCCACCTTTTTTCTCTTTCATTTCTGTCCTTGTCCCACATTAATATTTCTTGTCTACCCACTTTTAACTTTTCCGTATCTACCCACCGGATTTTGTGTCATTTTCTTCCAAAATGCCACCGAAACCGCTTCCACAACGGAAGCCTCCGGACTCTCGTCCACGTCCCGCCACTGGCAGGGCTGCGGTTCCACCCGCGCCCGCCCCCCGAATGGTGCAGACCGCGCCACCCCCCGCTCGCCAGCCCCCCAGACTGGAGGCGAGCACACCGAAGCCGAGCGCAGCCCCGGCACGCATGGAAGGTGCTGATGACCAGCCCCGACCCTGCCCCGCCCCGGCTACCGCTCACCCCCGTGACCCACGCAGAAGACAACCCGACGACGACGAGGCCGCCGGAGGCGATGAGAAACGCCCCAGGCACGGCCCCTCGCCACCACAGCGAGCCACCGCGCCCGCCCCCAGCACCAGCGGGACATATGTCCCGCCTCCCCAGAGGCGTCCAGCCTCCCCCTCACCCACCACTACCGACTCCGAGTCAGAGTCCGACTCGGAAATTGAACTCACCGGCGGGATGGAAGGGCCCAGAAGCCCTCTCCCGCTTCAGCATTTAGACAATACGGCAAGCACAATTTATTGCCAAGTACAACCGATCGAAGAGAGTGACGGCGCGCACGCGAGATCTTACGCCCAGGCCGTGACGACCCGTGCGACGCCTCCTCTCTCCCCCCACACACCACCAGCCACCGCAAGACCCACCATTAGAGGGTACCCGCCAATAGTAGTGGAGAGACTGCCGAACTGGCCGCTCCACTTCAGGAAGCTAAAAGATATTCTTGGCCATACCCCAAACGCGCGCCCCTTCAACACGGGCGTGCGCTTCTCACCCAAAAGTGAGAACGAATTTAGAGCCACCCAACGGTATTTGATAGAAGCCTCAACCAACAACGCCGAGATAATCTGGTACTGCTATGCCCCCCAGACAGACCTACCTACCAAGGTAGCCATCCGAGGCATCCCGGCGGACACCGACCCCCTGGCCATCACGGAGGCACTGGAGGAAAGGGGCTTCTCGGTAACCTTCGTGAGAAGCATCCGAGGGAAGAGAGGCCGCCCGGGATGCATTCACCACGCCCAGTTTGAACATCTCCCCCAAGACGAGCTCGCTCGCCTGTATTCCACCGCCGAACTCCTGGGCATGCCAGGAGTAACAGTAGAGGCCTGGAAACCAAGGGCTGGACCAGCCCAGTGTCACCGCTGCCAAGCCTTTGGACATAGCTCACTGAACTGCCACCGACCCAAGAAGTGCGTCAGATGCGCAGGTGACCACTCCGCAGCCGACTGCCCACGCTCCGAGTCCACCCTACCAAGCTGCGCCAACTGCGGGAAGAGCCACGCTGCCAATGACAGGCGGTGTAAAATTTTCCTGTCAGCAGCGCGCAGCCTCAAACAACGAGTGCCACCCCCCATCCCAGGAAGGGTCCCCCGTCCAAGTCAATTACCACCCAGCAACAGGGAACCTCACCAGCCCCCTCCAGTCGTCACACTAGAAACCCAAGCGGGACCAACCCTGACTGCCCCCGCCAATCCGCCCACCACCAGAGGAGTGCCAACCTCCTCCAGGAGGAGAAGAAGAAGAGGAGGAAGAAGGAGACCGCAAGCGGCGGAAGAGCCTAACGCACCCTCCGCCCCGACCTCCCTCCCCCTCTCCGCACCCATTGCTCAGCAGGGTTTTCCCCAAGGGGGAGGCCCACCGTCCGCCACCGTTCCAACAGCCTCATTTCGCCCAGTGAAAGCTGTCTCCCAACGGACGGGACCTCCCCCTCCCCCCCCCCCTCCGATGTCGGAAACACACCATCCGACCCCACGGCCCAGAGGCCCACAAGCACTTCCCCCCCGTCGACCCCAAGTGGTCCAACACGCCAGGCCGGCTCCCAGACCGGCATTCCACCCTCCTCCACCCCCACCGCAACAGGCACCGCTCCAACAAGCAGCCTCCATTCCGCCTCCCAGGGTACACCCCCAATTTCATCACAACCCACACCCCTCCCCCAGCTCCCAATGCAGGCGGTGCTGTCCATTTTATACAGCCTCCTGGAGGACATCAGCAGGGGAGCAGATCCAACCCAGGCCGTACTGAGGGCACTGACCTGGCTGCTCCAGGGTGCACCCAACGGAACCAACTAAGAATAGTATATTGGAACCCAGGAGGCATAAGCAGACATATGGACGAGCTTCGCCTTATTGCCACCCAGCAAGACGTCCACATCATCCTCCTGGGAGAAACCATGCTGACTCCCAAGCACAAACTAAAGCTGCCCAATTTCACCACTTACCGCCGAGACGAACAAACCCCAGACGGGATCGCCTACAGGGGCACGGCAGCCCTAATTAGAAGGGATATCGTCCACGACGAACTTCCATGGGCTCCATTCATCTCCACGCGTACGATCGGAGTCCGCACCAGGGCAGGCGAAAAGGAGCTGAAAATCTACGCGGCCTATAAGCCCCCCCAGACTCAAATCCAGGAGACGGATCTGGACGCCATCTTCTCCGACGATGTCCCCACAATTCTGGCTGGCGACCTGAATTGCAAGCACAGCGCTTGGGGCTCGCTGAAGACCAACTACGAGGGCCGCAAGCTCTACGACGTAGCCGGAAACCGAAATATAGAAGTGGTGGGGCCGCCTGACGCAACCCACATTCCGGCCGACCCTCACAATAGCCCGGACACAATAGACATAGTCTTATTCAAAAACATTTCTTCTCCGATAAGCGTTGAGGTACTATACACAACGAGCACGCAGCACCTCCCATTACTTATATGTCTTAACATGGACCCCAATGCAGTGCCGCCGGTCCCCCCCAGATACAAAACAGACTGGGAGGCTTACGCAAGGGACCTGAGTAGTTACACGCTGCCCCACCCGCTTAATACTCAAGTCGGAATTGACGACAACGTCAGTCACCTCGTCCAGTCGATGAAAGAAGCCAGGGAGAGGCACACCACCCGGATCGGCTCCCAGCGAAGGGACCCCCTTCCCCTCCCACTCCAGAGGAAGATGGCGGAGAAGAGAAGAGTCAAGAAACTCTGGGCCATCACCCGCTGCCCCACTATCAAATCAAGGCTGAACCAAATTACTACCGAAGTAGCGACAGGAGTAGTCCAACAGTGGAGGGGAGACTCCTGGAACGCCACCATTTCTAAGGCCACAGACTCCCAACCCAGCCTCTTCAAACTATTGAGGGGCCTAACCAAGCAAGCCCAGCCAGTCTGCCCGCTGCTGGATGAAAATAATAGAAGCCGATACGCAGCCCAGGATCGCGCCAATCTCTTTGCCGACCACCTCCAGCTTCAGTTTACCCCACACCCAGCCGCCCAGGAAGTCGCCGAGCACCACCAAAGAATCGAGGAGGAAGCAAGAGCATTCCTCAGTGCGGCCCACCCCCACCTCCCAGGTGACAATTACATCTCCCCAACTGAAGTCCGTAAGGTAGCTGCCCGGCTCAACCCAAAGAAGGCGCCGGGCCTAGATTGCCTCCCTCCGACCGCCCTAGCAGCCCTTCCGCGAAGAGGCGTTGCCGCTTGGGCTCAAATTTTCAACGCGGCACTAAGAAACAGCTACTTCCCTGGCACCTGGAAAACGGGACGGGTCATAATAATCCCGAAACCTGGAAAAGACCGCAGGCGCCCGGCCAACTACCGCCCCATAACTCTGCTCGACCACGTGGGGAAACTGTTTGAGCGCCTAATCCTCCGCAGACTGCAGCCCCAATTCAAACCGCGAGAGGAACAGTTCGGGTTTCGCAGCGGACATTCCACGGTCCTCCAGCTCTCTCGCCTCATCCACCACTTGACCGAAGCCCACAACAATGGACACTGCTCTGTGGCGGTCTTCCTGGACGTTGAGAAGGCGTTCGACCGGGTGTGGCACCCCGGTCTGATCTACAAGCTGGCGAAGTCCAACGTCCATCCGGCTTTAATCAAGATGATAGCCTCATATCTCCAAGAACGCTCCTTCCAAGTTACTGTAGAGGGAGCAGTTTCTTCCACCCACCCGATAGAGGCAGGGGTCCCACAGGGCAGCGTCCTCTCGCCCTCCCTCTACAGTATCTATACCGACGACCTGCCTTCCCTAAACGAGGACCTCCAGCAGTGGGAAAGCAGAGTCCACCTGGCCCTATTCGCGGACGACAGCGCCTTCTACACATCCGCTGCGTGGCCGAAGGCTGCTACGCTGCGAATGCAAAAGCAGCTGGACAAGCTGCCACAGTGGTTGATGCAGTGGAGAGTTTCGGTTAACGTGGGGAAAACCGCCGCCATCTGCACATCCCAAAAGCGCGCCCTGCCCAAGCTCAAGTTGAACGGCCACCCAATCGACTGGGCCAACTCCACTAAGTATCTGGGGGTCACGATTGACAAGAACCTGAGGATGACCGGCCACGCAGAGGACTGCATCATCAAAAGCCGAGGCGCCAGAGCAGCGCTCCGCCCCATCCTAACATCCAAGCTGCCCCTGAGAACAAAGGTGAGCATTTACAAGATGTACATCAGGCCGGTACTTACCTACGCTGCCCCGGCCTGGTACTCCCTTTGTTCCCAGATTCAAAAAGAGCGCCTACAGAAGCAGCAAAACGTGGCGCTCAGAATCATCACCGGGGCGGGACGCTACGTCAGAAACGACGTGATCGCCCGCGATCTGAAAATCGAGACGATAGAGGAGTTTGTCAGCCGCCTTGCGCGGGCTAGTTTTCCCGGGCCGACCATGGCCCGTATGCCCACCTCCAGGGCATAGCACCTCTGCCAATCTCAATTCCAATTCCAATTCCATCACTTTCACATTCCAACCCAATTTCATTTCCACCCCAAAATAATTCTGCTTCTTCCACAGTTGCCGGCCGCACCAGAAGGGCTCCACGCCCCACACCACGCAGCCTGTTCTCGCCGCCACCCCCCTCCAACCCACCCACAAATCCCCCATCCCCCCATACCCATTAAACCCAAAACAATTACTCCCCAACCTTGCTTGCATAAGTCGCGACCTGCTCGCTGGCGCTAGCTGGGCCTCCCCCTAGGGGGTCTCACCCGGCTTGGCAGACCGCGCTGAGGGCCGCGCCGCAAGCCTCCTGGCGAGAACAGGCAGAAGAGGATGAGGAGAGACGACCATTCGTCACCAGACGGCCGCTGACCAGCGGCGCCCAACCCCGTGGGGCACCCCCATGAGAAGCAGCCCGGGGAAAGAGAGCAATTTCGAACCCGACCCTGTGAAATCACAGAAGACCACGAACGCAGACAGATTACTAGTTCTCCTCGTGTCGCCGTCGTGGTAGGTCGCGTGACTCCGCTCGTCGTTGAGCCCGCCTGCCCCACATCCGCGTTCGCGTGTGAGGTCGTCTTACGACCACCAAACAAATTGTGATTTTCTTCGTTGCGATATTGACGCCTAAGACGTCCGTTTTTTTCACCGGATAACGGACCGTGTTTTATGCCGGATTCGCGGTGGTGTATGAATTATAATGAATGTGTGTACATGCACCGGACATCGGTCCGGCGAACAATTTACGCCGGATGCACCACCCCTTCCCCTCGGCGCGACGGACACCGGTCCGGTGTAAGAAATGGCGGTCATCCACGCCAGTGTATTGGTGCGTGTTGACGCTGCCGGACGTATTGCCTGTTTTCTGTTAATTGAGTGCCGTCTACCTGCGTTCTTTTAAAAATGGGTGATATTGACATGGAATTGTTAATAAGTTTGGTTGAAAATAGGCCTGTACTGTGGGACAAAACCCAAGAGTGCTATAAAAATAGACAGTCGAGTTTTGCCGCTTGGAGAGAAATTTGTCTTGCGTTAAATAAAGGTTTTGAAACGATGTCCGAGAAAGAAAAAAATGATTTTGGTAAGTAACATTTTATTTTCATTATTTTTATGCATGTTGATTTTGCCATGGTACACGCCCTACTGGTGACATGAAATACTCTGCATATTTGTTACGAATCATATTTGCTGTTACATTACCTCGTGTTGAATGGGAACGAGGCAAATGGCATAGAGTAGACACCATGTGTGAACTAGCAGTGTCAGTAGCATTATTAGCTACTTTATGAATTATGTTTTGTAATAAGCAGCATGTTTTTACAATGTTAACAGCAGTATCTGTTGAAACATTTAATGGTCTATGCAAAATCCTCCATTTATTGGATAAAATACCAAATGCGCATTCGACGTAGCGTCGCGCTCTTGTGAGACGATAATTGATTTTTTTTTTATTGAGTCAAGTTGATGCCCACGAAGTACGTGTTGATGTAAAGCGAAAGCTTCATCAGCAACAAATACATAAGGTAACTCACTGCCTGCACCTGGCAACTGCTTAGGTCGAGGAATATTTAATTTATCGCCAACTATTCTTTTCCAAAATTCTGTTTCTTTAAATACTGCTGAATCGCATTCTTTGCCGTAGGCTCCAACATCAATAAAAACAAAATTATAGTTTGTGTCTACCACATTCATTAATACTATTGAGAAATAGTGCTTGTAGTTGAAAAACATTGATCCACTTTCTTCTGGCTTGATGATTCTAATATGTTTGCCGTCAATGGCTCCCAAGCAATGAGGAAAATTTGCATTCGTCTCGAAATTTTTTGCTATTGTTAACCATTCGTCTTCCGATGGTAGTTTCATATAAATTGGAGAAAGGGTTTCCCACAATGCTTCAAATACTTCTTGTACAATACAGCTGATAGTTTTTATACCCATTCTGAAACTGTAATGTAGATCACTAAATGTGTTCCCTGCAGCTAAATATCTGTAACAATTTTTTCTTTTTTAGGCAAAGATATCATAAAAAAATGGAACAATGCAAGAGATAACTGGATGAAATATCACAAAAAAGTTAAGGAATGTAAATCCGGCTCTGGTGCAAAAAGTCTACGAAAATATAAATTCTACGATCAAATGCTCTTTTTGTGTAAAATTGTGACTCGCCGAACAACGGAAGCAAGTATTACATCAGAAAAAAACATCAAACAATCTCACAACAAAGAAACTGACTCACAAACCAATAATGACCCTACCGCACCAGCCAATACTTCCGATTTAACAAAAACAAGCAAAAAGAGAAAGACAGACTGTAGCGAAGTTGATCGACAAATGCTTATTTTTATTAAATCAGTTGAAGATGAAGACAAGAGTAAGAGTATGTGTTTTTTCAAAGGTATTGCTCCGATTGTAGACAAGTATAGTGATGACGATTATGTTGAATTCCAATATGAAGTCATTAAAGTTATGAGAAATTTAACTCGGAGAAATCAAGCGTCCATGCAGTAGCAAAATTACAATTACAATATTAATCGAGGCTACACTACGGCTACACCCGACTACAGGATACACGAATATCAACTAACACAACCCATTCCATCGACATCCAGGATGCCCTATGAATATCAGCCAACAGAACTCATTCCATCCACATCCAGGATGCCTCAAGAACTCACGCAGCAAGATGATTCCCAATCTTCAATTACTGAATTCAGTTCAATCACATCGTCTGATTACGATTTCGATTTTTCTAAAACTCCTTAATTTATTTTTTGAGTATAATAAAACAATTACTACCTACTAAATTTTGTTTTAATTAATACAGGTAATCAATCCCCTTTTCTATAATTTGAAATTGAACATCTCTTTAACATACCTTATCGTAACGGCTAATCTCTCTGCCGGGGAAATAGATTTACGCATGTCAGTATCCTCGTGTCTTATTTTATCATATATGGCTGTTAATAATAGTTGAAAAGTTTCTTTCTTCATCCGAAAATAATTGTAAAATTTAGTTTCATCTTCTTCCAACTGCGTAAGAAGAGTTTGAAATGCACCATATTTTTCCCTTTCCAATAATATAGGATGCACCCACGATGACCTTTTACGTTTTTCTATTTCTTTTTGTTTCTTCTTGTACAAATAGTAGGCCAATACGAGTTTTTTTTTCTTATTATTCGACATTTCACACGTGTGTAATCTCTGACTACCAGTTCAAAACTAACGTATATAGACGGCAGTCCATCCATCCGGTAAAAAAATATGTATACAAGGATAGACGTTTATTGACGGTCCGTTATCCGGTGAAAAAAACGGACGTCTACAAGCGCTCTAAGTGTTTGTGTAGTGTTTTTGTTTCGTGATCGCCGAATCACTTGTGTTTTTGTGTTTAAAAATTACAAGTGTTTCCCCTGAGTGTTTTTCGTTCCCACCCTCCATTTCACTTTTTTCAAAACTACCTTCCCACCTCTTTCTTTTTTTATTCTCTGTCCTTGTCCCCCACTAACATTTTACTTCTACCCACCTTAACTTTTCTTTTCTACCCACCGGACTTTGGTGACATTTTTTTTAAACCGCGGCAACGGAAGCCTCCGGACCCACGACCACGTCCCGCCACTGGCAGGGCTGCGGTTCCAACCGCGTCCGCCCCCCGAATGGTGCAGACCGCGCCACCCTCCGCTCGCCAGCCCCCCAGACTGGAGGCGAGCACACCGAAGCCGAGCGCAGCCCCGGCCCGCATGGAAGGTGCTGATGACCAGCCCCGACCCTGCCCCGCCCCGGCCACCGCTCACCCTCGAGACCCACGCAGACGCCAACCTGATGACGACGAGGCCGCCGGAGGCGATGAGAAACGCCCCAGGCACGGCCCTTCGCCACCACAGCGAGCCACCGCGCTCGCCCCCAGCACCAGCGGGACATATGTCCCGCCCCCCCAGAGGCGTTCAGCCTCCCCCTCATCCACCTCTGCCGACTCTGAGTCAGAGTCCGAATCGGAAATCGAATTTGCCGGAGGGATGGAAGGGCCCAGCAGCCCTCTCCCGCCCCAGCAACTAGACAACACGGCTAGTACCATTTACTGCCAAGTGCAACCGTTCGACGAGAGTGATGGCGCGCACGCGAGGTCTTACGCCCAGGCCGTAACGACCCGTGCGACACCTCCTCTCTCTCCCCACTACCCTACCCGCCGATTGTAGTGGAGAGACTGCCGAACTGGCCGCTCCACTTTAAGAAGCTTAAAGACATCCTCGGACATACCCCAAACGCGCGCCCCTTTAACACGGGCGTACGTTTCTCACCCAAAAGTGAGAACGAGTTCAGGGCCACCCAGAGGTATTTGGTGGAAGCCTCAACAGCAAACGCCGAAATAGTTTGGTACTGTTACGCCCCCCAAACGGACCTACCCACTAAGGTAGCCATCCGAGGCATCCCGGCGGACACCGACCCCCTGGCCATCACGGAGGCACTGGAGGAAAGGGGCTTCCCCGTAACCTTCGTGAGAAGCATACGAGGAAAGAGAGGCCGCCCGGGATGCATCTACCACGCCCCATTTGACCATCTCCCACAAGACGAACTCGCTCGCCTCTACTCCACGGATGAACTCCTGGGCATGCCAGGGGTGACAATAGAGGCCTGGAAGCCAAGGGCTGGACCAGCCCAGTGTCACCGCTGCCAGGCCTTCGGACACAGCTCGCTGAATTGCCACCGGCCCAAAAAGTGTGTCAGATGCGCAGGAGACCACTCCGCAGCCGACTGCCCACGCTTCGAGTCCACTTCCCCAAGCTGCGCCAACTGCGGGAAGAGTCACGCTGCCAACGACAGGCGGTGCAAAGCGTTCCTGGCAGCAGCGCGCCGCTCCAACCAACGCGTGCAACCCCCCATCCCAGGAGGAGTGCCCCACCTAGGGCAACAGCCACCCATCTCCAGGGAACCTCACCAGCCCCCACCAGTCAGCACATTAGAAACCCAAGCGGGACCAACTCTGGCTGCCCCCGAAAAGCCGCCCACCTCCAGAGGAGTGCCAACCTCCTCCAGGAGGAGAAGAAGAGGAGGAAGAAGGAGACCACAAGCGGCAGAAGAGCCAAGCGTACCCTCCGCCCCGACCTCCCCCCCCCCCGCATCCGTTGCCCAGCAGGGTTTTCCCCAAGGGGGAGGCCCACCGTCCGCCACCGCACCAACAGCCTCATTCCGCCCAGTGAGAGCTGCTTCCCAACGGACGGGACCTCCCCCTCCCCCCCTCCGATGTCGGAAACACACCATCCGACCACACGGCCCAGAGGCCCCAAAGCATTTCCTTCCCGTCGACCCCAAGTGGTCCAACATGCCAGGCCGGCTCCCAGACCGGCATTCCACCCACCTCCACCCCCACCCCCACCGCAACAGGTGCCATACCAGGAAGCAGCCACCATTCCACCCCCCCAGGGTTTACCCCCAATTTCACCCACAACCCACATCCCTCCCCCAGCTCCCAATGCAGGCGGTGCTGTCCATATTATACCGCCAACTGGAGGATATCAGCAGGGGAGCAGACCCAACCCAGGCCGTATTGAGGGCACTGACCTGGCTGCTCCAGGGTGCCCCCAACGGAAACAACTAAGGATTATATATTGGAACCTAGGAGGCATAAGAAGACATATGGACGAGCTTCGCCTCATTACCACTCAGCAACACGTCCACGTCATCCTCCTGGGAGAAACCCTCCTGACCCCGAAGCACAAACAGAAGCTGCCTAACTTTACCACCTACCGCCGTGATGAACAAACTCCGGACGGGATCGCCTACAGGGGCACGGCAGCCCTGATTAGAAGGGACATCATCCATGTCGAACTTCCATGGGCCCCATTTATTTCTACTCGCACAATAGGAGTCCGCACCAGGGCAGGCGACAAAGAAATCAAAATCGACGCGGCCTACAAGCCCCCCCAAACTCAAATTCAGGAGACGGATCTGGACGCCATTTTCTCTGACGATGTCCCCACAATTCTGGCTGGCGACCTTAACTGTAAGCATAGCGCTTGGGGCTCGCTGAAGACCAATCACGAGGGCCGCAAATTATACAACGTAGCCGAAAATAGAAACATAGAGGTGGTAGGGCCGCCTGACACAACCCACATTCCGGCCGACCCCCTCCGTAGTCCGGATACAATAGACATCGCCCTACTTAAAAACATGTCCTCACCGGTAAGCGTCGAGGTGCTATACTCAACGAGCACGCAGCACCTACCGATACTCATATGCCTGAATTTGGACCCCAATGCAGTGCCGCCGGCCCCTCCCAGGTACAAGACAGACTGGGAGGCTTATACCAGAGACCTGAGCGATTATAAGCTGCCCCACCCGCTTAGCACCCAACTTGGTATTGACAACAATATCGGCCACCTCGTCCAGGCGATGAGAGAAGCCAAGGAGAGGCACACCACCCGGACCAGCACCCAGCGAAGGGACCCTCTTCCCCTCCCACTCCAGAGAAAGATGGCTGAAAAGAAAAGAACCAAGAAACTCTGGGCCATTACTCGCTGCCCCATTGTTAAAACAAGACTGAACCAGATCACTACCGAAGTAGCGTCAGGAGTCCAACAATGGAGGGGAGACTCCTGGAACGCCACCATTTCCAAGGCCACAGACTCCAAACCCAAGCTCTATAAACTGCTGAGAGGCCTAACTAAACAAGCCCAGCCAGTCTGCCCGCTGCTGGATGGTAATAACAGAAGCCGCTATGCAGCCCAGGATCGTGCCAATCTCTTCGCAGACCACCTCCAGATCCAGTTTACCCCACACCCAGCCGCCCAGGAAGTCGCCGAGCACCATCAAAGGATTGAGGAGGAAGCAAGAGCCTTCCTCAGTGCGGCCCATCTTCACCAGGTGACAACTACATTTCCCCATCCCTCTTCGCAGACCACCTCCAGATCCAGTTTACCCCACACCCAGCCGCCCAGGAAGTCGCCGAGCACCATCAAAGGATTTAGGAGGAAGCAAGAGCCTTCCTCAGTGCGGCCCATCCTCACCAGGTGACAACTACATTTCCCCATCCGAAGTTCGCAAGGTAGCTGCCCGGCTTAACCCAAAGAAGGCGCCGGACCCGGACTGCCTCCCTTCGACCGCCCTAGCAGCCCTTCCGCGAAGAGGCGCGCCGCTTGGGCCCAAATATTTAACGCGGCACTGAGAAGCAGCTACTTTCCGGGCGCCTGGAAAACGGGACATGTCATAATGATCCCGAAGCCTGAAAAAGACCGCAGGCGCCCGGGCAACTACCGTCCCATAACACTGCTCGACCACGTGGGGAAACTGTTCGAGCGCTTAATTCTCCGCAGACTGCAGCCCCAGTTCAAGCCGCGAGACGAACAGTTCGGGTTTCGCAGCGGACATTCCACGGTCCTCCAACTTTCCCGCCTCATCCACCACATGACCGAAGCCCACAATAAGGGACACTGCACTGTGGCGGTGTTCGTGGATGTCGAAAAGGCGTTCGACCGGGTGTGGCACCCCGGTCTGATTTACAAGCTGGCCAAGTCCAATGCTCACCCGGCTTTAACCATGCTGATAGCTTCCTACCTTCAAGAGCGTTCCTTCCAGGTTACTGTAGAGGGAGCAGTGTCCTCCACCCACCCGATAGAGGCAGGGGTCCCACAGGGCAGCGTCCTCTCGCCCTCCCTCTACAGTATCTTCACCGACGACCTGCCTTCCTTAAACGAGGACCTCCAGCAGTGGGAAAGCAGAGTCCACCTGGCCTTATTCGCGGACGACAGCGCCTTCTACACATCCGCTGCGTGGCCGAAGGCTGCTACGCTACGAATGCAAAAGCAGCTGAACAAGCCAGTGGTTGATGCAGTGGAGAGTGTCGGTAAATGTGGGGAAAACCGCCGCCATCTGCACAACCCAAAAGCGCGCCCTGCCCAAGATTAAACTAAACGGCCACCCGATAGACTGGGCTAATTCTACTAAATACCTGGGGGTCACAATAGATAAGAACTTGAGGATGACCGCCCACGCAGAAGACTGCATAACCAAAAGCCGAGGCGCCAGAGCAGCGCTCCGCCCCATCCTAGCGTCCAAGCTGCCCCTGAGAACAAAGGTGAGCATTTACAAGATGTACATCCGGCCGGTACTTACCTACGCTGCCCCGGCCTGGTACTCCCTTTGTTCCCAGATCCAAAAAGAGCGCCTACAAAAGCAGCAAAACGTGGCGCTCAGAATTATCACCGGGGCGGGGCGCTACGTCAGAAATGACGTGATCGCCTGCGATCTGAGAATTGAAACTATAGAGGAGTTTGTTAGCCGCCTGGCACGGGCTATGTTTTCCCGGGCCGACCATGGTCCGTATGCCCACCTCCAAGGCATAGCACCACTACCAATTCCAATTCCACTTCCTCTTTCACATTCAATCCCACTTCCACCCCAAAATATTAACTCTGCTTATTCCACAGTTTCCGGCCGCAGCAGAAGGGCTCCACGTCCCACACCACGCAGCCTGTTCTCGCCGCCACCCCCCTCCAACCCACCCATACATCCCCCGTCCTCCCCAACCCATTAAACCCAACAATCACTCCTCACCCCTGCTTGCATAAGTCGCGGCCTGCTCGCTGGCGCTAGCTGGGCCTCCCCCCAGGGGGTGTCACCCGGCATGGCAGACCGCGCTGAGGGCCGCGCCGCTAGCCTCCTGAACAGAACAGGTAGAAGAGGATGAGGAGAGACGACCAATCGTCTTAGACGGCCGCTGTCCAGCGGCGCCCAACCCCGCGGGGGCGCATCCCCGTGAGATGCAACCCGGGGAAGGAAGCTAGCTTCGAACCCGAACCTGTCGAAGACAGAAGACCACGAACACAGATTACTAGTTCTCCTCGTGTCGCCGTCGTGGTAGGTCGCGTGAGTCCACTCGTCGTTGAGCCCGCCTGCCCCACAGTGCCGAGTGAAAACCGGAATACCCTCCTCCGCGTTCGCGTGTGAGGTCGTCTTACGACCACCTAACAAATTGTGTTTTTCTTCGTTGCGATATTGACGCCTAAGTGTTTGTGTAGTGTTTTTGCCGAATCACTTGTGTTTTTGTGTTTAAAAATTACAAGTGTTTCCCCTGAGTGTTTTTCGTTCCCACCCTCCATTTCACTTTTTTCAAAACCTTCCCACCTCTTTCTTTTTTTCATTCTCTGTCCTTGTCCCCCATTAATATTTCATTTCTACCCACATTAACTTTTTTGCTATTACCCTACCGGACTTTTGTTAGCATTTTCTTAAAAAATGCCACCAAAACCGCTTCCGCAACGGAAGCCTCCGGATCCAAGACCACGTCCCGCCACTGGCAGGGCTGCGGCTCCAACCGCGCCCGCCCCCGACTGGCGCAGACCGCGCCACCCCCCACTCGCCAGCTCCCAGACTGGAGGCGAGCACGCCGAAGCCGAGCGCAGCCCCGGCCCGCATGGAACGTGCTGATAACCAGCTCCGACCCTGCTCCGCCCCGGCCACCGCTCACCCCCGAGACCCACGAAGACGCCAACCCGAAGACTATGAGGCCGTTGGAGTCCCCCCCCCCAGAGGCGTCCAGCCTCCTCCTCATCCACCTCTGCCGACTCTGAGACAGAGTCCGAATCTGAGCTCAAGTTCGCCGGTGGGATGGAAAGGCCCAGCAGCCCTCTCCCGCCCCAGCAACTCGACAACACGGCAAGTACCATCTACTGCCAAGTACAGCCGCTCGACGAGAGTGACGGCGCGCATGCGAGGTCTTACGCCCAGGCCGCAACGACCCGTGCGACGCCTCCTCTCTCCCCCCATACACCACCAGCCATCTCAAGACCAACCATACCAAGAGGGTACCCGCCGATCGTAGTGGAGAGACTGCCCAACTGGCCGCTCCATTTCAAGAAGCTGAAGGACATCCTTGGCCACACCCCAAACGCGCGCCCCTTTAACACGGGCATACGTTTCTCACCAAAAACTGAGAATGAATTCAGGGCTACCCAAAAGTATTTGGTAGAAGCCTCAACAGAGAACACCGAGATAGCATGGTATTGCTACGCCCCCCAAACGGACCAACCCACCAAGGTAGCCATCCGAGGTATCTCAGCGGACACCGACCCCCTGGCCATCACCTTTGTGAGAAGCATCCGAGGAAAGAGAGGCCGCCCGGGATGCATTTACCACGCTCAATTCGAACATCTCCCTCAAGACGAGCTCTCACGCCTCTGAACCACTGACGAACTCCTGGGCAACCAGGAGTGACAAAAGAGGCCTGGAAGCCAAGGGCTGGACCAGCCCAGTGCCACCGCTGCCAGACCTTCAGACACAGCTCAATGAATTGCCACCGGCCCAAGAAGTGCGTCAGATCCGATTCCACTCCCCCAAGCTGCGCCAACTGCGGAAAGAGCCACGCTGCCAACGACAGGCGGTGCAAAATGTTCCTGTCAGCAGCTCGCCGCCTCAATCAACGCGTGCAACCCCCCGTTCCAGGAGGGGTGCCCCGCCCAAGACAACAACCACCCAGCACCAGGGAACCTCACCAGCCCCCTCCAGTTATCACGCTCGAAACCCAAGCTGGACCAACTCTGGCCGCCCCCGCCAATCCGCCCACCTCCCGAGGAGTGCCAATCTCCTCCAGGAGGAGAAGAAGAAGGAGACCGCAAGCGACGGAGGAGCCAAACGTAACTTCCGCCCCGACCTCCCTCCCCCCTCCGCACCCATTGCCCAGCAAGGTTTTCCCCAAGGGGGAGGCCCACAGTCCGCCACCGCTCCAACAGCCTCATTTCGCCCAGTGAGAGCTGCTTCCCAACGGACGGGACCTCCCCCTCCCCCTCCTCCGATGTCGGAAACATACCACCCGACCCCACGGTCCAGAGGCCCCTAAGTACTTCCGCCCCGTCGACCCCAAGTGGTCCAATATACCAGGCCGGCTCCCAGACAGGCATTCCATCCACCTCCACCCCCACCGCAACAGGCGCCACACCAGGAAGCAGCCACCATTCCTCCCCCCAGGGTACACCCAAATTCATCCTCAACCCACCCCCCTCCCCCAGCTCCCAATGCAGGCGGTGCTATCCATTTTACTGCCTACTGGAGGACATCAGCAGGGGAGTAGACCCAACCCAAGCAATACTGACACTTTTGGAGGAGGGTAGTCGCCAAGTTAACAGCAAATTTTTGTAGCTCTGCTTATTTTAAGTTTTAAAAACAGTAATTTTCAATATATTCTAGTCTACATATGCTAGAATTTGAGGCATAGATATCGCTTCTTGCCTGCAGTGTTTTTCCTATTTCTATCTCCTCTAACTACCACAACACTATGGACCACGCACAACTGGAGTCAAACATAAACAAGATGGCAAAGATGTTCGAAGAAAAGATGACAGAGTTCCAGGCTGAGCTCAACCAGGCGTCACGTAAGAACCCCAGCAGCATAGCAGCACTCAACACTGAGTTTACCAACTTTAAAGCTTTCGTCTGTAACGGCTTGACAGTACTTCGTGCAGAGATGAACGCTCTTAATAATAGGGTTGAGCGGCTCGAGATGCGTTTTCGCCGGAAGATGTTACTCGTCCACGGCATTTCCGAAGACAAGGATGAAGACACTTGCGCCACAATCGTCTCCAACTTGGTCAAGTGCAACGTGCAAAATCTTACGTCTGGCAGCATCACTGCAAGTTATAGGATGGCTAAGCTCGTAGCCGATAACCCCAATCCGCGGCCTATTGTGGTTAAGTTTGCTGATGCGAAGGTACGGACAGCTTTATGGAACAAAAAAGTCGCACTCAAGGGTTGGAAGATAACGCTTTCCGAATTTCTTACGAAATCCCGACATAATGTCTTCATGGCGGCTAGGGATAAATTCGGTGTTAAAAACAGTTGGACTATGGATGGAATCATTCATATCAAGACACCAGACGGCAAGAGACATAAGTTAGAATCCATGTCGGAGTTTCTTGCACTCTCCGAGAGTATGCCCGTAAACAAAGTGTAGCTCCAGCTTCGTAACTGTTTTACCATGTCGTTGTGTGTTTTTTACCCACTTATTTCTGTAACTTATAATTTGTGTGCAACTTTGATTGTGAGGTAAACTTTAATTTTATTTTCCGTTTGTAATGTTTACAACCTCTCAAACAAAGTGACAGTGTCATTCGGCCAACCCGATGTGTCAAACCTCACTGACAGTGACATATATTGTTCGTTCGGAAATGCGTTTTTTTATTGTGGTAAGCACGATTTGTCCATTCAGCCAACGTCAAATAAAACGGAGATGCATTGTTGGTTGGGTGGCATTGTTTAATTTTGCCTTGATATTTTTTTGATTTTTTTTTTCTTTCTTGACATACAATCATAGTCTAATGGTAAACTTTAAAGTTAATTTATTAAGTGTTATTATTTACATCTTTGTCTTGTTCCTTCTTTGGTGTTATGTTTGTGTAGTTGGTGCGATTCTCTTTCACACTGCCGGCGGAACGTAGCGATATCTGTAGTTTTTTTTTTATCTATTCATTTATATATTTTGTAATATTCGTATTTATTCATATAATATTTAATATAATAGTATTTTTAATTACATATTATGTTACAGATGGATAACAACGCAGACAATTCACTAAGTGACAGCTCCGACTTTTTTTCCACTTCTTCTTTAAATGACAGCAGCTTCCATAGTTTATCTCAACCTCTCGATTTACAGCTTGAGTCCCTATTCTTAACTACTCGGAAAAATTTTAACATAGTGCACATAAATGCTCAAAGCATTCCCGCACACTATGCGGATTTAGTGTCCACCTTCTCTAACAATCAGAATATACATGCTATCCTGGTATCAGAAACGTTCCTTAAGCCCTGTCTGCCTTCCATTACTTACTCCCTTCCTGGATTTCATCTAATCCGTAATGACAGGACTGGCAAGGGTGGTGGTGGAGTTGCAATATACCTCAAAAATAATCTCTCTTTTAATATTCTCGATAAGTCTCCTTCTCAGTATTCGATATCTTCCGAACATTTGTTTATAGAGGTTCTCCTAGGCCATCTCAAGGTACTTCTCGGGGTGTTTTATAGCCCTAACCTCCACATTGATTATTTTTCAAAATTTGAGAACTTACTGGAGACTTTTGTACCAACAGCTGATCACACAATAATTATGGGTGATTTTAACACTTGCTTGCTGAAACACGATTCTCGATCATCACGTCTGTGTTCAATTGTGGATTCCACCAATCTCAGTATTCTTCCTTCTTCTTCAACGCATCACTTTCCTGGTTGTCAGCCATCCTTGCTAGATCTTGCCATAGTCTCCTCCACCGATCTTGTTAACTCCCATGGTCAGTTGTCTGCTGAAGCCTTCTCCTACCATGATCTCCTTTACCTTTCATATAAAATTCGTTGTCCTAAACCCAAACCCCGAGTGGTCATGCAACGGAACTTTAAAAACTTTGACGAGATCAGCTTCATGACTGATCTTAATGGTATTGATTGGGATGTGGTATTTAACGCCTCGACTATTGATGAGAAGATAGAGATATTTAACTCGATCCTTATCGAAGTATTCGATAAGCATGCGCCTCTGCGTCCTGTGCGGCTGAAACACCTTCCTGCTCCCTGGCTAACACCAGATATAAAGGCCTTAATGTCCAAACGGAATGAAGCAAAGTTGCGATACAGAAGGAATCCTTGTGATTCTACACTTCGTAAATATAAGGAGCTCCGTAACCGATGCAGCAGGATTTGCAGAGATGCACAAAGAAAACATATTCATGCCTCTGTATCGAACGGTGATCCTGCGAAGGTGTGGTCATTCCTCAAATCACTTGGTATTGGTAAGGTTAACTCATCTTCTTCTTTGAAACTTGATCCCGATTCCTTGAACCTTTACTTCACAACACCTTCTTCCATCCCCTCTTACGTAAAGCTATCCACGCTGCAAAAACTGTCCGCGGATCATTATCCGAAGAGTTCTTCCTTTTCTTTTAGACCCGTGACCGAGTGTGAGGTCGAGCGATGCATTTCGGCTGTAAAGTCCAACGCTGAAGGGTTGGATGGAATTAGCCGGAAAATGATTTTATTAGGTTCTACGACACTTCTTCCTATACTCTTTCACATTTTTAACTTTTCACTTAGCACTGGGTCATTTCCACGCTGCTGGCGTGTTGCAGCTGTTCTTCCCATTCCAAAGTTATCCAATCCAAGTTTACCTTGTCACTTTAGACCTATTTCTATTCTCCCGTTTCTTTCCAAAATCCTTGAGCGACTTGTCCATCACCAGATCAATATATTTGCTAACACTGAAAAGATTCTGAGCCCTCTTCAATCTGGTTTTCGCCCAGCCCATAGTACGGTAACTGCCTTGACAAAGATAACCGACGATATACGCGAAGGTATGTCTGATCAACGTGTGACACTTCTAGTACTTCTTGATTTCAGTAATGCTTTTAACACCGTTGATTTCGACATCCTCTTATCAATGTTGGGGTCGGTCTTTGTGTCGGATGTGGTAGTAGATTGGTTCCGAGATTATCTTGTTGGGCGACAGCAATGTGTCCGTTATGATGACAGGCGCTCTGGGTTTTGTGATGTGGCTGCTGGAGTGCCCCAGGGTGGAGTCCTATCTCCTTTCCTTTTCTCAATTTTTATCAACTTCCTTACTCCTCTCCTTACCTGCCAATACCATTTGTATGCTGATGACCTACAAATTTACCGTCAGGCTCCTGCTGGAGACATAAATAACCTGATTGCACTTGTCCAGGACGACCTCAAGGTCATATACGACTGGAGTTCTGCCTACGGCCTTTTGATCAATCCCAGCAAATCCCAAGTCATCCTCATTGGGGGGTCCAAACAAATTTCCAAGCTGGATGTTGCTAGTCTTCCTCAGCTCCATTTTAATTCTTCTCCTCTGCCGTATTGCAACACCGTTAAAAATCTAGGTGTTATCTTTGACTCCACACTCTCTTGGTCTCCTCATGTTGCTGAGGTCAGTAGGAAAATGTTTGCTGCTGCCAGTTCACTGCGCAGATGGAAAAATCTTCTCCCTATAAAAACCAAAATTGAACTTGCGCAATCACTCCTTTTACCTATTTTGGACTACGCTGATGTTTGTAACATTGACTTAAATGAAGTACTTCTAGACAAACTTCAGCGTCTCCAGAATCTTTGCATTCGTTTCATTTATGGCCTCCGCAAGTTCGACCATGTGTCCGAATTTAGGAGGGAGCTAAAGTGGCTTCCTATTAGACTGCGCCGTGAAGAACATGCTCTCACTTTGCTTTATAATGTGTTGTATGACCCTCGCACTCCCCCTTACCTTAAGGAACGTTTCAAATTTCTAGGTATGGACCACAACCGCATGTTGCGCTCCAAAAATGATAATTTGTTGGAGATCCTTTTAACTCGCTCAGAATATTATAGAGATTCCTTTACAGTCAAAGTGGCTCAACTTTGGAACAAGCTGCCATCTGAAATCCGGAGTTCAAAGTCACTTCCCATATTTAAAAGTAGACTACATACTCTCCTTCTGCTGCGAACTTAGTCCACTTTAACATTACATATGTTGTTAGTATGTAGGTATATATTTATGTTCAATGATATATATTTATATTTGGTATGTATGTGTATATGTATATGTAAGTGTATGATAGACAATTACTTATATGTACGTATATTATATTAATTACATATTTACATTTCTTATCGACTCTGCTGGCTTACTACATCTTCTTTTCCGTTTAGCTTACCTATACCGCGAAGGTTGTCTGGAAGAGATCGCTTGCAGCGATAAGACCGCCTTTGCCCATATTATTGTTAATTGTATTCTTTGTACCTATGTCGTTTTGTATGTGAGCAATAAAGTGTTTATTATTATTATTATTATTATTATTACTGAGGGCACTGACCTGGCTGCTCCAGGGTGCCCCCAACGGAACCAATTCAGTATAATCTATTGGAACCCAGGAGGCATAAGGAGACACATGGACGAGCTCCGTCTCATTTCCATCCAACAAGATGCCCACGTCATCCTCCTGGGAGAAACCCTCTTGACCCCCAGGCACAAACTTAAGCTGCCCAACTACACAACCTATCGCCGCGATGAACAAACCCCAGACGGGATCGCCTTCAGGGGCACGGCAGCCCTAATTAGAAGGGATATCATCCACGACGAACTCCCATGGGCCCCATTCATTTCCACTCGCACGATAGGAGTCCGCACCAGGGCCATATGCCCACTTCCAAGGCATAGCACCTCTACCACTTCCACTTTCACTTTCACCTCAAAATGCTAATTCTGCTCTCTCCACAGTTTCCGGCCGCAGCATAAGGGCTCCACGTCCCACACCACACAGCCTGTTCTCGCCGCCACGCCCCTCCACGGAATCTCACATTTTGGACGTATTATCGGAAGAAAAAGATGATTGGATTAGTACAGTACAGTTGGCGGATGATGAAATTAAGTCGATCAAGAACGTCCTCAACAACCCTGACTTTGAGAAAATAGTAGATGTCCTAAATAACTTTAGTCTAAAAAACGATCGTGTTTACCGTAAAGTCGATAAAGAGCTCCGATGGGTAGTTCCAAAATCTGTTAGGTGGCAGGTACTCAAAATGAACCATGATAAACCTGTCTAGGATAAAGAAATCTTACTGGTTCCCAAAATTACGTCGTTTCGTAAAGAAATATGTATCCGCCTATCTAGATACGCGTATCACAAGGCTCAAGGTGGTGCTCGCACTGGCGAATTACACCCCATACCGAAAGTAGAAATTCCTTTCCACACCACACACGCTGATCATTTGGGTCCTTTTGTGCGCAGTAAAAGAGGTAATTCCTATTTACTTGTTATAATAGATAGCTTAACCAAATACATTAATATAACACCCGTACGAAATACAAAAGCAATGACAATAGTACGAGTTTTCAGAGAACATATCAGTTATTTTGGAACTCCCACAAGGCTCATTACTGATCAAGGAGCTTGTTTTACTTCGCATTTATTTAAGAAATTCATCAAAACGACGGGTACAAAGCACATCCTAAATGCTGTTGCTTCACCTAGAGCAAATGGTCAGGTCAACTAAATCTCACGGAAAGGATGATAAAACTTGGGATGATTACATCCCCGACATCCAAATAGGCCTAAATACGACAGTCCATAGTTCTACTAAGAAAAGTCCAAGCGAACTTTTATTTGGATGCAAATTAATAAATACCTCGGAAGCCATCTTAAACGCCGTTATTAACGATACACTTAATGTGACCTCTGGTGATGATTTATTAGATTTAAGACTGACAACCGGGAATAGGTTTAGAGAACAACAAGAAAAGGATAAAATACGATTCGATAAAACTAGAAAAATGGGTAAGGCATATAAAGAAGGTCAATTGGTCCGCGTCGAACGAATGGTTACTTCTAATGACGGAAAATCAAAATAATTAGTTGCTAAATATCAGGGACCATATCGAATTATTAAGTTACTCCCAAATGATAGGTTCTTAATTGAAGACAGGCCTTTAACAAAAAAAAATAATCGCCGCTATGAGGCCATTGTTGCCATAGATAAGATTCAACCTTGGTTAAACTTCTCGACTAATTTTGACAGCAGCGATAATGACACTGATAGTGATGATGGTGATAAAAAATGGATGTAAGTATGGATAATGATAACAATGAATTGATTGATAATTATGGTGAATCGAATAATCGTAATATAGATTTAAATGAAAAAGATGTGAATTAGTGTTTGAACATGATTGAAATTGTAACGCAAGTGATGAAAATAAGTGTATTAAAAATGATAATGGTAAATCGATATGATAATATTGAAATATTTGATGTAGTCCTGAACATATAATAATTTGTTTATTTGTTTTCTTGTAATTTTCTTCTGTGTGTGTATTATTGACTGTCATCCTAAAGCAAGAGGACTTGCTAACTCACCGGATGGCTGAGCTGTTATAAACACTCTTAGTTTACTATTTGTATGATTAATATACTTTACATAATGAGTGAATAATTATAACTATAATTTAATATTCGTTAATTTAAAAGTATTCATTTAGTCTGTGGCGCTGCGTTCGTGCTCTGCGAGTGCCCCACCAATTAAGTAGCGATCGTAAAGCCGCGTATCCACTTAGGTTCGCCGTGGTTTGCGAACGCGCCCGCTCCGCAAACCAAACATCGTCGTGATCGCGGAGCGCGACTGGAGCACGATCGGAGCACGGCGGAGCGCTCGGGAAGCGGTTTTTTGCGCGATCTCAAAGGGGAGCGCAGTTTGTTCGTGGACGCGAGCGTGTCACGACGTGTTTGTTAAGTTCGCGAACATGGAGTGGTCCGATGAAAAATGTCTGCAGCTCATAGAAGAATACCGTAAACATAATGTTTTATGGGACCCACGAGATGAAAACTACAAGAAAAAGAATTTAAAAGGAGACGCCTGGAAGATAATTGGCGAAGCATTAAACACTGAACCCGACTTATGTAAAAGTAAAATACACACATCAAAAGTGTCTAGGGATCAAGCATTTTTATGCGGATTTCTTGAGATTGAGATGTGGCTTTGTAATAAATTTATGATTTTATAAATTTATATGGATCCTTTTTGGTGCATTTCATAATTTGAATCAGGAACTGTGAATCAAATTCGAGTAAAAGATGAAAATCAGCTGTCAATATTTTCCCTATAAAAACATACAACGCATTGAAGACATTATTAGTGCTACTGTTTCCCTACTACTGATTAAAACCAACGTTATTATGGAGCGGCGACGTCATTTAAGCAGGGAAGAAATGCTCAGAGCCGTGGGAATGATAGAAGCTGGTTCCCGGCAACGTACTGTGGCTTTAGCTCTGAATACAAGTCAGAGTGTTATCAGTCGACTTTGGACACGATACCGAAGCACTGGTACCGTGGCTGAGCGCCATGGAGGACGGTATCGCTGCACCACACGGAGACAAGACCGATACATTCAAATCTTAACTCGAAGAGCTCCAACAATAACCGCCATGATGTTAGCCGTGAGGCTTCATCACTCTTCAGGGAACTTAATTAGCGACCAAACAGTCAGAAACCGCTTGCATGAAGTGAACCTTCATTCCCGAAGACCGCTACGGGTACCACCTATAGCAATGCACAATCGTAGGATTCGATATCAATGGGCTCTTGAACACAGAAATTGGGCAGAAGAACAATGGCGTTTCGTGTGCTTTTCTGATGAGTCTCGTTTTGGTATGAGACCGGATACAAGACGTATACGACACTGGAGAACCCCTGGACGCCAACAGCGATTAAAATCCTGCCAGGAAGTCCATCCTTATAGTGGTGGAACCATCATGGTATGGGCGGGTATTTGGATCGGCGGAAGAACTGAGTTGATTTGGATCAGAGGCAACCTCAACGCTCAAATTTATGCTGAGACGATTGTATCAGACGTCATCGTTCCTCTACAAGTGCAAATCGGTCCCTTATTTCAGTTAATGCATGATAATGCACGACCGCACACCGCAAGAGTTGTAAGACAGACTCTCGCCGCAGCTAACATCAATGTCCTGCCCTGGCCTGCTCAGTCGCCAGACTTGAACCCGATTGAGCATGCATGGGATATGCTACAGAGAAGAGCTCTGCCGAATATGGAGGGTATCCAGTCGCAAGAAGACCTTTTTTTGTTGTTGCAACGAACATGGGCGGCCATTCCACAGCGTGATTTGGATGAACTCATTTTGAGTATGCCAAACCGATGTTCTTGTGTTGTTAGTGTTCGCGGTAGAAATACGGATTATTAATTGTTTAAGTTACCCAATAAAATTTTAGAGAAAACTGTTATTTCAGTCTTTTTTTCGAACTTTTGTGTTAGTGGTTCAAATGTCAAAAATCCCTTTATTAGGAAAATGGCAAATTTCTTTATTAATGCAAAGGTGACTTGGTTTATCGTTACTGTGACAAACGAAAACACTTTATTTGATGAATCCTTAAAGAAAATTTTAATTAATATCAATCAGGAGAAAAGTTATTGCAAAAATATATGTTGATCCCTAGACACTTTTGATGTGTGTATATATACTGTTATCTGGCTTTAGACGTGAGAAAACCAAAGTTAATAAAAGCAAAGGAACGGGAAAAGGTAAAAATCAAGACCACTTGTTATTTTATTTATTTATTTAAGTAGGTACTTATAACAAAATAATTTACGAATTTATATTTTTTCAGGTGCAACGCAGATATATCAAAGTTCGTGGTTTGCATATGAAGCATTTTCTTTTTTACTAGATCGCGACAAACCTAGGGAATCGCTTAATACTGTAAGTACAAAGTTTTAATTTCTTTAAACTTTCACGATTATTATTCATATTAATATATTATTTAACGGGTCTAAATCGTGTATATTTTTTTTATTAAAAAAGGTCGCATACCTTTCTTAATAAAAATTATACACGATTTAGACCCATTAAATGATATATTAGTACCATAGGTATATTACTACCAGATGGATAGTGATTACGTCACGATATTTAGGGTAAGATTTTTATGGTAGGAACACTGCAGGGTTGAAGCGATAAAGACGAAGTGGTCAGTCAGGCTTTGACACCATCTGGTAGTAAAATATCTTTGATTAGTACATTTTTTTTGACACTTACACTACACTTAAGAATATTGGTTCTGCCACGGAATCGAACCTTCATTCATGAAGTAATCGGCCAGTTCGTCTCTTATTTCTTTTATTTGTTTGGCGGAACGGCGACCTGTGTTTACTATAGGTCGAAATGAAGTCATTTCTGAGTCATGCCTCCAGGACCCTTCCCGTAATTGTCCATAACCTTCCGTATCTATCTCATTTGAAGTTATATAATTACTGGAATTCTCTCTTAAAAAATTGTGTAAATGACATATTGTCATTACAATAATGGCAGCTTTATCTGGCTCAACGAGTAGAGGTTTTCTTAGTACTCGAAATACTGATGCCATTATTCCAAACACATTTTCGATGACACGACGCGCTCTACTTAAGCGATAATTGAAAATTCTTTCTCTTGAGCCCGCAGGGAGTGTTTTACTAGGATATGGTTTCATAATACTTTCAGAAAGAGCAAAAGCAGAATCACCAAGGAAGAAATAAGGCAATGCTTTATTTCGTTCTGGTAAAGGTTCTTTGGCAGGCAAATTCAGCTCCAGATTAATTATCTTTGTATATAGTTGAGTGTTTTTAAATACTCCACTGTCCGAAATCCTGCCTTGACAACCAACATCAATTAATTTTAAAAAGTAATTTGCATCTGCTACAGCAAATAGTACAATACTAAAACTTCCTTTGTAATTGAAAAAATCTGTGCCAGTATTGATTGGTGCCTCTATAAGTATATGTTTTCCATCTAGCGCTGAAATACAATGCGGAAAATTCCACTGGTCTTTTGCAATCTTTTTCCAGTCTTCAGCATTATCTGGTAACTGTAATGTAATTGTATATATTAATTTATTTTCAGATTATTGATAATGAAGACATCGCTTTTGATGCCAATACTGGTGATACGGGTACTGATGAGGAACCAGTAGACACAGCAACATCAAACTCTCTTCAACCACAAGTTCCCCCTCCTCCCAAAAAAAAGAAAGTGGATCCTAAGTTGGCAATATTAAAAGACGCTTTTGGAATTTTAAAAACATCTGCATCAAAGTCTAACGATGATAATGACGAGATAAATACATTTTTCAAATTTGCAGCCAATAAAATGAGAAAGTATGACACACATACTAAGAATGCCGTGCAACAGACAATATGCGAAATTCTTTTTAAAGCCGATTACGGTTACTATAGTCAGTCACAATATGGATACTACACATCGCCGTCGCCATCTACATCAACAAATGTGCCTTCTCCGCCATTCGTATGTCAACAAAATACCACTCCGACTCAGGCGGAAAACAGTCCGAGTGGTAGTGATTGGGATATACAAGATCTCATATAATTTTTCTGACATATTAAAACATAAGTATTAGTAATAAAGTGTGGATACTAAATAAAGAAATTGAGCTTTTTACTTACCTTAATGTTTTCCCTTAAAACTTGAATTAATGCACGGCATACATCTGGAATGAATTTGCTGATTGCTTGTTTAGATATTTTAAACAAATATTGCATACTTGTAAAGCTATCGCCGGTGGCTAAAAATCTTAACGTCAGTGCTAATTTATCCTGGGATGTTAAGGCTTTTCGAAGTCTTGTATATTTTTTTTTAATTATTGGCGACACCAAAGTCAATAAATATTCGAATTCGACTGAAGACATTCGAGTAAAATTTTCATAATGGCCACTTATTTCTTGGGATTTTAATATATGCATTATTTCATTATTTTTTCTTCCCTTATACATATTAGCTTGCCAAAATCGAGGAGGTCGTTTGTATTCCATCACAATATAATGTATCAAAATATAAGCTGCACTTCCTACTAATTCTGGAGGCGGCATGTTTGCACCGACCGTCTGTCGTGTGTCGACTGGAGACCGGAGCGCGGAATGTTAGTGCTCCGACAGGAGCACTGATGTTGCAGCCTAAGTGTGTACACTGTACACGTTCACGTTCGCGGAGCACACAGTGTTCGCAAATCACGGCGAATCTAAGTGGATACCCGGCTCAACATGGCGGGGAGGGCAGTATATATGGGCAGAACGCAGCGCAGACAGATTACTGCGAGCATTCAAGTAAGACAGATGTCTAGTGGAAACTATGCCAGTTTGATATTGGAAAAGTAATTGCAAAGGAACTTGTAATATTGTATGTGATATACCTATGTGAAGTACGAGAAATAAAATCGGAGTTAACTATCTGAAGTTGTTTGATTCCAACATTATTTGCAAATAATCATTGCATAATATTGAATTAGTTCTTGGTAATTCTTAATTTTTATTGTATAATTGATAAAATTATTGGAATTTAACTTTAAATTAATGTTAGTTTTATAAAAACAACTTAAATTTATTGGAAAACATTACAACTTGGTAGTTTTTGTTAAACTTACAATTTAGTTTAATATTTTTCTGTGAAATAGAGAAAATAACTTGAGTTTTATAAGAATCTTACACTATGACGGATAAGGAGTGTCAAACTGATAAAATCATGGCAGGAACTTCAGATAATAAGTCAAGAAAGGTTTCTGTGGGTTCAAAACAGGTTGAAGACATGATTACTTTAGATGAAACACACGTTAACTTTAACCGGAATATGGGTGCAGAAAATTTTCCATCCCTTTTAGATTCATCAATCCAATTAACCAAGGTTTATTTGATAATAATTTACCGTTGGACAATAGTAATTGTGCCAAACATACTGTCGTTTATCGCATACCTTTTGATTTCTCGAAATTTAACCTTACACATAGTGGGAAAACTTGTCCAATAGAATTCTTGAACCGGTTTGAGTTAAAAGCAGTGAAAGGTTACACCGATCAACAATGTTTTGTTGCATTGCCTGTATTGTTGACCGATTTGGCTCTGAAATGGTATAGAGGTAGAAAGGATCACATTTTTGGTTGGATACAATTCTCATTGGAACTTAGGAAACAGTTTACTTCCCCGGATCACTTTTATAAGTTGGAGACAGAAGTTAGGAAGATTTTTCCTCTTAAAAAATGCTACTTCCGAAGTTATAGTTAATAATTTAGAACATGAAATATTCTTAAAATTTGTTTGTCCAAAAATTATTATATGCTGTAACGGTACACAGTTCACTTCAAATATATTTGTAGATTTCATAAAAGGTTATAATATTACAAAAATATTTTATAACACCCTTACACTCCTCAGAATAATCCTGTAGAGAGATTCAACAAGACAATAGAAACCTGTATTTCATGTTATGTTGCAAATGATCATAGAACATGGTCTAAGTTTATTCCCCATGTTCAAAGTGCTATTAATAGTACTGTTAATTTAGTTACTAGTTTTACTCCAAATTTTCTTATGTTCGGTCGTGAAGTCGTGTTGAATGGGTCCTTGCATAGATATTCTTCTATAGATGACTTGTTTGATATTAATGTTGAGAAACCTGACGGTTATGGTAATTTGTTAGATTCACTTAAATATATTTTTATTAAAGTCATTGATAATTTAGCAAAATCTTATAAAAAGAATGCTAAATTTTATAATTCGAATCGAAAAGTCATTTCCTATGACATTGGAGATATTGTATGGAGGAGAAACTTTGTACAATCCAACGCAATTTCTTTCTTTTCTTCAAAGTTGGCACCCAAATTTGTTAAATGCAAAGTAATTGACAAAATTTCAAATAATGTTTATTTATTAAAAGATTGTGATAAAAATAGTACTGGTAGATACCACATTAAAGATATTTTGAAAATATAACTTAAATAATTAGGCAATTTGTTCATTTTGATAGTTGACATTTACAGTTTTAACTTTCTAAATTTCACTTTGGTTCTTTTCACTTGCGTTTTGAAAACGACCCACTTGCAAGGTGATGAATGAGATATGAATAAAAGGTTGTGGGTATACTGAATGGTGATGTATGAAGATTCCTAAAGCGGAGAAATAGAATCTCGGTTTTAAAAATTAGATTGGTATCATTTTATTAGACATCTTTTTGGTAATTCAATCATTTAATAATATTCTATCTGGCAATTAGATGTTTTAACTTTTTTTGAAGAATTTCATTTTGCTTCTAGCATCATAGGATCTTATCTTAGGTTGTTTTTGGTCTTTTATATAGATAATCTTTTGTTTTAAAATTTCTGTCTTATACATTTTAATTATTAAAGACTTATAAACTTTTGGAGATCCTTAATACTTTATTTCTGGTATTTTTACTCATTAACTGGTTTAATGGATTAGAGTTCCTTGTTTGCAAGTTTATTCCTTATTAGCTTCTGTTGTTCTTCCACAATTGTCTACTAATAACGTAATAACGCTTATTGCGTGTTTGTATAAATAGTTGAAGTTTAGTAATTACTATTTAATTTACTATTTTGTAAAGTTTGTTTAGGTGGTTGTGTTTAGTCTGTAGTTTTAAGAACTAATTACACGGACGCGACTTTTAGACGGACTTTCCCGTTTTACCTTTTCCCAGTCGATTTCTCTCGATCTGTAGGTACTTTTACACCTTTAGGAGTCCCTTTTTCGCTTTTCCATCAAGTTAATACTTGATTTGGTACAATTTATTTTATAGGTTTGCCAGACATCACTGGAATGTTCTATGTTTTTTCTACAGCTTTGCTGGAAAAAATTCTTAGTGTTAGTCTTACGACTGATATACTATTTTCCCAGACGATGTTTTATTAATAACACGTTCTGTTTTTTTTTTCATTTTCCCAGACGATGTTTTATTAATAACTTGTTCTGTTTTTCATTTCATTTTCCCAGACGGTGTTTTATAGATAACTCGTTCTGTTTTCTTTATGCAACTATGCGATTATGCCGACTACATTGAATCAGTGGTATTCGATAGTGCATTAATTTTGTGATGCATTCATTTTTTTGTAGTGCATTCTTTTTGTATTTTGAAATGCATTTATTTTGTATTAGTTTGCATTTAATTTTGTAGTCACTTGATTATTCTATGTAGGGCGAAGGTGCCGACTGCATTGAATCAGTAGTATTCGGTAAAACAATACTTATTTTTCCAACTCGATTATTATTGTGTTTGGTATTTTTGTTTCTGCTCGATAATTTAGTGTAAGGCGAGGGTGCCGACTACTCTAAATCGGTTGAATCGGTAGAACATTTTTTTTCCTATTCCACACGTTTATGTGTTACGAATCTGAAACTTTCATAAAGTCTATTTTATTAGGAATATTGTTTGTATTCGAATGTTTAGTGTAAGGCGATGGTGCTGACTACTCTAAACCAGAAGCGTTTCAATACATAACAAGACATCCTTATATTGGAATATTTTCTGATATAAATTAATTTTAATATAACTTTTGTAACACACCCTTTTCATATTCAAATTGACTTGCTGTTTTATATGGGGCGAGTGTGCCGACCATATTTAACCAGTTGCATGCCAGTCAATGGAAATTTTATTAGATTACTATAATGTAATCATTTTTTTTCCTCTCTTTACTGTTGGGTGTTGATGGATGTTATAAAAATAACATTCGTTATTTTAATAAAATGTAGTGGGGGGTAATTGTAACGTCGTATCTACGCCGTTACATATATAAACAAATATTAAATAGTTTGACATCCGTCACTCAAGAATTTTCCCTATTTTTAATAAATAAAAGATTATAGTAAATAAATAATAATTGTTAAAAATACATCGTTCTAAATTTAAGTAAACTTTTTGTAATTTATGGTTTGTCCATGCCCAAATTTAAATTTTAATACGATAACACTGAGACAAGGCGTTTTTCAAAGTGGGACCTGGCACACTTTTCGATTCATTCAAGAGACGAATAGTCATCTTTTTTTAAAAAATGTTAAATATATATTAAAACTTAACTTTTTCCCAAAATGTGCTCATTGCGTTAGTTTAATTTAATAAAGGTGCCAATGGCTCTTCAATAAATCCTTTTAAGAGCTGCGAATGCAGGTAAGATGAGTGATTAAGATTGTGACTATATAACTCGCCATGTTGCCAAGCCTGCTCTCACAAAGTCTCATTTTGTTTCAGCTCTTTTTGATATCTTTTTGTTATCTTTTCTTTTTATTTGAATTAAATCATTAACCAAAGTGGTAATGGACCAACCGTAAAGGTGAAGTAAACCAAATTATGTACCACGACGCCATACGGGTATTTGAACTATCTACGCGACCAAAAGTCAAATATACAAAATTCAAAACAGTCAAACAAGAACGACGACCTGTGCTAGAGGACAGGTTCGAAAACAATAACCCGCCTCTACCGCCTTTCCCCCGTGCATGGCGCGCTTCACGTGCAGTCGGGATTCGATCGTTCCGCCTGGTGTATGTCTGTTATCGGCGCGTTTGCGTCTGTAAACAAAAACTTGAGCAGTGAATATTTTTTTATTCCTTGTATTCCGGACGAAAAAAAGTTATGGATCCTCATACAGCAGGTAATTACCTACTAATAAAAATAGAATTTTAATATTTTTTATAATTGAAAAAATTAGTTTTAGTATATTGAAAGTCACTCGTATTATGGAGTAATTTTGTAGCTACAATTTGTGTATAATATGAAATTTGTTACACTTCCAAGCTAGATCCTGTCAAATCTCTTAATCCAGACGAAAGACTAAAGCTTTGAGTAGTAAATAATAAAAAAATTAGCCGCGGAAAGTCGCGGATAAGTACCTAATTGATACTTTTATTTTTTACGAAAATTTAGAGTCATTATTTACGTTAATATTATTTTTATAGAAAGTCTGTTTATATTTGTTTTAGGTTCGCAAAACACCTCGAGAGTAAGAACTGTGACCCGTAAATACTTGTTCGATCGCATGCAGAACTGTGATTTGCCTAATTTGAAAGAAAAATTGGCTTTTTTGAATGAGGAACTTCTGTCATGCGACGGGTACTCAGAAGACCAAATTAAGACCTTGAAACGCACATTTTCTCACTTTAAAAGCCAATTGAGACAAAGGTGGTCAAAAGCTCATAAGAAGGAAGATGTTTTCCGTAAATACAATGATTCATGGCTTGAAGGAACTATTGAGATTCCCGTGGTTACACAAAATCGGCCAGGCCGCCCACGTAAGTCATTTGGAGAGTCAAGTGAAAGAACTAAAAGGAGGAAAACTGAGGACATTCGGTCTAATCTGGAAGCAGAAATGATCGTTCATGCTGCTCAGGTTGAGTTGCGGAAAACTGGAAAACGAAATGCCTCTGACATATTAAAAGAAATAACCAGTAGTCCGACACGTGCAACAAAATATAAAAAGGCATTTTCAGAAATAAGAAAAGAAGAAAAATCTGGCGCTGTCACATCATTACAAGCATTGGCCATGTTTGTAGAAGCTGACTTGACTCGTCGACAGTACGAAATTATTAGAAATACTAACAAAAAGTTCTTTCCTTGTTATAGCATTTTACAAAAGGCAAAAAAAGAAGTTACCCACCCACAGAGGCATGCAAAATAACGGATACCCTCGCCGAAAGCGAGTTACAACCTTTGGTTGATATAACCGTTAGGCGCCTGTTAACCTTCCTAGAAGAAGTCTTGATGACATTAAAAGAGCAAGAACGAGCGAGTCTGAAGATGATATGTAAATGGGGCTGCGACGGATTTCAGCAATCTAAGTTTAAACAAAAATTTGAAAATGATGCTGACTCAAATGCTAATATATTTCAGAGCTGCTTCGTCCCTCTACGATTGTATTGTGGCCAAGATGAAAAAAAAAATTGTTTGGGAAAACCCAACACCCTCTTCTCCACGATATTGCCGGCCAATAAGGTTTCGTTTGGTGAAAGAGAGTATTGATGTAGCGGAAGAAGAAATTAATTATGTCAAAAACGCTGCTAATTCGCTAAACGCAACAGAGGTTGATTTAAATGGAAACAAGTTTTCAGTAAAACATATATTTATAATGACAATGATAGACGGAAAGGTCTGCAATGCTGCGACTGGCACGAAATCCACAAGCCAATGCTACATATGCGGTGCAACTTCTAAGGATTTCAACCGATTAGATGTTGAAAAGAGATTAGTCCTGAAGCTATCGAGTTCGGACTTTCGGTTTTACATGCTAGAATTCGTTTTTTCGAAAGCATCCTCCATCTTGCTTATAAACTGCCTGTAAAAAAATACAGACAGAGGAAAACTGAAGACGAAAAAAAAATCGAAAACGAAAGAAAACGGGAAATCCAGGCCAGATTTCGCAAAGAAACTGGTTTGCTAGTGGATATGCCGAAGACAAACTTTGGAAACACGAATGACGGCAACACTAGCAGAAGATTTTTTGAAGATCCAAAATTGGCTTCCGATGTAACGGGCATCAGTCATGACCTAATATACAGATTAAAAGTCATACTTGAAACGATTTCGAGTGGACATATAATTGATCCTGAAAAATTCGACAAATACGCATTAGATACTGCTCGCTTATATGTCGATCTATACCCTTGGCACCCCATGACTCCAACATTGCATAAAATATTAATCCATGGTGCAATTGTTATAAAAAATGCGTTGTTACCTATTGGGCAGCTATCCGAAGAGGCCGCGGAAGCGCGAAATAAACGTTATAAATCATACCGTCAAAACTTCGCTCGAAAATTTTCGCGAGAAAACTGCAACAGTGACATTTTTAATCGGCTTCTTCTAAGTTCGGATCCTTTTTTAAGTAGTATTAGAAGCGTAAAGAGAAGAAAACTTAATTCGTTTTTGCCAGAAACAATTGCTCTACTCATGCCGGCGAATCCGAATGAACATGGTCATTCTTCAGAAAGCGAAGATGAAAATTTGCCACCAAAAATGTAGTTTTTTTTTAAATTATTTGAATAAATATGTCTCGATGTAATATTAGAACCTTTGTTTCATTTACTCCTATCGTTTAAAACCAATATTAGTCGTAAAATAATTTTGGCCGCCTAAATCGTTTAAATACCCGTATGTGCGACGTCTGGATTCGAAAATGGTATGTACATTCACCTAATAAATAGATGAAGAGGAAAAGACCTTATTATTCCAACCCTAGTCGAAACTGGCCTTGCGATTAGAAGCACGATGTTCCCCCTATGTTATCCCGGACACCTGGGGATGTCACCAGCTTCCTAGCGCCCTTTATAAATTTCATTTTAATTGGAAGCTGAGACACCAATTCGGCAACCACCAACCGGCTATCACCTCCAGCTTTTTTTTTTGTTTAGCTAGTTTTTTTTAAATTTTAGAATCAGGTAAATTCCAACCTCCCTCTCTTTTTTTACCTTACAATGGCGCCCGAACAGTCCGATCCAATTATTATTATCAACAATAGTGGAGCACGCCCTAAGCGGATTCCAACTTAATAAATATAAAACGATTGCAGTTTTCTTCGACGTCGCCAAAGCCTTCGTTAAGGTTGGACACGACGGACTCATTTTCAAATTATACTAACTAGAACAATGGTTCCCAACCAGTGGTCCGTGGACCACCAGTGGTCCGCAGAAGCCAAAATATGGTCCGCGAATGAATTCTTTAGCGGGCGCGCCCGCTAAATTCGGTGAGCCGTCGGTCGCCGCGCCGTGCACGCAGCACTCTAGGTCGTTCAGAGCCTCAAGGCTCGGTTGTCATATTCCATATATTTTCGAAGTATCTTGTGTCAGTCGATGACAGTTGACTTGACTCCAAAGTTTTTTATGTTCCAATTTGACGTTAAACAACCGACCTCGTTCCGAGCCTTTGAGCGAGTTAAAAAACAACCAAACAACTACACTTAGGTTGTGAACGTGGCCCAGCGCGTTAGAGTGCGGGTGGAGGGGGCGCGGTACGCGGGGCCGGCCGCCTCCGCGCGTCTCTGCGAAGACGATACAACGTCATTTGTTTTACCTATTTCAGTGTCAGTAATAACACGTAATATTACTTAACTGTGTGAGGAAGTTAATCATTCATTTATTAGTTACCTATTACTGATCGTTGTTCTTAAATTGATATCTTGAAATAGTTCGTAAATACAGGTGAGTGTGTAACAATTTTAGTTACCACCGACTATTTCAGGGCTTACATGAGACTCGAAACTTATTTAATTTAAAATCAGGGCGCCGTGATACTGTGATTTGAGGGAGATAAATGAAAATGTCCAAAACCGCAGTGAACAAGATATTATATTGTTAAAAAGATTCAGATCTTATTTCATCATGGTTAAAACTTAATACTAGTCACATTCAAGTTAAAAATACATAGTTATATTTCTTCAAAGATTTTTCTTTTGATTTAAAGCTATTCAAACATTCAAGATCATGTGCTAATACAGTAATACTCAATTTAAGTTTCTTATATAAACAAATTATTAAACAAGTTATAAAATATTAAATTTTGTAAATTTAACAATAAAAATTTGTTATGTACTTATAATGGCTTTACAGTTTACCAATAGAAATCCTTTATCACGTTAAACAGAAATTGTTCTCCGGAGTATGCACTGGTTAAATATCAAGAAGTTATAAGTTTTACTTAGCTTGGCAAGATCATGGGAGCATCAGGATCACTCAAATGTCCTCAGGGATGAAGCAGGACTTGCTGTCATCACGTGAACACGTCACTTTTTTGCTCAAGAAAGCTTCACAGGTTCATATATATATATATTTCCAAGGAGATTCCAATCAGGATCAAGTAAATGTGACTATTACTGTTATTTATTAGCCAAATTAATGGACCCGTTAATCCGGGGAGAAATATTAAGTATATAATGCACTGACTACCACTGCTAGTCTTAATGCTATTTTCTAAGTATGGTCTTCAAGGTTCTATCAGCCAAAAGAGAGCGAATCTGTTTGTGCACTGCTATTTATAGGCTACTACAACACGTGACAGCGTCATTGCAAATTTCTCTCATATCACCATATTTGGTATGAGGAAGCACACGGACCGGTTTTGCTGACTCCGCCTTTCAATGTTTCCAGAACATTAATGTGACGTCACATCCATTTCCGCATCTCATTTAAAAAATTACACACTAGCTCCCTCTAACTTACATTCCAAATGCAACTACTAGGTTCACACATATATTGTACTTGTCCTTTGCTTTTCAAAGTGGATTTCGATATTGAATAATTTATATGCTTGATGATAGATGGCGCTGAATAAATAATAATATTTCTACGACTTAATATTTAAGAATTATATTGCTAAGTTTTTAACGTTATTAAATTTAATTGCTACACAACATCCCCCTTATCTCAAAAAATTTTTCCCAAAAAAATTTTTTTTAATTAATTAACCTGCAACTGACTTACAGACAAATCAACAATACTAAGTATTAGCCAAGATAAAAAAATTTAAACTTATATACGTGAGTATCCATTTATTTACTCCACGTAATGTTCTAAACTCTAAGTCAATAGCAACAATTAAATATTTGCTGTTTAATGATTTTTCTTTTAGTTTCATGTAAATACCTTTCTTGGATCTAATATCCAGTGGTATAACATGGCTTTTTTTTCATCTTAAGAACTTAAGGTAGTTAAGAAAACAACTCAAGATTAAAGAAGTTTGTATGTTTTCTAACTCAAAAGATTAAGATTATTTTCCAACAATCTTCCTATCTTTAATTATCAAGTCTAAAGTATATGTCTACTTCCTTATGCTTATGCCTTTCTTACATCAAGATCTATTTTTCTATTAAGTATTAAAATAAATTGCACGCGTTAACTTTGGAAAATGCTTTTCATACTTCTCGCATCACATACTACTTTCATACCCATATGCATATCAGTGAACACAACTTGACTAAAATATTTTATTATTAAAAATATTTCCTTTTGTGTTAAAATATTAAAATTCCACTAAATATATTTAAGTGTTCTTTTAAAAGTGAGAATTTAAGTTAAAAAGGGTTGTCAATAAATATTTATTTAGTTAAAAGAAAAAATAATTTAATTTTCTGGCAGGTTTCGAACCGTAGCCCACAGATTTCCATATACACTTTTCCTATACTTCAACTCTTCTTAGCCAACCGATTAATACTGAAAGTGACCAAAATAAGCATCAAAAGGGATTCAAAGGTTTATTAATTTTTAAGTTTGTTAAAAAAATTTAAGCTATCTTTACTAAGTTAACATTACATTAAAGCAAAAACATCTACGATCAAGATTGTACAAAGTATCAACTGGTGGTGACAATTAAGTGGTTACCACACATTTAATAAATATTTATTCCTTTAGTGGGAAACAATTAAATATTTTCTCATCTTTTGGAACTAAATATTATTAAGTTAAATAATTTTCATTCCTCTGGTGAGCAGCAATCAAGTATCCGCTTACCTTTTGGAAGAAAGTATTATTAAGTGTAAACTTTTGTTCCTTGGGTGTGAAACGATTAAATATTTCCACACCTTTTGGAAAAATTGTCAAGTTTAAATTATTTAGCATTCCCTGAGTGAGTAGCAATTAAGAGTCCACTCCCCTTTTGGAAAATGCTATCAAGTTTAAATTTATTTTTATTCCTTGGGTGGGCAGCAATTAAGTGTCTGCTTACCTTGTAAAAAAAATTATTATTAAGTTTTTACTAACTACAGCTATGCCTGTTGCTGACCGTATAGGGTGCAACATAACATATTTCTGAACTTATATGTTATTACAATTAAATACGTCTTCTAATTTCAAGTGTGTGGAAAAGGTTCAAGTAAATCTCAACTACTAGTAAAAAAAGTTTTAGATATGGGCTTGCCGTATTGACATGTTAATATTATTTCTTTTCTTAGAAATTACACATATTTATATACCAACCATCCTTCATTCCTTTGGTGAGAAACAATTAAATATTTCCTCACCTGGTGGAAAATACTAATAAGCTCCTGTAATTTTTTGCAAGTAAAAAAGTTACAAGTACCTTACCAATATCCAGAATGCAGGTAGATAAATATATCGTAATTAGGGAAAGTAATTGGAGGTATCAAAAATGTTAAGGTTAGGTTCAATATTAAAAAGTTCCATTGGAAATTAACGTTATGAATTAAGATTATTTTTAAGTATTTATCAAAATAATTATTAACTAACGACATTCTTAATAGTGTCTCAATATATATATTTTTAAATAAAAGTCAAGGTACTTGGTGAACACTAAACTAAACAGAGATAATTAAATAATCAATCGTAATTAATTTATGAATTGCATATATATTAAATATTTAAGATTTATTAAAAAATTTTACTTTAATAGAGAACTAATCGTCATAATTTGTTTTTTAAATCTATTTCAAAATCAGGAATATCAAAGTCTTCTCTCAAGTTAATTAATAGGTCAGAATATGAGTTAAAATTATCTTTATTACTTCTGTACCAAATTAAAGCAGAGTCCTCTAAGAGGTCTGAAAATGAAGTTAGCATACGAGATTGCGGAATCTCGCGGGCGTGTCTAATTTCTTCCAATCTTTCTATAAAATTTCTAACGCAAGTAGAACCATCATATTTTAAGTTAAATGAGTTTAAATTAATGCGTCTATCTTTAATTAAGTACACCTTCCTCCTTTCGTTCATCTCGCTCGTTATCTCACACTCGGGAGTTGCCTCTTTACTACTTAATTCGTCTGAACTACTTTCATCTTCCTGTTCTACTTGAGCTAAGATACGTATGAGCCTGTGGCGCAAATCCACTAGATAAGATTTCTCAACTTTTAATCGAGCTAGTCTATCGATGAGATAATTAGCCCTAACTGACACACGTGAGTGAAGATTACTGTCCTTTCCGAGGTCACCTGATGACAGCAGATCCTCGAGCTCAGCAATTTTCGGCGTACATGCCTTGAGCTCGCTTGCCGGGAGTGGTGTGATCACTGGAGCACACTTGATGCTGCCACGTCTCTTCAGCTTAAAAATTTGGCGAAGCTGCTTTCTCAGTGCATCCACCGATGTGTCAGGAGCTGTGGAAATGCCAAGAATATCCAATTCATATATGATTTCATCCTTTCTTAAGTAGTTTACATATTTTTGTATAGAGAGCATTTTCTCAGATTTTTTCAAGTTAAAGTCAGTTATTTCTGTTATTAAGTTAATTATTAAGTTAATTATTAAATTACGTTTAATCAAGTTTTTAAATCAAGCTACTTATTCAAGTTATTTAATCTAAGGAAGTTAAATACAAAGGAATTTAAAAAATTTTTTTTTTTTTTTGAAGGAGGGTACTTTTATTATTACAAGTTTCAATTCTTAAAGACTATCTTGTTCACTGTTCAAGGTCAATTTTTTACGCATCCAATCAATACGAAAGTGTTATTGTAGTATAAGTTGATTAATTCTAATGTGCTAAGTTAATTAATGCTAGTGTGTTTTTCAGACTGGTTGGGGATTTAAGCATCTATGTTTCCACCTACCTTTTTTATCATCATTTAGACACACTAGTGTTCCAAAAGTATTGTTTATTAAAGTTTTTTAAGTTATTAAGTAATTTACTTCTAATGTGCTATTCAGACTGATTGGGGATTTTAAGCATTAAATTTTTCCACCAATCTTTTTATCATCATATTAACACATTAGTACAAATTCTGAATATTAAAGATTTTTAAGTTAATTTTTTTTTTTTTTGATTAGATGTTAAATTCTAGTGTGCCGTTCAGACTGATTGGGGATTTAAGCATTTATTTTTCCGCCAACCTTTTTATCATCATATCAGCACACCAGTATTTCCCTCAAATACAGTATTTTATTGCTCGGCCCCACGTTGGGCGCCATTTTGTAACAATTTTAGTTACCACCGACTATTTCAGGGCTTACATGAGACTCGAAACTTATTTAATTTAAAATCAGGGCGCCGTGATACTGTGATTTGAGGGAGATAAATGAAAATGTCTAAAACCGCAGTGAACAAGATATTATATTGTTAAACAGATTCAGATCTTATTTCATCATGGTTAAAACTTAATACTAGTCACATTCAAGTTAAAAATACATAGTTATATTTCTTCAAAGATTTTTCTTTTGATTTAAAGCTATTCAAACATTCAAGATCATGTGCTAATACAGTAATACTCAATTTAAGTTTCTTATATAAACAAATTATTAAACAAGTTATAAAATATTAAATTTTGTAAATTTAACAATAAAAATTTGTTATGTACTTATAATGGCTTTACAGTTTACCAATAGAAATCCTTTATCACGTTAAACAGAAATTGTTCTCCGGAGTATGCACTGGTTAAATATCAAGAAGTTATAAGTTTTACTTAGCTTGGCAAGATCATGGGAGCATCAGGATCACTCAAATGTCCTCAGGGATGAAGCAGGACTTGCTGTCATCACGTGAACACGTCACTTTTTTGCTCAAGAAAGCTTCACAGGTTCATATATATATATATTTCCAAGGAGATTCCAATCAGGATCAAGTAAATGTGACTATTACTGTTATTTATTAGCCAAATTAATGGACCCGTTAATCCGGGGAGAAATATTAAGTATATAATGCACTGACTACCACTGCTAGTCTTAATGCTATTTTCTAAGTATGGTCTTCAAGGTTCTATCAGCCAAAAGAGAGCGAATCTGTTTGTGCACTGCTATTTATAGGCTACTACAACACGTGACAGCGTCATTGCAAATTTCTCTCATATCACCATATTTGGTATGAGGAAGCACACGGACCGGTTTTGCTGACTCCGCCTTTCAATGTTTCCAGAACATTAATGTGACGTCACATCCATTTCCGCATCTCATTTAAAAAATTACACACTAGCTCCCTCTAACTTACATTCCAAATGCAACTACTAGGTTCACACATATATTGTACTTGTCCTTTGCTTTTCAAAGTGGATTTCGATATTGAATAATTTATATGCATGATGATAGATGGCGCTGAATAAATAATAATATTTCTACGACTTAATATTTAAGAATTATATTGCTAAGTTTTTAACGTTATTAAATTTAATTGCTACAAGTGAATATTTTATTTCGATTAACCTTTCTCAGGGTATTAAAAATGATGATTTTCGGGTCGTTATCAAGTAAACGACGTTATCAATACGTATATGTATTATGTATATTTGTTTATTTCATTTTGCTGAATCGTACGTATGGCAAAGTAGTATATTTTTATTTATTCATTTTTGCAAAGAAGCGTAAACTAAATTAAATTTTTGAATTTTTGGTGATTCATCGCGGGCTCGCGGTATTCGAATCCTTTTGCTGGTCACTAAATTTCTTTGTAATGTAAACTAAAACTACCTTTGCTATTATTTCAAAAATATTTTTATGTAAGCTAGCTTAGCACGATCATATTATAGAACTTGATCTTACGCTTTTGTTTTTTCGGTTTGTATTCGGTTTCATTTTTTTGTATCTTATTTTCAGAACATGGCGCCTAAGAGAAAATATGACAATAATTATATAAAATTTGGATTTACCTCGATAGAAAGTAACGGGGAAATAAAACCACAGTGCGTTATATGCGCAACCGTTCTCGCAAATGAAGCGTTGAAACCAGCAAAATTGAAACGCCACTTAGAAACGGTACATCCAGATTTATCTAACCGCCCGCTTGAATTCTTTCAAGGAAAATTAGAGGTCCTAAAAAAAATGAAACTCGGGCCTAGCGGCTCGAGATTTGCAACATCGGAAAAGTTATTAGTAGCGTCGTTTGAGATTTCTAAATTAATAGCACAATCTAAAAAGCCACACACAGTTGGAGAAACACTCGTAAAACCTTGTTTGATCAAAGCCGTCGAAGAAGTTTTAGGATTAGAGGCCAAGAAAAAAATACAAGACATACCTCTGTCCAATAACACGGTCAAAGCTCGAATTGAGCTTATGTCAAGTGATATAGAGGAGCAACTTGTGTCAAGAATAAAAAAATCGCCATTTTTCGCTTTGCAGTGTGATGAGTCGACCGACATTTCAAATTGTTGTCAACTACTTGTATTTGTTCGCTTTTTAGACGACGACAACATAATTAAAGAAGAGTTATTGATTTCACGGGAACTGGACACAACATCAAAAGGTATCGACGTCATGAACTCAATATCCGAATTTTTCGAGAAACATAATCTTATGTGGGATAAACTCGCTGCCCTCTGTACCGATGGTGCTCCAGCAATGTTGGGATCACGTTCCGGGCTGGCGACATTAGTAAAACAGAAAAATCCTAATGTAATTACAACGCACTGTATCATACATCGCCAGGCGTTGGCTTCAAAAACTCTTCCTGGATGCCTCAATGATACACTAAAAATGGCCATAAAAATTGTAAATCTTATTAAAAGCAGCGCCTTAAATACACGACTTTTCAAAAAGTTATGCACTGAAATGGACTCTGATCACGAGACACTTCTCTTTCATACCGAAGTTCGATGGCTATCGAAAGGTAATATGCTGGGAAGATTATATGAACTGAGAGCAGAGGTTGAGATTTTTCTGGGTGACAAAAAAAATAATGATTTGTTGAAACAATTTACTAATCTGGCATGTCAGATGGACTTGGCGTATCTTGTGGATATTTTCACACATTTAAATAAATTAAATATACAACTGCAAGGTTCTGGAAATAAAAACTTAGAGAATGTCGCAAATATATTCATTTTTGAAGATAAACTTCGTGCTTTTATCTGCAAACTTCAATTGTGGTTACGTAAAATTGAAGAAAATAATTATTCTGCGTTTGCGACATTACAATCACTTGTGGAAGACAAAAAGTATGACGCTTTTACAGCAAATATTCAAGAAAACATTAAGACTCATTTACATATGTTGATTGATGAATTCAATCGTTACTTCCCAGAATATAACGAAGAAGCTAATCTTGATCAAAAAATGATTCGTAACCCTTTTAGCACGGACGCTAGTGAAGTTACAGAAGAAATCCAAGAAGAGCTCATTGAATTACAAAATGACAGAAACTGCAAGGATGCTTTTGAATCGAATTCACTTGAGTCATTTTGGTGTAAAAAAGCACTTTCTTATACTAAACTTCGAGAAATCGCCTTACGCTATTTTATCGTTTTCTCAACCACTTATTTATGTGAACAAGGATTTTCTGCTTTGCTGGTATTAAAAAACAAGGCGAGAAATCGTTTGAAAGTAAGTGATGATTTACGTGTGGCTCTGAGTAACAATATCAGTCCTAGGATAGCCGAACTCGTGAAGAAGATGCAAGCTCAGAAATCGCATTAATTTAAAATTACGAAAGTTTATCCTAAAATGTTATTATTTCTTTTTATGTAATTCATATTAGAGTTTGAATTAAAGTTTCAGTTTGATTATTACAGTTTATTTTACTACACTAAAATTTAGTTAATTAATAACTAAATAGTGGTCCCTGCCGAAAAAAACTATGTCAAAGTGGTCCCTGACCAAGAAAACGTTGGGAACCCCTGAACTAGAATCACCCGACCGCCTAGTTAGGTTAGTAGCCTCTTTTCTATCAAACCGTACCTTCCGTTTTAGATACGAAGTATTTACGCCCCGCCCAATCCGAGCCGGTGTACCGCAGGGGTCCGCCCTCTCCCCCCGCTTATACACAGCGTACACCATTGATATCCCTAAGACCAAGGGTGTCGAGCTCGCTCTCTTCACGGACGACACGGCCCTCTACTTTTCTAGACTATCAAATAGGCTCACTGATGGTGAACAACTTAAGATACTATTACATAATATCCGTCCGAGCTGTTCAACTTTTGTGGCATTACATAAAATTTTGTCGGTCGACACACTCATAGAAGCATGCCAAACTTATGAACGACAAATGAAAAGGAACAAAAATTTTCATGAACCTAAACCCCTTATTGCCTGTGGGGCAGAATTTGATTACAATCCTAAATCTTCACTTTCTATATCTCCTGCAGCTGATAACATCCAAACTCTTATCCATCCTTCTCAGCAAAATTCCTACAATAACAACCCTTCTGTTGTTTTTAGTCCTAAAAAGAATACTACTTATTCTCCTAATACGATTAATTCTTCCCATGGCAGTTATTTACAAAATTCTCCCAACCGGCCTTTTTATTATAATAAGTCGTATAAGAAATCGATAAACGCAACCTCTTTTCAATCATATCTCTTTTGCGTTCGCTGTAGAATAAATGATCATTCTCTTACTAATTGCGATAAGCCTCGTGATACAGTTTGTTTCAAATGTGGCTTGAAAGGGTTCAAGGTTCTTGATTGCCCTCGTTGTCATGGGTCAACTAATACAAAGACTTAAATAGTGGTTTTCCTGAAAATTTTAAATTTGATCGTAACGATTGTAATTAAAAACCTTTAGCGCCTGGCATCTTGATCCAGTCGTCGAGTTTCGCTCGTAAGCTACACACTGTAGTTCTGGCCGTTCCCGGGCCTTTGGCATAGGCCCGGGACTCAAGAAGGCCCCGCGTAAATATATTCCGCGCAAAACCTATCTTCGTTCTGTGTCTCCGATCTCCAATTCTCCTGCGGAATACGGTCACCTGAGCTTGGCTGGTGCGCCGCTTCTCCTGCGCGCGCCGCTACTACTCTGCGAGCCGCTAATACTCTAAGCGCCGCTACTCCTGGGCGCGCCGCTACTACTCTGCGAGCAGCTAATACTCTAAGCGCCGCTACTCCTGGGCGCGTCGCTACTAATCTGCGCGCCGCTACTACTCTAAGGGCCTCGTTCACCATCTCTGAGTAAAGTTCTGAGTAGTTACTTCCCAATTAACAGTACCCTCAGTATAAGTTTTTTTTAATACGAAACGAACGATCGTCTTCGTCGATTCGATAAAACTTCACGTTTTCGAAATGTGTCGCAGTACGAGTATTGAATTTCACTCTTCGTTTTCACGATATCGTATGGTCGATCACTCGATTAAACGAACTTCACACTGTTTAGTTGGCTGTATGGTTGACTTCAAAACATTAAAAGAAATAGTTATTTAATATTGTGCGTAGACAGAGAAGTGTTATTGTGTCTATTTTTAATTATAAATATATTATAGGACCTAAGATGATGCGAACAAGTCCATCGCAATTTGAGCAAATGGTGGATTTTATGAAGAGGTAGGTGTTTAATAATTATTTTTAATGAAGCAAAGACTATTTATGAGCGACGCTTTTAGTGTTGCTCATGGCTATAATTTCTTCTCTTTTCAAATTTAGATTATATTGACAAATGCCGACCTTTTAATATTTCACAGGAACGGCGATTTAAATAAAACTGCCGATGGACCAAACGGCAGGCTTAATTTCATCCAAAAATGGAATCAGTTAAGTGCTGTATTAAACTTGGACATAACTGGCAGTACAAGAACTGTGGACAAATGGAAAAAAGCTACTTAATTAAATGATATTTTATTTTGCATATTTTGTTTTGGCAGCTTATGGCGTTGCACTAATATTTCAATGACACTAAACATAAAACAAACATTGCTAACCTAGTACATATATTCAAAATATAATAGCAATAATGTTTAAGAAGCACATTATAATGTCATTCTTTATATTAACACCTTCTGTGCTACACTCAACACATTTATTTTATTTGCATCCCAAGGTGTGGAGTGACTTAAAAATGAACACCAAAAAAAAGCTGTTCAGCGTTCAGCTGTTGGGACGGGAGGAGGACCAGCATGTAAATTGGTCCTCACAGACCTGGAGCAGCGAGTTCTTAATATTATTGGGTCTCAGGCTGCTACAGGTCTCATGGTTGACGAAGTTGGAGACTTCGAGGTAATGCTTTGCTTAAGGCTAATGCTAAACTTACTAAACTTTAAATAAAATGCTAATATTGTGAAATGTATTTCAATAACTGTTCATATTTTTTCAGCTGGTTGCCCCGTCCCAACAAGTTGCTCCACCTCAACCAAAAACACCACCTTTGCTGATAGAGCCAGCCACAGAAGGTATGTATTCATTATAAAAGACCCACTACCACTTGTACAAAATAATAAAAATTCTAATTTCATAATACGCTAAATAATTTGTTTTGTTTTAGATAGCAGACCTGATACAAGTGGGCAGAGCACACCCTTTGCCGCAGTTGAGGAGCAGGTAGAGGATGCCATTTCCCCAACTACTCAGCATGCCCATGTTGGTGTCCCATCACGCCGTCAGCTGACTCCGCGACGGAGGCGAGTCAGGCCCGGCTAGTCGCGATTAGAGACAGCGCTTAGCCAGATGACTGCCCAAAATGACCAGTGGCAGGCTTTAATGAGAGAGTTGGTCACTGGGCATCTGCGTCAGCGAGATTTAGAGCTACAACTGCGAGAAGGGGACCTGCAGCAGCGTGCTCAGTGGCAAACTCTCTTTGACAAATATTTGCAATATTTAGAAAAATAAATGTTTTTTACGTTTATAAATCAATCAGTGTTTTGTTTATAAATACATTTGAATAATATCCAATTTAATATACAGGCCCATATCACATGGATTCTCCCCTGATGTGAGTAACTTAGTGTATGAAAGTTTTCCATTCCCACTAAGTACAAACAAATGCTGAGGATGCTATTATATGCATTAACTATTTGATAATCCTATTTGCAGTACTGTTCAGGACTATTGTCAGATTTCTAAGCCCGATCCTTACTAAGATTGCTTATTTTTAGTGTAACTTCTAATCAACAATTGTTATTTATTGAAAAATCACAATGGTTACTTGCAACTAAACAAAATATGGTAAATATGTAGTATGATTTGGATCTGTTGTCATCTGCGATAATAGGCTATTTGTTACTACTATATTTTCTGTTTTTAATTAGCTGGTGGTCTCCTTAATAATAAATAACAATATTTATTAATTATTTATTATAATTGGCCACATATTGTAAAGTCAGCCAATAGTAAAAGACCTCAAAATTATTGTAAATACAACTTTGTTAAAGTTTGTGAAAGTCAATTATAAAGATAAATTAGGTTTGAGAATTAAAAGATTTTTGTGCTATAATGATTATAATATATTTAAATTATTCAAGTGGTAGCATGTATGTATACTATTAGCTACCCGGTCCCTAACGGAACGTCCAAGAGTTAATAAAGTTCTTTCCTCTTCTGGGACTTCCACACGAAGGAATTCTTGGAAATCTGTAAATTAATATGTTTTATGTAATTTTAAGTGCGTTTTCACGAGTGCGCGTCCGTTATTTCACGAGTGTGGTTGACTTTTTTAGTTTTTGAGTTTCTCTCTCTCCTCTTTTGTATTAGGCCTTGCACTCAATAAATTACTGTATTATTTACCATATTTATTTATCTTTCTTTTAGTAGTCCTTAGAGTTCTCTTTTTCTTTAACTTCTTCCAAATTTTATTCTTTCCTTTCTTTCTCTTAAGCGCCTCTCTCTTCCGCTACACTCTCCTCTCCTATCTCTAGTAGGGGAGTGTAATGTTACAAGATCTGCTTGTTGTATTTTTTTTTTGTAATTTGATTACTATTTCGTTATATTTCGCGCTAATCAAATACGGACACATCAAATGGTTGGATTCGTAGAGGTCAATTGTTGATAATACACAATTTTTTATGCAAATGAGTTGTGTTTGATTAGCAGTTTCATTGTGTATATTTTTTTTTTCTTAACTGTCCTGTAACCAATAATGTACCAGTTGGTCAATTACTGGAACACTTAATATTATTTCAGCTCTCTCTAGTGTTTGACCAAACTTAACTTTTGAATGAAGGGTGCAGTTTCACGTAAATGGTCAATAGCTTAAAAGCTTATTAGACGATTTCTTTTTCAGATACTTTTAATGTAAAATGCCACCAAAAAAATATTTTTCAAATATAGCGAAGAAAAGCTTAGATCTCGCGATTCATGAAATTAGAGATGGGACAAAAATAAGAGAAACTGCACGAAAATATGGGTTACCACACAGCACTATTGTAAACAAAATAAAGCTACGAACGCTGTTCATTCGAAAAATAGGGCCTCCAACAATTCTTATAACCGAAGAAGAAAATCTACTTGTGCGCTGGATTAAGGCTACGGCAAAAAAGGGCTTTCCTATTAGCAGAAATAACTTAGCACCGACAGTTCATGATATTATTAGTAACGATGAAAGGCCCACGCCTTTTAAAAACAATTTGCCAGAAAGAGCGTGGCTGGAACGATTTCTTAAGAGAGATAAAGATATAAGCCAAAGAAATTCAGAAAAAATAGATATTGCACGCAGCAGAGTTACGGAGAAGGACATCAGGAACTGGCCTTCCGGATTGCATGATTAGTTAGAAGCTGAAAATGATTTAGACATTTTGGATGATCAAGACAGGATAAAAAACTGACTGAATTGTCTCTAACAGAATGCAATTAAAGTAAAATAAACTAGATTCATATAGCACTCATACAAACATATTTTTTTTCACTGTGCCTCAGTTTTTTTTGTATTAACCAGCAATATGGTTATTCAGTCTGTCATGTCACTCAGATCAGAGTTTTATGATCCACTTTGTCAGGTTATTCAAGCAGTAGAAAAGTGCAAGATGCCGGTCAAGGAGAGGTCATATTTCATTTTATTCATGGTTTTGAAGAAGCTTCCGTTGCGCGTGAGGTCATTGTTTGAGGAGCGGTATGGGAAGGATGCCCAGACGTTGCGTATAATAGAAGGATACACTAAATTAATGGGACAAAATTGTAACAAATATGTTTTGCATGTGCCCAACCTGCGCCAACTGTGGAAAAAGCCATGCTGCTAACGACAGGCGGTGCAAACTATTCATTGCAGCAGCGCGCCGCCTAAACCAACGTGTGCAACCTCCTATTCTAGGAGGTGTGCCCCAATCAAGACCGCAACCACCCATTCCCAGGGAACCGCACCAGCCCCCACAAGTTTTAACACCGTCACCGATGTGTCCGCTGCCGCCGCCGTCGCCGCCGCATTCTTCTTCTTCTCCCCCTTCTTCATCACGTTTCTATTGCCATGCGTTACCTTTCAATGACGATGCTAGTTTAAGAGATCACATTAACAATAGCAATAAGATTGTATTCAATAACACCATCTCTCATTATCGAGAACAGTATTCTATTATTCATGTTAAATTTTATGTGCCTCGTTTTCCTGTTGTCGGTGCTCCTAGGTTAGGTTTTTGTTGCGATTGCGCCAATGCGTTTATACATTATAAGTTAGCTATCCAATACTACGAATACGTAGCAAAGGATAGCGATTGTTTTATGCCATTGTATTATTGTTCATATTGTAATGTGTCTAATTTTACTAAATGTTAATATGTGTATTTGTGTGTGTGTGTGTGTGTGTGTTTGTGTTTGTCTTAAATATATAATATAGTCACTTCAGGAATCTATTCCTCCCCCCAGGGCACACCCCCAATTCCACCCTCAAAGGTGGTGGGGCCGTCTGATGCAACCCATATTCCGGCCGACCCCCTCAGAAGTCCAGATACCATTGATATCGCCCTCCTCAAAAACATTTCTTCCCCTGTAAGCGTCAAGGTGCTATACACAATAAGCACACAGCATCTGCATAGGCAGATGCTGTGTGCTATAAGTATAGACGTATAGACTTATATGCTTAAATAGGGATCCCAACGCAGTACCGCCGGCTCCACCCAAGTACAAGACAGACTGGGAGGCTTATTCTAAAGACCTGAGCAATTATAAACTACCTCACCCACTTAGTTCCCCACTAGGAATCGACGCAAACATCAGCCATCTCGTTTCGTCGATGAGAGACGCCAGAGAAAGGCACACAATTCCGATCAGCACCCTCCCTTCCCCTCTCACTCCAAAGAAAAATGGCCGAGAAAAGAAGAATAAAAAAGCTTTGGGCCACTACTCGCTGCCCACACATAAAAACCCGACTGAACCAAATCACAGCCGAAGTCGCGTCAGGAGTCCAACAATGGAGGGGAGACTCGTGGAACGCCACTATCGATAAAGCCGCTAATTCCAAACCCAGACTGTACAGACTGTTGAGAGGCCTTACCAAGTAAGCCCAGCCTGTCTGCCCACTGCTAGACGAAGAGAACAGAAGCCGCTATGCAGCTCTGGACCGTGCCAATGTTTTCGCCGAACATCTCCAGATCCAATTCACCCCACACCCAGCAGAAGCTGCCGAACACCACCAAAAATGAGGCAAGAGCCTTCCTTAGTGCGGCCCACCCCCAACTTCCAGGCGCCTGGAAAACGGGCCGGTCGTAATGATTCCGAAACCTGGGAAAGACCGCAGGCACCCGGGCAACTACTGCTCCATCACTTTACTCGACCACGTGGGGAAACTGTTCGAGCGATTAATATTACGCAGACTGCAGCCCCAATACAAGCCCCGAGACGAACAGTTTGGTTTTTGCAGCGAACGTTCCACAGTCCTCCAACTTTCCCGTCTCCTTCATCACATGACCGAAGCCCAGAATAAGGGACACTGCACTGTGGCGGTGTTCCTGGATGTAAAAAAAGCATTTGACCGGGTGTGGCACCCCGGTTTGATCTATAAGCTGGCCAAATCCGCTGTACATCCGGCCATAACTATGCTGATTGCATCTTACCTACAAGAGCGCTCCTTCCAGGTTTCTGTAGAGGGAGCAGTGTCTTCCATCCACCCAATAGAAGCAGGGGTCCCACAGGGCAGCGTCCTCTCGCCCTCCCTCTATAGTATATTCACCGATGACCTGCCTTCCATAAATGAGGACCTGCAACAGTGAGAAAGCAGAGTTCACCTGGCTTTGTTTGCGGATGATAGCGCCTTTTACACATCCGCTGCGTGGTCGAAGGCTGCAACGATAAGAATGCAGAAGCAGCTAGATAAGCTTCCCCAGTGGTTGATGCAGTGGAGAGTGTCGGTGAATGTGGGAAAAACCGCCGCCATCTGCTCAACCCAAAAACGCCTCCCGCCAAAGCTCAAACTAAACGGCCACCCAATCGACTGGGCTAACTACACTAACTATTTGGGGGCACTATTGACAGAAACCTAAGGATGACCGCCCATGCAGAAGATTGCATCATCAAGAGCCGAGGCGCCAGGGCAGCACTCCGCCCCATCCTCGCTTCCAACCTGCCCCTGAGAACAAAGGTGAGTATTTACAAGACGTACATCCGGCCGGTCCTCACCTACGCCGCCCTTATATATTTATTGAAGACTTTGCGACAAAATCAACCAAAGAGAAAAATGAGGAAGGTAAGCGTAACTGTACTTATTTAGCCAGGGCACGGCCCCTTCATTTGAAACAAAGTAGTCGGCAAATTTATTCCTAATTGCAATACCCGAAAGGCTAGAAACATTTTTATCACCGTTTGGGTTATTATAAAGTCCAATTATTCTTGGTACTTTCTTACGCCATCTTACAACCTTAACATAAGAATGTACAAAATTATGCAATATACAACAAGTTTTTACTATTTCTTTGTCATTTATTAGACATGATTCTCTTTCTTGCTCGGCTTAGCCTGTAGTTATACACTCTTTGTTTAGGCAATAAGTAATTACCAGCATATGGGCGATGCATGTAGTTCGATAATGGAAACGCTTCATCACCAATAAAAGTAAAGGGAAGCGCCATTTCGTTATTTGTTATTTGTCTCGGTTGCGGAATATTTTAACGATTTCATCTATGTCATGTCTTAATTAGCTTTTCGTAAATATAGTTGAATCTGCACTCTTCCCATACGAACCAACATCAACATATGATCATTAGCCTATTAATGTCCCCACTGCTGGGGCACAGGCCTTCCCTATGGATGGAACAGGGAGATTAGGCCATGACCCACCACGCGGGCCCAGTGCGGATTGGCTGGTGCTAACGACTGCAGAACTCGAGATAGTAAATTTGTTGGTCACCCATCCAATGACCAACCACTATATAAATTCATCGAAAAATATTTTTTCTAATTAAAACAAAGTGAGCCGCTGTGGCATGGCTTTATCATCCTAATATGTTTTCCGTCAACTGCACCGAGGCAATTCGAAAGTCTGCATTTTCTAGAAAGCCTTTAGCTATGTTTACGCTTGGGTGGCATACAAATATGAAATATTTTTTTGACAATAGTTTGACATGTCTCCCGTACTATTTTTTGTATTGTCGAAAATACTCTTCTAAATGAAAAATGAACACCCAGTTGCCAAATATCTGACACTTTTTTTTTTGTGAAATTGCAGAAAAAATTATCCTTTTCATTTTTTCTGTCCGTGAAACCTACGTGAAAAATAAATAGAAACGAAAAATCGAAGAGTGCTTCAGAAGCATCTATATGTAAAGACTATGTGTATTCGCATTTGCTATCATTTTTAAATCCTATGACACAGACTCGACCATCGAAAGCTTCACCACCAGCACCGTCAGATGATAACATTACATCAAACATTGAAGAAAGTAAGGTTACAAAAAAAAAAGCAAAAACATCACGTAACGATGACGAGGAAAAACTGATCCAAACGTTGATTAAAGGGTGGACGATAGACTCCAGAACATAGACAGCGATATACTCCAGAACAGAGACAGGAGTGTTGGAGGTGACTCAGAATAGAATATAACTTTTCATTGTCTGTGGTGTCCGACTTAAGAGCGATACACTGATTATAACTACCGAAATAACCGATGCTAAAATGGAGATTCTGGGAATTTTGAAGAAATAAAAACTAATTGTGGTAAAATAAGGTGGTATAGAGTAGGAGTGTAGTAGAATATGATATAAAAGTTAAAATGTACGTGTAAACAGGAAAGTTTATTGTTATGAAGTACGTCAAAAAATTACATAAAATATTAACAAAGTGCCAACGTCAACTTTAAGTTTAGAATTAAGATTGTAGCAACCAGTATTACAACACCCCCCCTAAATTCTACATAATAAAAACAGAAAACAACTTAACTAAATACAAATCCTCTGAAAAAAACAAAATTACCTTAAATTCATATAATTTAAACAATATAAATTTTTCATTTTGAATGTGTGGTAAAATAAGATGGTATAGAGCTGGAGTATAGTAAAATATGAAATAAAAGTTAAAATGTACGTGTAAACGGGAAAGTATATTGTTGTATATGTCTGGCAAAGCCAAAATGAAATGAATAATTTACATCAAGTATTGTCAAAGCCGCTGCGATAAAATGTCTACGAATTTGGTCTATTCACTCTACATATGTAGATTCGGTGTATGGAATATTTGCTGCACATTTCCTACAATCTGGATTTCGAACTTTGGAGTGCCCGAGGGATAAATAAAGAATTAAAACAAACAAGGAAGGTCTTAACTCAAAATCAATTTAAAGAGCAGACAGAAATACTGCCTTGTTTTAACAAGGCTTTGGAACAACAAATGACGGAAACAGGGAACGAAGATCTTTCAAAGATTAAAAAAACTGCCGAGTTCACCAAAATCGATGTAAGATTGATAAAACGCATTTTAGTTGTCCTACAAGCGATATAGAAGTTTATATATGTGAATCAGGGCAGGAAAGCTCCTCGTGTTTTTGGACTAAATTCACTGGTTTTTGTCAGGAAGCAGGCGCAGTCTACCGGGAAGTTGGACTCCTGTATGCGGGGTCCATACCGAGTTACGAAGCTCCTGCCTCACGGGCGGTACGAGCTGCAGCTCTTGGCTGGGTCGTACGGAAAGTCGACCCAAGCGGCTGCGGAGTTTATGATCCCGTGGCGCGGGGAGTGGACTCCTGAGGTGTGCGCTGCTTACTTCGATGGTAAGTCGTGCTCAAGTGGTGGAATAAGCTTCACATCATGCCTCTGTTCCTTCACTTGTTAGTGGGCAAGCTTCACGTCGTGCTTCTGTCCTATTGTGTCCAAGAAATGCTTCACGTCGTGCCTCTGTCCTGTTATTAAGTTATGCTTCACGTCGTGCCTCTAACTTAATATTTGCAAATTTACGCTTCACGTCGCGCCTCTGGCTTTGCCGTTTTGTGAGATAAGCTTCACGTCACTACGTGAAGCAGAAGAGAAGCACTCTTCTCAGTGCTTAATATGTGTGATGTTAAACCGTAGGGCATGTTGCTTACTGATTTCGTTGACAGACGCAGACAACGAGGATGAGGAGTCTACTCTTGCCACTACTGGGCAGCCTGCTGACGATGGCGAGCAGCCCAGTACATCCGCAGCCCAGATGCCTGAGCACTCACGCGACGCCGCAAGACTGCGCCTCGACTGAAGACCGACCCGCAGTAGGACTCAGTCTACCTGTGCTGGACTGAGCTGGCGTTCTTTCAAGATTCGATGCAAGAGAGCCCGAGGACGGTATCCTGTCAGGAGAGGCTGTTGTGCAGATGAAAATTTTTATGCCTACGGAGGGTATAAAAGCCGGTTGCCGCGTGCCTCGCCCTCTTTGCTGCGCGCGCCTCCATCGAAGCAACATCTCTGCTCGTTCGTGCGACATTTTTTTGTGTTCACAATTTAATTTAATATTTCCTGTTGGTCATCTTTGTTTTTTTTAAATAATTTCTAAAATAATCGCTTAATTTTTTTTTTATGTTATAGGTGGTATACGAGCAGACGGCTCACCTGATGGTAAGTGATCACCGTCACCCATGGACACTTGCAACACCAGGAATATCACATATATATATATATATATTTCAGTATGTAAAAATTTGAATTGCCGCGTAACCGCAACGACGCAACGCAATAACTGCAACACGGTCTTCTTTAAGCGTCCACTCCATATTTAAAAATGAGTGAAATTTTAAAAAGTATACATTTTTATTTTCATGAACAATTCGAATTTCGAATTCAATAAACTTTTTTTTGGCCAGCATTCTAAAAGAAAAGTTTTTACTGTAGGACAATACTTATGACCTGACAGTGTATACACAGTTATTTATTTCAAGTAACAAAGACTCATATTATACATAGTAGGGTTGTTCTTCTTTTTAACCTACAAAAAGGTGTCTTCATCCGTTATAAAAAAATATAATCAAAAATTATCGGTATTATTTTATAATTCATGTATCAATGTGTACTGTACTAAAAATGTAACGACTATACACGTTTAAAATAAATAATAATTTCTATTTTAATACTAAAAATAATGTTACAGAGTCGTCAATCCGCGTGACAGAGGTGTATTCCATACAAATCACAGTTGTCTCCCGCTACCTGGGCCTGTGTATAATTCATAATAGTACGAAAAATATAAAAGACAGTAGCAAATATAAAAGTATTTTTTAATGCTGAAAGATATAAGGCCATCTTGTAATAGTGACTAATTTTTTTTGACATTTTTAATAAAAGAATAAAAAAATCTTATAATCTCGTCTCTCACTACAGACTGTTTTAGTAGGTATATTCGGTCACGTGCTTTTTCGTTCGAACGACGCGTATACGCAGTTCGCTTTTCTCGCTGTCGATAGGATATTTAGTTCCCCCTCCCCCTCGCTGGGATTACCTCTGCAAGGCCGAGAGATCGCGCGTTAGTCGCCCGGAAGCTGATTAAGAATGTGTGTGTGTTTATTCGGCGACAACTTCGTCACGTAAGTATTGGACAAAAATATATTAATTATAGTTACTTCTTATTATTTAACTTTTACGTAATAATAAACACTTTCGTGCCAACCTGTAAGATTTGTATTATGTGGTAACGTTTAATTATTATCGTTTTTGTAAGTAAGATTTACCCCTCCGTCATGCTACAACTCCGTAACAAACAAATTGTGACGGAGTGGTAAAGTACGTGACGGAGGAGTAAAAAATGGCAAGGAATTCAATATTATCTCACAAAATATAAGAATCTGTTGAAATAGGACTAGTACTTATTATCGTAACTGTTTCGATATGAAGTTTATCTAATGTTTACATACTTATTTATATATTTTCTTTTTTAAAAGACAAAAAGACAGCGGCGTTGCCGGGAGAAACAAAAAAATGATCCAGAAAAAGTAGCTGAAGTGAAACGCAATGATCTCGAGAGATATCATACTCGTAAGAAGCTTGTGGCTGACATGACCGTGAGAGAGCATCGTATGATGAAAAGAAAATGGCAACAACGAAATAAAAAAAGAAAGGAAAACAAATGCTTGAAAACGTACTATTGAACACGCCAGCTCCAACGCCAATACCAGTAGATCCACAAATGCGTCTTTATTCTGCAACACCAACTAATTCAGAAGTATCTAGCTCAAGGGGGAGGAAAAGAATTCTAACACATCGCCGATATCTTTGCCTCTTGCTACAATAGCATCAGCTTGGCGTTTCAAAGCTCCGCCAATACCATCAGCAGCTCCGTTTCCATGTCCTGATTCAAAAAAATTCCAAGATATTTTATGAAAGTTGTACTGTTCAAAAAACCGGTACGCCATTAGGTAAAAGTTAATCTTTTCCTTATACTAGGTAGCTGGTCCATCTAAATAAAAATGTACAGTCGTTACAGTTCGATGATTTGTTTAAAGGTGAGCCCAGATCGCAGAAGGCCTATGGTTACCAGCACAAATAAAATGTTTTTGGTGGCACACGAAGACATAGACAACGTAGACTCTTCCAAGCAATATTTTACCCCTAAAAGGAACCATGCAAATCCATCAAATGTTCTCAGAAACTCGTGGAATCTTAAACTATAGGGTTCTGAGTTGTTTTTGTGAACAATTCTGTTCGTGTCACGTTCCTTAAACTTACTACACGTTGATAACATATTTTGGACCACTTGTTTCCTAACGATAAAGACGACGTTGTAATTCATGAGATGGAGGATTTGTCGCTCACTGATATTAGGAACAAAATTAGGATGCCTCGAAAAAGTTTTTATGATAATGTGTATGGCCCGGATGAATCATCTGTTGAAGACCAGCCATTGGCTACATATAAAAACAAAGATTCCTCTAATCCAACTGCCGTTTCTAGTACTTCTTATGAAACACTTCACCTTGGGGACATACATCCAAGGAATATAGAAGACGGTGTACATGTACTCGTTAAAGTAAAAAGTGAAACGAAGTTTCAATACACATACGCTGGAGTAGCAAAAAGTAACGTTGACGAAGAAGGCAATGTTCTGGTGATGTTCCTGAAAAACAGTCGATGATTGTGGGAGATTATTTAAATTAGTGGAGAATGTGTTATCGGATGTTCCGTATGAGGATTTGATTAAAATTCTACCAAATCCAAAGGTAGCTAAAAAAAGAAGACAGTTTTTCAAATTTCATGAGCCTTTGCCAGTGTTTGAAAAGTAAGACTGGTTAGGACTAGTATGACTTGTGGAGAAAGTAATTTGTTGTTGATGATTATTATTTTATTTTAATTTTTCAGGCAATTTGAACATTATTTTTTATTTTTATTTAGTTGAGACAAGTCAGAAGTCTTATAATTTAATTATACTATAATACTGATCTCTCATTCCAAAGGTTCTGCAATATGATTTTATTAGTATGTAAGTATCTTGATTTTAAGAAAGCGGAAGACTTTGAATAATAAGAAATAAAATTATACCAAAGAAGTAATAAATGATTCTAAATAAGTACATATAAAACCGATTTTATTCCAACATACAACCTAATATTTTATAGAATAACAACTCTGTCACACACTCTACCACTCTGTCATGATAATGTCTCCTGGTTTTAAAATGTTTATAGCAATTTTTATATTTTGTTATGAATAGTACAATTTCGGAAAAATCATATTAAAAATAGTTAACTATAATATAGTCTACGATATTAATATTTCTATGCTAGAAGTGGTTAAAATTGAATTATAGCAAAAATATACTTCAAACTAGCTGCAATTGTGACAGAGTGGTATAATATTGAAAATATATATTTATTATAATATGCAGAAATTTTGCTTTGTATGTTTTCTAAAAGGACCATTTGATTATTATTGTAATAAATAATTTGCAAGTTATCTGAGTTAAACTATTTGATACAAAAAAATAAAAGGTATTGTGACGGAGGTGTACAATTATTAGCCCAATCCATCTTTAAGACCTTGAAAATCTTATAAAAATTTGTAAACTTCGCGGCCAACCACTTTTTCAGATAGAATAGACATTCTGCTGCCAGAAAACATATAAGATTTGACTAGAAAGCGTTATAATTTTTTTTGAAAATTTGAGTAAAAATTTTACCAACATGTAGGTTAAAAAAAAGAATGACCCAGTACATTTATTAACTATTTATTAATATTGAATTATTAAATTAATATTATTTCTGAACATTCACTAATAATCAAAATTGAATTTATAGCTAAAGCTAGTCTACTTTTGTAACAGCATTTGAACGAATATCATTCCACCACGGTGCTGTTATGCGTTGTTTTTGTATTTGAACGCAAATAAAAGTATTACGTAGTAGTAGTAGTAGAACGCAAAATTATTTCAAGTTGTTGGCAAAATCAACAAAAGTGTTGTAATTCGTAATAGGATTATCATTAGAAAAATCATTACTGTTTATCATTTTTTTTGTTTTTGAGGCTTCAGTATATTCTTCCCAGTTAGTTTGTCTTCATAAAAATCTATCTGTTTTGTTGATTATTTGATAATAATCAGGCTTAATTTCAATGGTAACCACTGTCGACTAATAATAACTACCTAAGCAATCATCATAAAACACAGACCAATTACAAGAAGGCATGAGGTCCGAAGATACGAAAACTACATCAATAGCAGAGAGTGAATTATGTGGACGATTGACTGTGGTACATGATCCGTCATTCAAAATGCATAAATTTAAATCCTCCAGCTTGTCGTAAATTTATATGAATCTTGGTTAATTTGGTGGCACAATCGAAATCAGTATGTTGAGCGTTTAAGTCTCCTAATAACAATATGGGGAGTTGGCAGCTGTCAAACTATACTTTTGAGAGTATTTATTGGGAAATGTGTTGTTTGAGGAGGACAATAACAACCTAAAATAGTGAGAGGGCCTGATATTGTTTTGTTTTTCGCGTATTGCGAATTAATTCGTAAATTGCATCATGTTGCATCTTCCTTATTTGGGTAGATAAGCTTTGGTCCATTTTGTTTGTGCACATTCACACCATGCCGGGCTTCATGGATACATACAAAGGTAGGTCACTACCTTTGTATGTATCCATACTTCAAATTCCCTCATAATGGAGACTTTCGATTATCCAACGTCGTTTCCTCCTTCAACCAGTACCGGTGATACTGCTACCGGACCTGAGGACCTCAACTCTTTTCGTATGCGGTATGTACACTTGTTGTTTGAAGATGACGATGATCTGTCCACATTACCCATTGGTGATGATGGTGGTGGTGGTGATGATGATGATGATGTTACCGAAGACATAATAGTGCTTGACCATCACCACCACCAACAACAACAACAGCAACAACGACAATTCGATCATCCCTCATCGCCGTCTTCTTCGTCGTCGTTATCTTGTCCTCTTGTGTCCGTTGACGTTTTAACACCGTCACCGATGTGTCCGCTGCCGCCGCCGTCGCCGCCGCATTCTTCTTCTTCTCCCCCTTCTTCATCACGTTTCTATCGCCATGCGTTACCTTTCAATGACGATGCTAGTTTAAGAGATCACATTAACAATAGCAATAAGATTGTATTCAATAACACCATCTCTCATTATCGAGAACAGTATTCTATTATTTATGTTAAATTTTATGTGCCTCGTTTTCCTGTTGTCGGTGCTCCTAGGTTAGGTTTTTGTTGCGATTGCGCCAATGCGTTTATACATTATAAGTTAGCTATCCAATACTACGAATACGTAGCAAAGGATAGTGATTGTTTTATGCCATTGTATTATTGTTCATATTGTAATGTGTCTAATTTTACTAAATGTTAATATGTGTATTTGTGTGTGTGTGTGTGTTTGTCTTAAATATATAATATAGTCATTAATAGAAATTTTTCAAGTTATTTTTATTTTTTTCCTATTCACTACTACTATTATTATTATGGTACATAATCTATGAAAGGCTTATACAGTTTTGGAACCGACGATGGTGGTACCAGTGCTCGTCTATAATGCCTGCATTGGTTCGTATCGTCCAATTTAATTTTTCTATGATGATTGTGAATAAAATTATTGTCGATTGTTTCTCGATATTGATCATATTTATCGGGACATCGCTGTGCTATTATATTTTTCACTAAAATGTATATATCGTGCGAATCCAATTTTATGTTATTTATAGATTTATCCTTGTTCACCGTGTCGATCGCCAATCGTAATATGCCAATCTTTTCTTGCGGAATTGTAAATCCAGTTTCTTCTAATTCGTATTTTTCTATTTCTTCATCACCTTTGAACACTTTTATCCACGTAGATTCCGGACTCCAAAACAAATATAGTGCTCTCTCTTTTTTCATTGGTAATTTATTTAATTCACTCGTTTCCACCACTTGATATTGAGAATATTTTGAATCGTATAAATTGTATGTAATTATTGGACCCACTTCCGCTTCGATAATAAATACATCACCCGGTATGTTACTGTTCTCCTCGGTATTTTTAATTTTTATCGTGTGAGTGGTGTCCTTCGTTTCCACCGTCACCGTTCTCGGTGTAATCCATTCGGCATCGCACTCCTCCATCGACAATTTTATATGATATTTACTCGGTTTCACCGATGAATTGCGAGCTATTAACAATTGCATTTCGTGCGGTAACATTTCACACTTTCTATAATCACGCATTTTATCAAAATGATACATGTATTGTATTTTATCTTCGTCCGCTTTAGTTCCATAAAATGCTAGCGCGTCTGTTGTTTTCGGTATGTCACATTGTTTCGGTTCCTTTTCCTCATCATCATCTTTGTTATCTTTGTTTAAATCTTCGACTTCTGGCATTTTTTTTATGAAAAACTAATCAATCACTTTAGAGAAAGAAAGAAAGGAAGCACCCAGCCGCCGCACGGCCTCACAGGATGGGAGGTCGGGAGGCCAACTCGCGCGCGCGCGCTCACGAAGACTGGCCGCCATCTTGCGCGCACCCGCTCTATATACGCGTCGACGCGCTCCTTTCACTTTTCCGTTCGCGCCGCGCCACAATCCACCTTAATTCCATCGGCGCACGGGTCACAGTCGTTAGCTTCAAGGTCACTCTCGGTGACCTACATGTGTGCTGTAATGTATGGCGTGAACACTTATGGCAATATTTTGAATGTTTTCAGTCAAACGAGTAATAATTATTTTCATTTTAAGCTTTCTCAATTAAAAAACTGCAACATCACCATGACCGTTACTTAAATCCTTCCATAGTAATTTATAATAAGATTGTAGCATCACTTTTTATTTAAATAATTTAATCAATAATATTCATTTTTTTTAATAGTGCCATCTATCGTCACTCACATGAATCATCGAATGCATTAGTACTCACAACAAAACACGATAATGATTTGTCAATAGAATCTGACAGTAGTTCTCAGTATGTATGATAGATGGAGTTGGCGAATGGTGTGCGAACTCAAAGATGGGATATGTCGTCATTTTTAATATTTTCTGGAAGTAATTGCAATAGGCGTGGTTTATCTAACCACTTCCGCTGACCAAAACGCTCCTTATTTTGTAATAAGAGAAATCCTCCGGCAAAAAACCTTCTCGGCGGTCATTGATATAAATAGCCTCACGCAGTTGCAATCCATCTCTTTTTACATTTGCATTCTTGAATAGCAAGGTAGTCGCACCGTGGTCTTTAAGAAAGCCGTTGTCAGTGCACTAATAATCTTACAAGACGAATATTGTTAATTAATATTTCGCCCCGGATTAACGGGTAAGTTCCATATATTTCATTCTATAGGTCGTAGGGCATCGAAGGCAAATGAATGATTATTTCTAGGTCCTTTGAGGAAGCTAGTATAATTCCCAGACAAAAACTCAATGATTTGTCCAGTCGGGAATTTCCTTGGAAATATTGTGAATTTTTTACATTGTGAAGCTAAGATATCTATAATCTGCGACCCATCCGTGTGTTACTGATGACAGAATATTCTTTGGGGAAAATAACAACATATGAAAGCCACTAGATATTCCCGGAGTCTTTGAGCTAAGTTGTCCATAATTTTATCTTAATATAAAAAAGGATCTTGTTCACTGCTGTCAAACATTTTTATTTACCTCCCACACAATACAGTATAAGGCACCCTGGCTAGATAATAAATTTTTGAGACTCATGCAAAGCCCTGATATAGCCGGTGGTAGCAAAAACTGCTACAAGATATATTAATTAAAATTTGCGGTTGGTTTAAGTAGTTTGTCAATACAATTATCAATGTTTTGTATGTTCTGTTGACATATTAGTTATAAATTCTGTAAGTTATATTTGTCCATTGAGGTGCTCGATGGCGTAAGTGGTAAGCGCATTTGGCTGCGATCGTTGAAGTTAAGTAACTTTCGCAGTGGTCAGCCATTAGATGGGTGACCAAAAAATAATTTATTATTTCGAGCTCCTCCTGCTTCGGAACGCACGTTAAGCCGTTGGTCCCGGCTGCACCTGCAGTCATTAGCACCCATCAATCCACACTGGGCCACCGTGGTGGGTCATGGCCCAATCTTCCTGTTCCATCCATACGGAAGGCCTGTGCCCCAGCAGTGGGACATAAATTGTTTGTGAGTTAATAGATAGTTTGTTTTCCTTATTCTTCATCACAGTAAACATTTTGACAAATACATTCTTAATTAAATTATTATTATCAAATTCAATTATGAAGTCATTATTATCTAATTAATTCGGCTTCTTCATACTTACTTCTGGAAACTAGTCGTGTAGCGACAAAATAAATAGAATAAAAAAAGAAAGGAGAAAACAGGAAGAGGTTGTAAAATATATATATAGGGTGAAATTGAATGTTTCTATGAAACTTCGTGAGATTGTTGGGTTATGTGTATAGAGTATGCCTGTTTTTTTTCGGATTTTTTTGAAGTATATTTTTTTCATGTATTTATTTATAATTTGTGTATTTTGATGTCCTTTCCTCCTTTTGAGTAGTTATTCATTTTAAACAAACAAACTTACATATCCAGTGAAAAACAACTAATAAATAAGCACTTCTAAAAAACGGAAAAATATAAGTAGGTAGGTATTGGGAATTCTAATTCACTTTTATCTCTATATCACAAAACCAAAAAAGTGAATTAAAATCCCCCAATCACAAGCGATTGGAGGCTTCTAATTCACCTTTTTTGGTTTTGTGATATAGAGATAAAAGTGAATTAGAATTCCCAATAACCAACCAGGTACCGTGGCATTCTTAGTTACCCCACGAGTGAGGTCGCGACTAAACAACGTCTTAAATATGAATAATATCTAAAATAGGAATATAAATAGGTGCAATTAGATTTTAATATACTTAATCAGTTGCTATATGACTATTTATTAAAACAATCACTCGGAATAACGGGGACGATAATTTGATTCAAACAATCCGTAAAAAATCATCAGTGTCTCTACAAAATTATAAAAACGCATTTTATAGCGAATTTAATAAACATCGTCAGCTTACCAGTATCGCCTGCTGTCCCGCTGGCCGCCGATCTCGAGGTCAAGTGCCGCGCGTGCAATATGATGCGAGATTCATGTCATGCCTAAAGCGAGCATTTTGAAACGCTAATTATAATAAAGCCAGAGAATTCATAAAAATACTTTTATGAAACTTCTATTCCTGGTGGGATTTTATAATATCAATATATAAGTCGTACTTTAAAACGAATGCAAATTATGACTATATTCTAAATTTAACTTTTAATTTAATGGCTTGTCATCACTTTAAAAATAGTTTATGTTTATATAGAGCTTCGATTTTCGTATGATTTAATTATAATACAGAACGCTGAGTTCAAATAATAAATCGAAATTATAACGAATATGGATTTTTTTTCGTTGTAATTGATTTCTTAATTATTTCTTTAATATCATGGCCGTCAATTTGAGTAAAGGAATCCAATAATCATCTATATATAATTTTATTATTAAAGGGTTTGCTTCCATACAAGAAGGTATTGTCAATGTAATTGAAAAATAACTCATGTTAATAACATACGTAAAACGTGTCTCAAAAATCTGGCGGGATTCGAACCTGCATCTTAACGAATATTATTTCAAATTTAGTAGTTTACATGTTTATATATAATATAATGTAACTTACCAGAAAATATCTTTGGTACATCATTATTAGCACATCATTTTTATCACATCACTAAAACAATTATTATTCAAGGGTTCTTATCTGATAATGTCTTCATGGGCCACTTTGACTCATGCCCTTATACAATGAAAGCGTTATGATAAAGATATTAAACCATGTGAATGAACAGGTTGCCTCAGGGAGTACCCAGAATTTTTATAAAGTTTAAATCAGGTTGGCTCGGGGTCTCCTTGAATATTTGTCAACTTGTCTCGGAGGAACCACATAGAAGTCAATAATTTAGGAATCACGATGTCTAGGCCAGATTGGATCATGGTCTCCTTGAATATAATTCAAAGCCGATTGCCTCGGAGTTACCATCTAGACAGCGCGAGTAACATTTTCTGGACCAGATTGGCTCGTACTCCCCCATCCAACAGAGTTAAGATATTTTATCAATAGCCGCCCACGGTTAGGTTACAACCATGAAGACAATAGCAAACACGGGAACGCCATGAGTAAAAATTGATATTTAAATCACTTTAGCAAATATGTCAACGAGTGCCCGGGACTGGCGCGCAAGGAGAATGAATTAGTTATAAGAATATTTCTTTGTCCCTAAAAATGCTGATGCTGCAGCGTTGGTAACTGTATGCACACACGCAAAGGTGAGCTAATGTGTGCCTACAAAGTAAAACACATGTTGCAGTTGTTACTCGAATGATGCAATAAATAATGAACGTTGAACGAGCGATAATATGCAAGTATGCAAATAAAATGTAGTGGTATGGTCATAGTGTACAGACTGTAGCGTTTTATGAAATAGCAATTTGTTACAATGTATTAATTAAAGTTACGAAAATGAATCGCTTTTTATTCAGAATTTGAATAACATAAATCAATTAGTAGGTATATCCATTAAATTTCTTATGTTTACTTAAAAATATTAATGAAAATTGGTGAATATTTGATATATATATTATTACTTTAAATTTTTAATTATTTATGTCGTCACTCACACTTAAGTGAGAGCCGTTCCTAAAATATACTTAAATGTGCTGCATCTACCTCTCAGCTTTGCAGTGCAAACTCAATTCTGCTACACTAGAGAATACTCCAATTCGAGCGAAAAAGCCGCTACACGCTATTCTCTTGATACGTGGACCAACCTTAGTTACACTTACATTATAGTCAAGGAGTCGTATACGTATTTAAAAGAATTGTAATTAATTTTATATTTCTTCGTACCAAATTCGTTAATTATGAAAAATAATAAAATGTACTTTTGATGCATTATTGTTATGACAAAAACATATTGCAGTTATTCTTTAATACTAGTAAGGGAATAATTTATACAGTTGCACAAAGACATGCTATTGTCGAATTTCAACAACATTTCTTGTTTCTTAATTAAGTAGTCATGCTACTTATATGAACTGAGATAAGAGTTCCGGTGTATTTTTGGCAAAGTCAATATTTTTCATAACACTGAGAAATATAAAACTCGTTACGTTTTCCATTCAGATTTAGCAGCCGGACCTTGAACTATGCTTGAAGTCGAATAGAATGAATAAAAACAATACACATGGAAGATAAAATTACTAAGTTTAGATTTGAGATTTATTATTTATCTATATATTGATAACAATAACTATTTTATTTGATATATACATGCAGATATTGCCATCTGATAATTAAATATAACAGCAGTAATCCACCCATCCTCACCATGCTGGCCCGAACGCAATCCCCTACCGAGTGGAAGACTGGAAACTTACCTACAACATCACGAAAATTTTATTTTATTTTAGTGTGAAGTCTTTAAGAGAAATTACTTCCCCAGTCGGGGGTTCCAATTCAAGCGGGAAATCAGCTATGCACTACTACCACTTAAAAGCTGACTTTACTAATTCCAACCGGACGTGGACGTGTACCTATTGTAAATTGATACATTTGTTTTTCACAAAATTTATTTTGTGCAATTTTCGCAATGCAAATTAATAATTGCTGAATATTAGAAAAAAAAACCACAGTGTTAACAAACCTTTTTTAAATCATAGCATTCAGTGATGTTTACTTAACTTTATTATTATATTTTAGTTACGTCTGTTATTAATTTTCAACAAAAATGTTGACCATTCCATTTGCTTATCATGCAATATTTTGAAATAAATTGAGGTTTTCCAATCAATACACCTTTATTACAACTTCAGCACGGCTCCGTTGTGACCATCACCTAGTGTTTTAATTGTTAATACCACGAAGATTCATTGCGTTGAAATCATGTTCGTAAGTTTTTTAAATACATTATTTTATTTGTCTGTTTATTGTATTTGTTAATTTACAGTGTAACTCTTTTGTTCTCAGGTCGGATATTGAATATTATAACTCCAAGCCTGCCGCTAAGTCACAATTTAACATCAAAAAGAACATTGATTTTGAAGACGAGGAAATTAACAAACGGTATGATGTCTCTTGTGTAGTGGTGACTCTTAGATAACGTTTACATAATTTAATAAGTTAGAAAATCTTCTTAACTTTACTCTTTGATATGTTTTATATTATAAATCCATGACTTTCACTTATAATTATCCCACTAATAGAACATGTTTTTGATAAGTGCTTTGTATTTTTTGTGTACTACAGACCAGCGACCACGAAAAACAAACAAGAGATTGGTGTACGAGTCTGGCGAAGAAGGCTTGAATAAACAGTAAGTTTCGTGATTTAATGAACCTTTCTAACAGTGTATTTTGCAACCTGTAAGTGTAAGTACTTCAGATACAGAAATGTATACTTTTTATTTTTAATATTATTTTACCTTTCTATTTTTAATTGCAGAACAGATCAGCAAGTTCGAAAGGTGACCAAGAAACTAGTATACGAGTCTGATGAGGAAGAATTACCGAAACGGTAAGTTTTAAAGATAAATTTGACATTGATTTATCTAATAAGATTAGGCAATTTATTTATATAAAATATCAAGTATGTCGATATTTGAATTTAAATGCTATTCACCAAGTGCAGATAAATATTGAGTGTATATCAATGAATCTGTAAGACAGATATTTATCTGGGGTTCGTGCCGAAAACTCATTCCAAATGATTTAATATTTCCCATTGTTGTCTGATTTAATTTAATAAGTTTTTAACCAAGTTTTTTTTTTAAATTTCAGTACCATTCAAGCAGTAAAGAAAGCACCCAAACGAAAGGCGGTCGAGCGACCTAGTGTGGAGAAACGAACTCGACCTGCTGCAGGGTGGAAACTTGACTTCGACGACGAGGCTGAGGAGATCGAAGCCAGCCGCGTGCGCAAGCCAGCAAACCGTTTTCAGTCCGTGTTAACACGCCGTGTCGCCGACGGGTGTCTGCGCCGTACTGCTAGCTTGCCGGGCGATCTCTTTGTGGAGCTGCGCCTCTACAACACTAAAGATATTAAGTGTGTAGACCCAAAAGATCGTTGGCAGCGTGCAGTCTTATCTTTGAAGTACCAGACGGACTCAGAAGCTGATGAATTGGAGCTACTGCGACAGTTCATCAAACGAGCGCGACGAGAATTCGTAGAAGACGGGACGTTCTTCGCGGATAAAAATAAATAGCATTGATAGTAAATTGTAAGCTTATTTAATATAGTAATTACATGCTGATAATATTTTAATTTTATTTAACTGGTGACCAGTCTATTTAATATATTTATTAGTTTCATTTTGCAAAAATGTCAAACAGGTCGATATATTGCACAGTTTGCGACGTATCTGTCAATAGCAATAGATTTTCTGCTCATTTGAAAAGTAATTTACATAAAAATAATTCTGCTATCGACTTAAGTGATGGTATAGAAAAAATATGTAGCGCTTTTCGTAATCGAATCGCATCGTATCGCCTAAGCAACAGCGACGCGGAGACGGGAGCTCCTGCTGATTTTTTGCGTGGCATGCGAGCGCGCGTCCTTCAGCTGCTACAGGCGCGCCAATTAACTTTGAACAGTATTAAAGTTAACTTTGAATTATTTGCCGAATTTTATTTAAGAAGTAATGGTACAGACAAATGCGAAATTAAGTCTTTTGCTACCGAGAATATTGTCGTTCACAAAAACTTTGATTTTAATGATTTTTTTTCTCAAGTAGTTGCTATTATTTCAAGTAAAATTGATGAATTTCAAGAACGTGACAGTGGATGGTTATTTTTACGTAATTTACATTTAGAAATTAATATTAATAAATATAATCCTCTAAGAGCGTCGAAATTTATCGATTTGCCAAAATCTCTAAAACTCAAACGTGCATGTATTAATATTCACAATAGTGATAATTTTTTGCTTTTTGTGGAGCATAATGGCAGCATTATTTCCTGCTGAAAATAACGCACATCGAACTTCTTCTTATCCTCATTTTGAGAATGTGCTCAATATAAAAAATATGACTTTTCCGGTAAACTTTTCTGACATCAAAACATTCGAAAAAAATAATTCTAACATAAGCATAAATGTCTATGGGTTAAAAAATAAAACAAACATTGTTGGTCCCTTATATCGCACTCAGAACAAAAAGAAAAACCACATAAACTTGTTGTTCATAGAAAAGGGAAATCTTACACATTACTGCTTGATAAAAAACTTAAGCCGTTTGTTGAGATCACAACTTACAAAGCATCATAGCAAAATATATTTTTGTGACGATTGCATGATATTTTTTGAAAATGCATCTAAATTCAATGCTCACGTGTGTGGTGGTGTCGCCACTATTTTACCGAGGCGCGGCACTCTTATTCAATTTAAAAATTATGAAAAAATGCAAGACATGCCTTTTGTAATATATGCGGATTTTGAATCATTATTGCAAATGAGTCCAGAACTAGGCCCTAGTTCCAATTGTACGAAAACATTACAAAAGCATATCCCAGCTGCATTTGCATACTATGTAGTATGCTCTTATGATAGTTCTTTGAATAAGTATGTGTCTTATCGTGGTGAAGACTGTGTTGATAAATTTATTGATTACCTTAAAGGAGATGTTCTAAAAATTTTCCAGCTTTATAAAAATACAATACCTATGAATAAATTGACAGCTGAGGAAACCGAGTCATACCACACAACCAAGTTATGTTATCTGTGTAATCAAATGTTATTTGATGACAGAGTTCGTGATCACTGCCATCTGACAGGAAGGTATCGTGGTGCCATTCATTCGTATTGCAATCTGAAATATCGTTTACCTCAATTTGTGCCAGTGTTTTTTCACAATTTGTCCGGTTATGATTGTCATTTATTTATACGACAGTTGGCACAAACATCAGGTCCTATAAAAGTTATAGCTAAAAACAAGGAAAACTACATATCTTTCACCAAGTTTTTTACAACAAAAGACAATGATTACATGGCAGTTCGCTTCGTCGATTCATTTAAGTTTTTAGGCACAAGTCTCGAAAAATTAGTGTCTGGTTTAAATACTCACGACTTTTTACATTTATCAAAATATTTCCCGCAAAAAATACAGTTTGAATTATTAAGGCGAAAGGGTGTCTATCCGTACGAGTACATGAATAAATGGGAATCATATAAAGAAAAGAAATTACCTTTGCAACAAAATTTCTATAGTACTTTGAGTGAGTGCACTATTTCGGAGTCCGATTATGAACATGCTAAGCGAGTTTGGAAAATATTTGAATTAAAGAACCTTGGCGAATATACAGATTTATATTTGAAATCAGACGTACTATTGCTTGCAGATACTTTTGAGAAATTTCGTCATACATGTAAAACCAATTACCGTTTGGATCCTTCGTTTTATCTTACAGCCCCAGGCTTAAGTTTTGATGCTATGCTTCTTAAAACAAAAGTTAAACTGCAATTGATTGAGGACTTAGAAATAATAAGATTAATACAGAAAGGCATCCGTGGAGGTGTATGTTTATGTCCTACTAGATATGCAAGGGCAAACAACCAATACCTATCTGATTACGAACCGTCTTCTCCCGATAATTACTTATTTTACATAGATTGTAACAATTTGTACGGTTACGCAATGTGCTCGCATTTGCCACATTCTGAGTTTCGTTTATTGAATGAATCCGATTTTAATCCTCGTGATATCTTGAACACTCCGGATGACTCTGAAGAAGGTTTTATTTTAGAAGTAGATTTAGAGTATCCAGAAAAGTTACATGATTTACATAACGAATTACCATTTTGTCCACAAAAATTTACTCCACCTGGGTCAAAAACATCTAAGTTGATACCAAACTTATACGATAAATTTAATTATGTTATACATTATGTACATTTAAAAACATGTCTAAATCATGGGTTGAAATTAAAAAAAGTTCATAGGGTAATCAAATTTAAGCAAAGCCCGTATTTAAAACAATACATTGATTTAAATACAGAATTACGTCAAAAAGCAACATCAACATTTGAACAAGATTTTTTTAAGCTGTTAAATAATAGCATTTTTGGAAAAACTCTTGAAGACCCAGAAAAACGATTGGACGTAAAATTAGTTAGTCAGTGGGTGGATAGTGAAAATATAACGAAAAAAAAACAATTAAGTGCTGAACAATTAATAGCCAGACCAAATTATCATAGTGCAACTGTTTTCTCTGAGAATTTTGTTGCAGTTCAAATGAAGCCAGAGTCAATAATATTAGATAAACCTATTTACATTGGTTTTACAGTTTTGGAAATTTCCAAAAGTCACATGTACAATTTTCATTATTCTATTATGAAACCCTTCTATGGATGCAATTTGAAGCTTTGTTACACAGATACAGATAGTTTTCTTTACTCCATACAGACCAATGACATTTATAAAGATTTGAAAGTTAGATTTCAGTCTTATTTTGATACAAGCAACTATGATGATAATAATTCATACGGTATTGAGCGTAAAAATAAAAAGGTTCCTGGTTTGTTTAAGGATGAGTTGGGGGGCCAGCTCATAAAAGAATTTGTTGGTTTAAGGTCCAAATTGTATTGTATTAAAACTGAAAACAAAGAAATAAAAAAGGCTAAGGGTATTAAGAAAACTGTCGTTAAGAAATTGTTATTTGAAGACTACAATAATGTATTATTGCGTAATGAAATCATACGAAAAAAGAATATCGTTTTTAAGTCCTTCAAACATCAACTCTTCACTCAATCGATTGATAAAATAGCCTTGTCGTCAAATGACGACAAACGTATTTTATTAAAGGGCAATATTAGCACATTGGCTTGGGGTCATAAATCCAGCTTTTTTTAAGATTTATATTTAGTATAATTAATAGACTGGTTCACCAACTTTAATATTAAATTAGATTTTTTTAGTTGATATAACAATAGGTTTTATTTTTAAGTTTTAGTGTAACATAAATTTATTTTAAATAAAAATATAATGTTATAGTTAAGTTGTTTCATTTATTAATCTCTGTTCTTAATGAACAAGTTTATTGAAATATCATTATGTTTCAATACCACGGCATTTGGATCAAAGGTTTTGAAACTTGCTCACGCCTACTAAGAAAAATTTTCCAACTTATTGGATAGTTAATCATTTAAAATATTGTCTACTGCAGTCAGAAAAACTTGTAAAAACTCATAGTATTCGAATTATAAATTTTACTTACACGTGTTCAATTTAGGTCATGTAATATGATGATGCCACAAAAATAAAATTTTTGCAATATAGGTACAACTGAAGGCAAAAACATTCCTAAGTATTTTAGTCATATTTCAAACGGCATAGGTGAAAGTTACACATAACCTAAGTCACCGGCTTACCAGCTTTATTGTGTAAGTATTTTTATTTCATGTAATTTTAGGAGTGCCCTGATTATAATTGCAATTTTATTATATAATAACTCAATAATTATCTTTACAGATAATGACGGACTGCACTGATATTATGTTTTCTCAATATGCTCAAGATCCTTTGGAGAACTTCACTCAGCAATGTGAAGAATTATTTGGTTACCAACCGAAAGAAGAACAGGAATCTAAAAAACCCGAAGTAATAAGGAGAAAAAAGAAAATCTCGCTGTCACTGAAAAAGAAGAAGATTTCTACAAAATCGTTCGTGATAAGTGAACAGAGGCAGGGTAATAAATTAATTCAGATACGAGTGCTGGAGTTGACCAGTGAATCTAACACTGGTGGAATGGAGGGATCTTCTTCAGCAACGTTTGCCGACAACGGAAGTAACGAGAGGGTGGTGCTAAGTGCTCAATACGTAGTCCATGACCAGGTTGATGAAATTATGGACTTGACGGAATGTATTGTTAGGAAAATTTCGAAAAAACTGTGTAGTGACAATTTGTAGTATTTTTATTGTTGTAAATATCTTCTTTTTATTAAATTATTTTAATTTTATGAATAATGATTTTTATTTAAACATTTTGAGATAATCTAGAAAAAAAAGACCAATAAAGTACATAATTAATATTTATTAATGATTCTTACAGTTTAACCTAATGAAACAATAAAAATTACAAACATATTCAAAACAATACAAAATTACTTAAATTATATTTTTACACTTTAGTTGCAAATTGTTTGCAGTACCACATTCTAAGACAGATAACATTTCTTAATGCGCATATTTCTTTATGATAAACACAATTTAATTCGAGTTTTTTTTCGTCACTATGCTCATCATATAGTTTCAAAAAATTTGGACAACCTTTGTCGCTTAAGTCTAATATTTCACAATTTTGACATAGCTCTCTTATCCACTGAATTTTTTCCAATCCTTTTGTTAATATTGTTTTGTCTTTAAGATACATATCCACTATACGTCTAAATTCACGATAATCAATAAATCCTTCACTCCAATAAAGCCCGCGATGTTTTTTCCAACCATCGCACCTGCTTCTTTTCTTTGTTTGATAGAGTCATAAAACTATAAGGTGGTTTGATAAGGAAAGTCTGTGTGTGATTTTCATAAGCTATTGCAAATTCTTTAATAATAAATTTATTTTGTAAATCTTTAAATCCCTGCAGATCCACAATTATTGTATTGTTATTCATGATATTTTTTTAACAATATTACTCAAAGGCTTGTATTCAAAAATACAATCGTTTAGTATAAGACAATATGCAGCGGTTTGATCAGGTATCTCTTGATCTGTTTCGATTTCAACTCGAACATCAATGGATCCTTTTAGCATTTCGTGTTGGCGCGAACAATCGATGACAAACAAAGGAGCAATCTCTTTGAATTCTTTGATACTCATCAACGGCTCTGCTCGACGACCATGATAAGACTGCTGAAACCTCGCGTATTGCTCGTATATTAATGAAAACATGTTATTAGAGAAATCTATGTTAAGGCTTTCATAAGGGTAGTAGGATGAGTTAAGAAAAACTCTAACGTCACGTACATAGCAATGATCGAACTCTGCCATTGACAACTGTGCGTTGTGCTTACGGTTAGTTTGTAAAGCAATAACAACAAATCGTGGTTTTTCTATCTGCGATGAAGTTTTAATAGACCAGGTATGCTTACGCGTTTTTGGTAATAAGGGATACTCATACAAATCCCAATTGCGAAATGCAACTGTAATAGCACGATCTTTTTCTAAATGTTTTAATAAATTTATTCTTTCTCTGTGTGATACTTTAACATGAGGAACTCGCCATACAATTTTATTTATTATTATATCCTCCACAACTTCCCCAACATTTAACTTTAAAGCATTAATATTAGTGTGATTTCTCAAAAGTACTAATTCGTGTTTACAATTAATTAAGATTTTTTCGTAGTCTTCTGCAAAACCCAAAACTTTATTTAGTGGTATAGAAGCTGAAAATACTCCATTACTAACAGAAGTAGTACCCGTAGGAGACCAACCCCAAACTTTTGCACATTTAGATTCATTTTCATTCAATGAAAGATAGGATTTCATGGTAGTAGTAATTCCTGCATTTTTAACCCTATCTATTTCTACTCCGTTTAGTTTATATCAAATGTCTTGAAATAAAAATAGTGCTGGATTATTTACAAAATGTACACTTGACATTCTTTCTTTTTCTTTGGTTGTGTTATCATACTTATACACGTCGACTTTGCCCTCAATATATAAACTGCTGAGTGCGGGTAACACGTACAAGTCTTGTTGATTAATTGGTATCCGTATTTCATCATTCTTGTTGAAACTTGTCACATATGGTTTGTAAGAATGATATTCAAAACTTTCAATACTATTGTCGTGTGACGCCGGTTGAGATATATTTAGAATATTCATTTTAATAAACCTACTAGCCTCAAAAAATCCTTGTTGCTTTTAGTTAATTTCTTTTTTAATTGAAGCGATGCTTCTCTATGCGGGGTTCTTTTAGAACTAACTTTAACAGTCGACGTAGACAGGCTTTTATTGAAATTCAACATTTTTTGAAATGTAAGTATAACTGTATTTCTTCACCACGTAAATTGATTTCTTTATTTTCTGAGTCTAATAGTTTTATATTTATAGAACTTATTGAACTTTGATTGACGGGAAAATTTATTAGGTTTTTAGGTATTTCAATTATTCTATAACCTGGTGGAACATTAGGTACAAATTCATAAATAATATGACTTGCTTTTCCATTCACGTATGATCCACTTATGACATCACATTCGATGCGTATGATAGTTGTTGAAAGAATGTTGACAGGATACCGAGACTCAGTTCTTATATTAGCCTTCACAGTTTCCACACCAAAACCTAGTAATTTACCAATTGAGTCACTTTTATTGAAATGAACATCTTTGGAACAGAACAAGCTTGTTTTTAAAGTATTATTATTACAATTTAATTTTAGAGTTGCATTTTTTACGTTACTTTTGAGGAAATCACAAATATCTTGAAGTTCATACGATCCTTCAGGTATTTCTATAACTCCATCTTTGCCATAATAAAATTTATTATTTCTATGGTCTATATTAGGGATGGAATTAAATGTGGAAAAGTATAAAAGTCCACACTCATAATTTCCACGTAATTGTAAAGTAGGGGAGTAGTTAGTCAGTAAAGATTCTCCTCTGCCAGTTATTGACACAGTGAAAGACATTTTTGTACTAATCAAGATTTTTATTACATTTTGAATATAAATGTTTTTTCCAATAGTTTCTCAAAAACCTTAAACAAAGATGACCACAGTTTACACTGCCAAATACTTGATACTGTGCGTAATTATAATTTATTGATATATGTCTTAAATAATTAATTAATTCCATAGGTGGTTTTAAATTGCCAAAACTATCAAAATATTCACAATAGTTATCTTGCTTAACGTAGGCTACCCAATGAGTTCCAGGATTATCAGAACTATCTAAATTCAGTACTGCGCACTCTATTTTTCTTGGTTTCAAAGGTAAAGTATCTCTCATAAATACTCCTCTAAAATACGGAATGTCAGTTGCGTGTTCTATTATATCAAAATTTGTGAGCGGTCTTCTGGGTAGCCGTTTTTTCAGTTTTTTGAAGGTTTTAAATACAAGCCAGCTCCTTTCTTATGAGGTCTGATAAACAATCCTTTTCCAAGAGCAACTGCTTCCATCATCTTATTATGACGTTCAGATTCTTGGAGATTTTTTGAGCAACCTTGTAATCATTGACAGCTTTTGCAATACCTGCTGCGCCTCCAGCAAGTGAACCAAGAGCCGATAATCCAGCAAAAATTGGAATTAATGGTAAGAAACTACCACTTTTCGGTATAGGTATACATCGTGGTAAACGTATGCCTTTTTTATTGGTAAACAGTTTTTTGGCTGCAGCGTATGCATATTTTATTGCAGTACGGTTATCTTTACATTTTAGCTTTTTGATTTGTGAACGTAGTTTTTTTACAATTGTCATAAAAGAACGAACCCCAGCACCAGCTTTGAGTTTAGCTTTCATTGCATTTTGTACAATCCTTCTATTCTTTTGATTTTAATCTTTTTTTGCCATATCCAAAAGTTTTAAATCTGCTTTATGTCGAACGTTTAAATCACTATTATTGTAAGCAATATCGTGAAACATACAAGCTTCATCTAATTTATTTATACCACGTTCACCTCTTAGTAATCGTTTCTTAAGCTTTGTTCCAGGACCACAAAATTGATAGCCTGGTAGATGTAACTCAAACGGTAGATTGTTTATCAAATTATTAATAATACCACTTCCTTCCTCCATAAATTTTTTTAGAATGAGTGTTTCGAGATTTGATACTTAATTTATATTACAAAACTATAGCATTCTTGTCAACCCAACTATTTTCTTTGCTATCGAGACCTAGCCACTTTACAAAAAGTTTGTTACCTTTTCTTTTTAGTACTTTTTCAATGAGATACATATCTGGGAATTCAGTTTTCTGTAATTCATACTCATAAAAAGAACCTAAAATTTTCTGTTTATTTCTGTCTTCTAAGATATAAGTTGGTGGATTTGTATTATTTACTTGTATCACGACAAATATTTCAGTAGACCAGTTTGACGTATAACCTTTGTAAAAGTCTCCTTTATGTTTACTAATACGCACATGGTCACCAATACTAAATTTAAACTTCGTATATGTCTTCTTATTATGTGATTTAGTAATATTCGATCGGATCAACATCTGATTGTTTTTATTAACGTCAACAGGCTTGAATTTTGTGATTCTATGCCTGGTATTATTGTAGCTCTGCACTACGACGTTCAAATTCTTTTTTAACCACTCGTACCGACCACATAGACTAAATACTTTGTAAAGGCGACTTTTTAGTGTTCTTATTACTCGTTCTACTATAGATGCTTTTTTTATAGAGTAGGTGGAATAATGGTTAATGTTATACTTAATCATGAGTTGCTTAAAAGTATTATTATAAAATTCTTTGCCTAAATCGGTTTGTAAATTTTTTGGTTTCCGAGATGTAGTCGTTAATATATTTTCCATCGCATCTGTAACACATTTTTTTTCTTTCGATTTTAATGGACTTACCCAAACATATTTCGATAAGGCATCAATAACGACTAATATATATTTATAACTATTGTTAAAATTTGAATATTTTTGAAAGTCCATTAAATCAGCCTGCCATAAATCATCTAGCCCTTTTACAATTGTACATCGACGAGGAAAATTCCTTCTCGCAGTCTTATGAAGTTCGTCAACTATGTCCTTTTTACTCATTTTTATTTGGCTTTGCGCTGATCAAGTGATCTATTTCAGCTTTTGAATAGAATAAAGTTGATAACTGGTTTGAATTTGCTTTTTCTAGATTGTTTAAATAAATTTTTACATTACTATAGATTTTGTTCATTTCATTTCTCAAATCTTGTGCAGTTTTATCTAAATATGCTTTATTTACTGCCTCATCATCGTTCACTGGAGTTGCAAGTCCTTTCAATTTTGATGATTTCAGGTCGTAATGACCCGTATCTGATTTAACAAGAGTATCGTTTAAGGTATCAATGTATTCTTCCAATCGTAAACGTTTATGAACGTGATGACCAAATTTGTCTATATTCATTGCAGTGTTCTTCGTTTGTTTACAGAAAGCCAACTGCCTGATTTTTCAGTAATATATCTTACTTATATTTTTTATTAATGAGACCTGCTTCATATAATTCCTCAATGATGGATATAATCTCATTATCTAAGCCAGTATTGCCTGTGTCGCGTGATGCATATAATAATTTTAATCGTTCCACTAATTCATTTGGGTTGTCCCAATATATAAAGTCAGTATTATTTTTAAGTTTTTTTAAGAGTTTCACGCCTTTTCCTTGTGTAAGGCTTTCTTGACTTGTAGTATTATTTCTGGAGAACTTAAATAATGGCTTGATGATCTTCATATATTTGAAACCTTTATTGCTGTTGATTGGTTTGGATGGATTATAGTTACGCCTGTGTGCATTAGTCTTGATTAATAATGATTTATAATTTTGCAAATCCTCCTCGGTAACCACATCTAAATTGGGTTTCTTTTTGAATAATAATTCTGTTAATCCAAGAGTTTTGTTGAAACTTTGATTTCCAATATCTAAAATATTGCCATCGTCATTTACGCGGGTTTTGCCGAGCATGAGTTTTCCTCGTTCATGTCTTACTCCAAACGGTATATCAGGCATTACTTCCGATGATGTAGACCATGACAATGAGTAGTTTTTAGCACTTGGTGAAGATGGCAAGGATTTAAACGAATTTGCGCTTACATTATGATCTTCAATAGATGGTGTAGTGAGTGTTCTATCCGAGAAAGCATTATCATTGTCTTCGGATTCTTCACTATTTGCTTGATCAGAATCGTCACTTGAAAAGAAATTGGTTTCACTGTCATCATTTTTATTTTTTTTCAATATGGGTTCAATATGTCTTTCTATTTTATGTTGATTTACATCACTTTTATTTGCAATCATATTGAGCGGTTCAACAATAGGTTTAAATATTGTCTCCAATGCCGTATTATTCGAAATTTTTGCATCTTTGATTAATTCAAGTTTTCTTTTTACAGCTTCTGCTGACTTCACAATTTGTTCCAAGTCCGATAAGAAAATGATTGAATAATATAACTACAATCTGTTATGTATGTTAATCTAAGATTATGAATGTATCAAATGCCATCCTGTAACATCCCTTATTTTTTTCACAGTCCTTATTGATTACAAGATAACTAAAAGGCTTATCCCAAACAGCTGAGCACATTTCGCGAAATTGGGACCATGACATATCAGATCCCACGTGTTCTTCATAAACGTGTTTCAAATTGATATCGTCTTGTTTGAATAATATTATTAGGTTTGAATTATCCCGTATGAGTTGTTTAGGTATTTTAGTATATGTTTGATTTATATAAAAACAATCAATGTTCTTATGACGTCCCATGGCGAAGTAATCACGAATATTATTTTGATTTTCACATGCAACATCATCGAATATAAAAACGGAGTTTGGTAGAGCTTCGTGTGGGCTCAAAATTTCGTTGTTATTACTGTATTTGTTAAATGCTGTATTGGCCACCATGTTTAAAACTTTTTCTAAGAATATGTACTTAGGTTGATATAAAGATTTTGAATACACATAGATATTACAAAAGCGTGGACCATTTTCATGTAATAATAAACTTATTACTAGGTTGGTTTTTCCACAGTTGGATGGACCGCAAACAAGACAACGTATTGTATTTGGTAATAGGTTACCATGTCGTTTGGTTTCGTTAATAGACGGAGGACATATACAGTTCAACTTCAACGATTCTTTCTGTTTTACAAATTTCATTATAGCTTTTGATCTTGATTGTAGCGTGGTTTTCAACAAAATGAGCTCAAAATTTATCACTTTAACATTTAAACATTTGGTTTTTATTTGAGGAATGAACAAGCAGCACAAGCAGCATTTAACCACGTTAGAATTCACGAACGGCAGTAAGTGAGAATGCCACGGTACCTCATTGGTTATTGGGGATTCTAATTAACTTTTATCTCTATATCACGAAACCAAAAAAGGTGAATTAGAAGCCTCCAATCGCTTGTGATTGGGGGATTTTAATTCGCTTTTTTGGTTTTGTGATATAGAGATAAAAGTGAATTAGAATTCCCAATAACTACCTACTAATATAAATATTCCACCGCGGGTCAACGACCGACCGCGCCCGCCAGCCGTTGAGTGAGTAGGTACCTCTACACAGAGCTCAGCTGACTCGTTTGATTCCACACAATACAATAAAATCGTCTTAGATAAAATAAAAAGCACAACTTCTCTTAAGCAGAGAAAAACTTTAAAAGTTAATAATAATTTTGTCACGATTGGAAATAGGCAAATGTTAAACAAAAAGAAATACTTCAGAGGTCAGAATGAAATTTATAACCAGGTATTCAAAAGTACTTACGAGACCGGCGATGTAGGTAGGTACAACGAGGAAAGAGGAACATATTCATTTTTTTCACTAGAACTTTTTATCAAATCAATCACACTGGTAGTACACAATTAGTTGTTTCTAATCAAAAAGTATTTACACTAGCAATAAAAAGAGACTTAAATTATTATCTGCAAAATTGTTGCTCTAAACCACCATTTTGCTGCAAACAAAGGTAGGCATATTTGCGGACGTGTCTTTTCACCTTTTTTAAAGTGTCCCTATCACTACTCACTGCACAAAATGCAACTTCTACGGTTTGGGGACTCATTCGTAAACCAAACATACGTCACACTCGCGATAGCAGTACACCATCTCTAAATATTCTTGGTTCGTATACCGAGGCATAATGAAATTATCACAGTGTATGTCACTAAGTCAAAAGATGCGCACGCCCACGCGCGATTGATATACTTGCGACTGCGTTTTGCATGCAATCAAAGTAAACCACCGCGTGCGGGGAAGAGGGAAGGTGGGCGGAATTCACATCATCAAAGACGCCGCAACCGGCGCTAGTTGCCAGCGTGCGGCGCGCCGCCCGCCCGTGCTTGCCGCAAAACAACATATTATTATGTGTGTGTGTGTGTGTGTGTGTGTGTGTGTGTGTGTGTGTGTGTGTGTGTGTGTGTGTGTGTGTGTGTGTGTGTGTGTCTGTGGCTGTGATTAAATGTGTTGGGAATTTCATGACGTGGGCAAATCAGACACGAAGAGTTCCTTCCATCACTAAGCTCGTAAGTTATACCGATTTGCTCTGTATGATTTTTCCCAATTTTAAATAAGCCGTTTGTGCTAAAGTTTTAATTAAACGAGGCAACTAACATTAACTATAAAAAAGAAGTTCTCACACTAACAGACAGGCTTTACCGATTTAAAATCGTGACAGTCATATTAACTTTATAGGATATTTAATTGCTCTATCAGAAGATTTATTTTATTGATTAATTACCTGTGCTTTATGAAATAAATATTCAAAGGTATTGTGTATCAGTGAATAAATAATTATAATATAGCATCTAAGACTATTTTATTGTAATGTTTTTAAATAGTGAGGATCAAAGCGGAGAGTAGGTAAGCGCCGAGTCATCTGTGCGTGTAGTAGGTACCTACACAGGCGGCCGCCGGTCGTCGCCCCGACCGGCGCTGATCTCGACTGGAGGCATAATGAAGGCATTCATTAAGTTTCCGTTTTTTTAGTAGTGCTTATTTTAAGTTGCTTTATAACTTCTATGTAGACGTGTTTAAAATGAATAATTACTCATAAGGAAGAAATGACAAAAAAATAACCAAATAAAAAATTAAAAAACGAAAAATTTTATTTTAAAAAATCCGAAAAAAATCAGGCATACTCTATACACGGCACCCAACAATCTCACCAAGTTTCATAGAAACATTCAATTTCACCCTGTATATATACACGAAGAATAAAAAAAAATGGGGTATGATGTAACATGTGTGAAGTGTGGGGTATGAAGTATGTAGTGGTGAAGTGGGCGTGGGACGTCGGCTGTCTTCAGTGAAGGCTTGAGCAGGTGGCCGTGCTGTTGGCAGACGGGCGGCAGTCCTGGAGGGCGACAGCGCTCATGTTTCGGTGTCTTTCCTCTCAGTGCTTGACCTGCCCTGCTGGTGGTTGGCAGGAGCTCTTGATAGGTTGGACAGTGATATCGGCCGGTGGCTGGAGCTGCTGGAGACCGGGCGGCACTCTCGCCGATGAGTTTGAAAGTACAGTGAAGAGGACGAGTAAAGTTTAGAGTGAGCCACCTTTGGCTGTAGAGCTTTGAGGTCTTTTCTTGAGTCGCCCGGGACAAGGCCTTTTATTAATTTAGAGCTCGGTAGCGAGCTAACAAAAGTTATTAAGGCAACTTTTGCCGAATAAATGAATGAAAGATCAGGATGGCTCGGCCTTTTATATGTCCGGAACCATTTAAAGGACATGGCTAAGAAACTGCCCTTAACGTGTATAAATATTTCGCACTAGCCCGTAGATTTACAATTTTTTTTTTAATAATTATTACGTGTTTATTATTCTCATACAACTTTCGTGAAATATTCAAATATTTAGAAGTATGAAAATTGACTTCGTTTGTTTCAAAAGCAAAATATTCCGTTTTACAAAATAAATGTTCACAAATAATATTTGTGTAATTATATCGAAATAAACAATATTGTTTCTGAACTCCTTCAAACTTACTTGGCCTTATTTTTATTATAACAAATCACTGAAGGCCTTAAATAATAGATTTTATTATTCTGATCAGGCTTGAGACAAGGCTGTATGATAATTAATCCTTTATTTTTTGCAAATGGACAAAATAAACCTTCACAGATTTCCTGTCAAGCAACTTGTTCTCTTATTGGTCTGTGTGTCAGGCCGACGATAACAAATTATTTGTATTTATTTTTGTTTTAAAAATATTTTGTAAAGAGTTAATCATAGACATGGGAAGAAAGATTCTAAGAAAATGCGAAATTGATGACTCTGTAAATAATTGGCAACATCTTTTATCAACTGTAGTAAGGTACACTACATAGTAGGAGTTTTCATAATTTTCAAGATTGTGGCTTTATCAAAAGTTCCTGAGCCTCTTTCATAGAAATTATAAATATTCAGCCATTTACCATTATATATTACTAAGTATAGTATTTATACATTGCCAGGACAGTCGCTCATACAATTGGACACATTTCAAATCGAACTAAAAAGAATCAAAGTAGGTGGTCTGTGGAGGTTGAATAGGCATAGACGTAGTTGGAGAGAGTACCCGTGTCATGGTTAGCTATGGCAACGGATAAAAACATTAAGGTGTCACAAATGTCAAGAAAAGAAATAAACTAATTTATTCCTAAAAATAAATAAAATCGGAGAAATACAATGAAATTAAATAAATAACAGAATATAGAGAAATGCCGGTAAGTGTCTAGCACTCTGGAATAGTGATTTTAGTAAGATGGATTCTGATACCTATTTACGAAATGATGAATAGTGCGTGATATTTTTTAAAATGTTTCGTTTCCAGGAATTGATAATGAAAGATAAGAAAGAAAAGTGTATAAATATATTAAATAAGCATGATAACAGATGCCAAAATGTGTGAAATGGAATCTACGAATATCAAAATAAAGGAAAGTCCCTGCGGTACGTTACATTTTTCCCCAAATGCAGTATTCATCTAAATTTTGGAGAAAAAATCTAGGGCAGAATTTACCATTAAAAGTATATTTTTTTTAGATCTTTAAAGATATTAGTGTTAATTGAAGGTTGGGGATAAGGAAAGATTAGAGGCTGAGGCTGATAAGAGGGTCGAGGAACTTCAGGTATATAAGTAGTTGGGGAATCTATAGGTGTTTTGGTAATAAGGTTCACTATCACTGGGAAGTTCGAATCAAAGGAACGTGTGTTCGGAATGATATTTATTGAGTGACTGTTTTTTAAATGCTATTACAAATGATTATAAGGAAAGATACCAATGATGCGCGTAGTTATACTTACATAGTTATATGGTAGACAATAGATTACTTTTGTTTACGTAAAGTTAGAAGTTTTCGAAATATTAAATTATATAGTTATTTGAATTTACAACATACCGCCCACCAAAGAACTATTAAGTTATTTTAAAACTATCTTCAACATGATACATGCACAAATTAACTATTAATCCGAATTCAGTGGTAAAGGACAAAGTTTTGTTACAGTCCTTTTGACTATCGAATTGCCACTTTTTACACTGTAGACTCTTGTGTAGCCGTCAGCGCCAGGATGCTTGTCTGTAACTCGTCCCAGTAACCATTTTCCTGGTGGCAAATTTTCAGTCATCCAACCTAACGGGTCGAATATTTTTTGGAGATCAGATAAAATTTCTCGTTTGGTTACAAGTTTAGTAATTGGTGACAGATTATTATGATTATGGATAAAGCCTTTATGACTCCATCAAGATTTAAATCTACTTGAGCCTTTTTAGATCTTTCTTTTTCATCGATACTCTTCATGAATTCAATGCAATTTGATGACCATTTAGTAAGTTGAAAACCACCTTTCTGTAGAATGTTTTTGATGTCATGAGCAAGTTTTATAGCGTCCGAAACGCAGTCCATTCCTGAAAGTAGGTCATCCATGAAAAACGAATCTCTTATTGTGTTAGCACCAAGAGGCATAGATGATCCTTCATCAGATGCTACTTGTAAAGTGTTTTGACTGCTAAATATGGTGCGGGAGCAGTGCCATAGGTTACTCTAAGTAGCCGGTATTCTTGTATATCATCAGTCTCGTTAGATCTCCAAACTATTCTTTGGTAGTCGGCATCATTCTTTGTAACTAATATTTGCCGATACATTTTAGTGATATCAGCTATAAAACACACTCTTTTACAACGCCATCTCATCAAAATGTTGCGTAAGTCTTCCTGAAGTTAAGGTCCTACTAGTAACTCATCATTCAATGAAATGTTATTTGAACCCTTCTGAGATGCATCAAAAACCAAGAAGGGTTTGTGAAGATTCTTTGTCTGCGCGTACTACTGCATGGTGAGGTAAGTAGACTGTATTTTCCTTTTCTATTTCTTTTGCAGGTACTTTCTCCATATGTCCTTCTGTAACATATTCATTTATGACCTTTGTGTACTCTCCTTTCAGATCAGACGATTTCTTAAATCTTCGTTCTAATTGTTTAAAACGTTGTATTGCTATCTCTTTCGTATTCCCCTTAGTTGATTGTGGAATATCGGTCTTGAATGGTAATTTAACAATATATCTTCCGCCTTCGTTTCTAGTCGTATTTGTTTCATATATTTTTTCACATTGTTGTTCTTCTTGAGTCAGTCTTCTCTTCTTGTCATAATCCACTTCCCACATTGATTTCAGCATATCATCTATGTCGATTTGATGGTGTAATACAACGTAAGTATCACGTACATCTTGATTTGTAATAACCTCTCCAAAGATAAACCAGCCTAAATTAGTTTTCTGAGCACTAGGTGTTCCAGGTGGACCTCTTATTATATTTCTTGTATTATCTTAGCATACTCATTTACAGGAGTAAATGAGTATGCTAAGATAATACCAGGTTCGATTGACCTGCTTCTAGGAAGAAGCAGGTCAATCGGACCTGGAGCGTAGAACGTAGGATCTGCCAGCATCAAGTCTTTAAGATGAGGCCAATATTGTGTTTGGATCATCTTTGATGGTATTTTTGTTGTAAGTTGTTTCGACATTACATACTTGATTTGATGTGTAATTGTACTTCATATTTGATTTCAGCCCTTGTGTCACCTACACCTATGACGCATGCCTTTACCGGCCGTCGTTTGAGTTTTAACATCTGAGCTGCCTTCTCACTGATAAATGTTGCTTGCGAACCCGGATCTATTAGTGCACGTAGAGGAATGGTATAACTCGTGTCGCTCGTTGCTTCCACTACTGCTGTTGCTAATATTGCCATATTCTGTGCGGTAACTTGGTGTGACGCTATCATTGTGTGCACTTGTACTTCCTCTTCTTCTTCTTCTACCACGTGAGTTGAAACCTGCGGTGGTAGAGAGCTTGATGACGTCGCTGGTTCCACTTACTTCTGGACCTGTAGAAGAGAATGATGGCGCCTGTTACATATTCTGCATGACGTGTTTAATTTACACTTGACTGCTGAATGTCCACTTGCCAGGCAGTTGAAACATAGGTTATTGGTTTTAACATAATTGCTTCGCTCAGTCGGATCCAGCTCAATAAACTCCTTGCAATGACATAAGGTGTGGTTTTCCTTGCACATAACACAACATCTCGATATCTGTGTAAAGGCAACATCATATGAACGTTCTTTTACACTCTTAATTTCTTTAGTACTTGGTGTGATTAATTTCTGAAGTGCGAAATTTGGTTTCTAAAAACATTTTAAATTTATGGTAGGTTGGTAATGCATCAGATTCATTTTTATACGAATATTCTTCCCAACCCTTATATGTCTCTGGGTCCAACTTCTGTACCAGAAGATATATAATTATTGAATCCCACGAGCTGGTGGAAATCTCTAAATAATTCAAATTATTTAAACACTCGGAGGTAGTATCTAATAGGCTCTTCAACTGAAAAGCCTTTTCATAGTCCTATTTAAAATTAAGCGTTTGTTACAGATGCCGCGATGAGAGTTTGGCTTTGACCGTTATTGCGCAGAAGTCAGAAATTGGGTATCAGAGGGGAGGGCCGCGGGGCGGGTGTGTACAGCGCGGCGCCCTGATTGGTGTCCCAGTCGTTCTCTGCCTCTCGCACCGATACCACGTCCCGCGCACTCTGGTGTACATTCGCGTTCACAACTGATTTGATATTTTTGTTATTGTTTGTTAAGTTTTTCTGTTAAGTTATTGTTAAATATTTAAAAGTGAACTAAACATGCGTAAAAGAAACATTGTTTTAAAAAGACAGGCACGAGAAATGGTGTATGACGTGCATTGTTATTTAAAGCAAGAAGCTGACGAATTTATAGATTCTTTGAAACAGATTCGTAATCAGATCGAAGAAGCCGCGGATACTTTACTAACTCCGTCGAACATCACGACCTTAAATTTAAACTCAATTACACAAACTGCTGAAGTCATGAAAAAGGAAATTGTTACTAAATTAAATTGTGTAATCAGTGAATTAGGTAAAATTCAAAAACGAACGTCAGAGGCCACAAAAACTTCAATTGGGACTGTAAAAAATATCTCAACTCAAGCCAAGAATTCAGACTTGATTATTTAGGACACCCGGAAAAAACCGTCCAAGGTCTAAACCAGTTACTAACATCGACAATTTCGACCAAGGCGTTATAAAGAGATGTATACATAATTTTCACAAAACTAATAACGAACTTCCCACGATAGGAAAACTAAAAAGAAAGCTGGAGGATGATATAAACTTTCAGGGCTCAGAAACAAGCCTTCGAACTATTGTCAAGGAGCTAGGATTTCGGTGGAAAAAGACGGAAAACAACCGTAAAATATAAATCGAAACATCAAACATCAGATTACAACGTATCGAATACTTACGTAAAATTAAAAAATATAGGTAAGAGGGAAGGCCCATTGTATATACGGATGAATCCTACGTAGATTCATCGCACTCTACAACCAATGCTTGGAGCGATGGTCCTACGGAGGGCATCAAAAAACCGATATCAAAAGGACAATGAGTGGTGATAGTCCACGCAGGATCAGAAACTGGGTTTATACCGAATGCGTTACTGACTTTTAAAGCCGGTACTAAAACCGGAGACTATCATGACAATATGAATTATGAGAATTATGAAAAATGGCTCAGATCTCAATTAATACCAAACCTAACACCCAATTCTGTTGTGGTAGTCGACAATGCGTCCTACCACAATAAACAATGGGATCTAGCACCGACCTCAAATTCAAAAAACATGCAGGCCTGGCTCGCAAGTAAACAGATAAATTATGATGCATCAATGCTAAAACCCCAGTTATACGGTTTGATAAAAGCTAATAAAGAAAGATTCAAAACATTTTCAATTGACCAAATTTTGGCAGAAGCAAACCAAACCAAAGGTCTGGATGGTAAGGAGGCAGTCTTAATATGCTGATTAAGACTGCCTCCTTACCATCCAGACCTTAACCCGATTGAAATGGCATGGGCTACTATTAAACAATATGTGGCTAGTAGAAATGTAAAATGGAATATTACAAAATGTACGGAACTCATTAAAGAAAAAGTTTCGCTTATGGGTGTTCAGGAATGGGAAAAGTTATGTAAAAAGGTGAAAGATATCGAAGAAGAATATGCGAAGAATGACCACGTTATTGATTTATTAACAAAGCAATTTATTATTCGCGTCGACGACAGTTCCGACGACGATGAATCTGATGATGATGATGATGACAACTGCGACCTGGGAAGCCCTGAGCCCGAACCCTCAACAAGCAAAAGACGTTGCACAAGCTCCTATCAAGACAGCTCCGCTGGAGCTAGCTGTGATTTTATGGATGGCATCAAACCATTATCTGACTCAGATTAAATAAAATATTTTATAATAAATATTCTTTTTTTTTTAAGAATTCATTTCACCTGTCAATTATGTAAGTTCGTATTATTTTCTAAGCATTATAACTACTCACCAACATGCCCGGTCAGCGCGATGTATTACTTACGACCCATACCTACACCTATGGGTGAGTGAAGGCCTGTGCTCCAATAGTGGAAACATTTAAACAGGTGATGACGATGACTTTTAACAGTTAAAAATTACGGTACATTGTCACTTAACATCCAGAAGTGGACGTCCTATGGCTGAAATGATGATGATGATGATTAACACAGATTTATTTTAACCGTTAAAACAATTTTGACTTTTATTGTAACCGCTTAAAAACTAGTTTTATTTAAAACGATATACGGGTAGGTATTTTTGTATGTCAGCTTAATATTAGTACAAATATTAAAGTTATACAAATATCTATACAGATAGGTCATAAAAAAGAAAAGTCTTGTGTGCGTGACAGTATCCATGCGCAGTAATCCCCTCCACTCGACGGTCAAAGCCAAACTCTAATCGCGCGAGCTGTACCATATCTTGATTTCAAAACTCGTATTTAATGACTTTGACTCCACAAATATTCCTTTCACAGTATCTCTAAGATCAGCTTGCAGTACGTTATACAAATCTTCAGTTATAAAAAATTCTACATTTAAAAAATACGGCAATGTCCCTTTGAAATCCTTTGGCGTAATTTTAACTAAATCTTGATGTGCATTTTTGAAGGTTAGCCAATACTCATCTATGATTTTTATACGTGCTTCCACATATCCATTGGTTAGTCGAGCCTTCGGACATTTTTTCAAATTAATCTGTGTTTTTTGTAATACTTTAGCTGTATCTTCTAATATAAAGAGAAGTTGCTGTTGTTGTTCATTAGTAGCCATTTTTTGCGATGATAACTGGTTTACAATCCTTTGAATACGGTTCCTATTGTTCACGGCGCGCGATGCAGCCCCCCAAGCATGAGTAACAAAACGCGATACGATAAAGCGACAGTTGAGTGTCGATAAATCGCTTTATCATATCGCGTTTTGTTAGTCATGCTAGGGGGGCAGGTGCAGGTAAACGCCGATGGTTCTATGCAAAATCCGGCGACGATTGCGACCATATGTTTTGGTAATAAGGTTCACTATCACTGGGAAGTTCGAATCAAAGAAACGTGTGTTCGGAATGATATTTATTGAGTGACTGTTTTTTAAATGCTATTACAAATGATTATAAGGAAAGATACCAATGATGCGCGTAGTTATACTTACATAGTTATATGGTAGACAATAGATTACTTTTGTTTACGTGAAGTTAGGAGTTTTCGAAATATTAAATTATATAGTTATTTGAATTTACAGCAATAGGTGGCTCAAATTTATTATTTAAGTCGTCAAATTTAGTTTTAAGATAAGTAAAAGTAGTCAAAAGTTCAGGGTTAAGATCAATGTCTATACGTTTAAATCTATAATAAACATGGTTAAGGTAAATTTCGATAAGGCGAGCAAATTTAGAATCGACCTGTAGTAATCTATTAATTTTCCCTTCAAGGTAATTGATGGTAGTTTCAAGTTGAGCAAGATCCTCATCAATTGAAAAAGGAGAAGTTAGAATATCCTCTGGCGAAGTTATCGAAGAGAGTCTTTGAATCTGTTTTCTCAACTCTAAGACTGTATTTGCTGGATCCTCTAATCTAATTGTTATCTCATAAATTAGATCAGATTTGTTGAGCTATTCAAATTTAATTAATCGAGCCGTTGTTTAGAATTAAGTTAATAAAGATCAAATGAAATACTTTGTTTCCTTCTAGAATAAAATTAAAATTAGAGTGAGTAAAAATGAAGTTCAGTGAGGGATAAGAGTTAGAGAGAAGAACAAAATAGAAAAGTTAAGAAGTAAACAATAAAATAAATTAAAGTTAAGATTCTAAGTAAATGAAGGAATAAGATGTCGAATATTTACAATTAAATAGATACAGTATAAGGATAAAAGATTATTCTATCAAATTCGATAGTTCGACACTGCCCTGCAAAATGTTTTTAACACTACCGGGGATCCACTGTAATACAAAATTTGTTGTTGATTGAAGGTACTTTGGCATAGTGCTTTAAAAATGCAGGGTTATTTGTACTTAATTGGACCATGCTTTTGCTTACAAATCTTTTTCTTATAAGAATACATGTACAGTTAACATGAAATGCAAGTAGTAGATCAACCATAAAAAAATATTTTGTGAATATATTTATGGTGTATTTAATTATTCCAGAGTACACAATGAAAAATGAGCATAACTACTGCCGGGTCCAAATGCAGGATGATATTCATACACAAGAAGATATACCCACTAGTGAGAGCATGCAAGCTTTTCATGCAGATAGTTTTCAGTGCTACCGCCTTACTGGTGAACTAAGTGCAAGCTAGATATAGTCTTCTGTTTCTTTAATCGTTAAATTTATTGAAATTATTTCAATTGAGAAATTCAACAAATTATAATAGTTCTTATCAACTGATGTTAGATATTTTTTATCCATTTTGATATTATAGGATTGATATGATGACAAGAACAACTTACTTAGCATAAGGTACTGTTATATACTTTTTAGGGATTTTTTGATATTTATAACATGTATAATGAAAATAAAGATAAAATAAATGTATTTGTCGAGATAGGAGAAGAACGCAAGTAGAAATTTGCAGTATATGCAATGGTATTTATGGTCCGAGGAATATGCTCTTCGTCGAGACAAAGCATTGCTTATTATTTCTGTGCTGGCACAGTTTCTGCAGCCGAGCTACAAAACCTTCTTCTGGTCTGGGCTGGTCCTACTTGCATTGGTGTGTGATCAGGGATCAACATTTCGCTCATGTTTTAAATATATGAAGATAGATACTGCCCAATTCCGTTTTACTCAAGGAACACCTTAAGGTATGTTTTATTTCCTGGGGTTCAAAGTGATAATACTAGGACAAAATCAGATTACTAGTGTTGCCGATCGATGATTAATCGATAGTCTATATAGATACGATTGGTTGGCTATAGAGCCAACCAATCGTATGACAATCAATCGGCTTATCGATAGTATCGATACTATCGATAGCACAGAAAAAGCCAATACTATCGGATAAGTTAAATACTATCAATACTTTCAATAGCATTGTAATTCTTTAATAACTACAATGCTATCGAAAGTATCGACAGTGCTGTACCCTTACCATAATCCATTATCGAACTCGAAAACGACTGTTTTACAGCTGCACCGTAACGTACGTAATGAGATCTAAAAATCAGTATATATTTGCCACTTACATTTCGTACTCGCAAACGATACGAATTCGATATTGGTTTGTGCTAAGGGTACAGATATAATATGCCAACAAATAATGGCCCGTCAAGCACCCACCCATGTATTGATGGATCATCACATAGTATTTTCAGCTTCCCTCGGAAACCAATTTGTACAATTGCGTTAAAAGGAGATGGTCTGTAACACTCGCGGGAGCTTTTATGTAATAAAACGGTTTCAACGGGTTTGAAAAGTCCTTTTTTATTGTTTTTTACATACAGAATAAAAACATAAAAAATAAACCTTCATTTAACTTCGCTTTAACACAAATTTTAATAAAGGACAAACACACACTTTTTTTTAGTTTATTTCACATTTACTATATTTCAGAAAGAAGAGAAATAACACTGAATATAATTCTTTCTTTTTGTTTTTTTGTACATAAATAGTTTTTTTTTATTAGGAAGTGATCTTTTCATATTTCACGATCCGCCATACTCACTAAAAGGGATGAGAAATAACATTATAGAAACGCATATTTTATTTCAAGACAAACGTGCAACTTGGAGAGATATCATTTATGTATATGACCTGGATAAAAAATCAGGGCATACAAGAGATTTACTCAAAATAACAGCAGAATACGTGGATCACAAAAGAAAAAGAAAAATGAAGGTTAAAACTGCTGCCCAAGACATAGATGATGTTCAAAAAGTTATTACAGAATCTCCTTTGCTGCCGTCACCTCAACTTCCATGACCTCTAGTCCGGGAAACGTCATCGCTGAATCAAAATGACTACCCACCACCGCTTTCTATTCCTCCTTTTCCGTCAGCAGGGCCTTCCCGACCAAGAATACTTGCATCCAGAAGGGTAACTTCGACACCATCACCTTCCTCCATCACCATTTACGCGCACAGCATCAGCAAGGACTTCAAGAGTGATTATCTCCCGACAGCGAGTTGTTCGTCGAAAGTCGCTAAATTTCAGATGGACAAAAAAGGCATCGAACATCGTGCCCATATCTCAGATAAAACTCTTCCTTCAGCTGATCCTACTAAATCGCCTTACGAATATTTCACCGATTTTTTACCGATGATATTTTGGATTTTGTGACTGCGCAAACGTACTTATATTCTACACAGTAAACAGGTTAATCATTAAACATAACTAAAGAAGACCTAAATAACTTTATTGCCATAATCTTGCTCATGGGAATTGTAGATTTATCGGCATATACAGATTATTGGTCCCAAGAGTTTCGATACGCTCCTATTGCTGACGTAATGTCACTTAAAAAAAATCAATTAATAAGGCGATATAAACATTTTAATGATAATTTGCTAGACAATGGTGACCGGTATTTTAAAATAAGACTCCTGATAGAAAGTAATTTATAAGAAGAAACTTTTTGAAAATCCCACATGAAACTAGATTCAGTATAGACGAAATGATGGTCCCCTACAAGGGTAAAAAGAAACCAAAACAGTGGGGATATAAAATTTTTGTTCGGGCTGGGGAGTCTGGTATAGTATATGACTTAGTATATGGGGGTGAAGATACTTTTCGCTATGATCCATTATCATCTGAGGAATCTAGCTTTGGTCTTGGCGCTAAAATAGTTTTGGTGCTGTGTAAAAGTATACCAGATCCTGTTTGCTCTGTGGTGTACTTTGACGACTTTTTTACTAGCCTGGAATTAATACACTACTTGAGAGATGAAATGGGTATTTTTCTTTGGATACAATAAGGTCAAATAGATTACGGGGTGCAGAAAAACATGTAATAGCAGATAAGGCACTTGTTGCGAATTCTTATGTAAATAGCCTTTTGTTGAGAAAGCAGCTTACGTTCCAGCGCCTGCTCTTTTTCGAATTGCCTTCGGGCAAGTTCAGCCTCCGCGGCCAACCGACGAGCCTTTATGGTGGCTCTCGACGGCGAAGATCCCGACGCTTGAGATTGGAACCTGGAACTTATGATATTTTGAGAAATAGGGCTCGTAGAGGGAAAGGCAAAATCAGTGAGAGGTGCTACTGGCTCAGAATTGAGTGCTGTGGGCGAAACATTGGCGTTGACCAAAGACAGGTCCGAAACAGGGGACTGGTCAAGCCTGCCCACTGAAGGCACATCTGAGGGTGCCTCTCGCGGATTTTGTTGAACCTTTGCCAGCAACATGGATTGAGCTCTGGTTAGCATTATAATATTTTAAAATTCAACGGGAGAAGGACCAAAAATAAATGTGAAGGAAATTTCGATAGCTTAAAAGGAGAGAGAAAATAAGTAGTGCTCAATACAGTGCTGACATATATAATGTGCAAAAAAAGAAAAGTCAATATTATTAGAGATTAACAAAAAAAGATTACTTCTTATATTTAAACCAAAAAGATTATAAAACAATAAATATGTACAAAAGAGAATATTAACAAAAGGCTATTTACACAAGAATTCGCAACATACCATTTCAAGTTTACGAAGATTCATCGTTCGTCGGGGAGTGCCGTCGAAAATCTTGAGTGACAATGGTACGGCCTTTGTAGGAGCAAGCCGCCAACTCAGAGAATTTTATGGCCAAGCTGTGGAGGACTTTGCTGCCAACACCAAAATCGAGTGGTGCTTCATACCCCTCCAGCCGCACCTTTTATGGGCGGTTGCTGGGAAAGGCTGGTCCGTACCATCAAGACATTTAAAAAAAAAAATGTTGCGAATTCTTGTGTAAATAGCCTTTTGTTGAGAAAGCAGCTTACGTTTCAGCGCCTGCTCTTTTTGGAATTGTCGGCGGGCAAGTTCAGCCTCCGCGGCCAACCGACGGGCCTTTATGGTGGCTCTCGACCGCGAAGATCCCGACGCTTGAGATTGAAACCTGGGACTTATGTTGTTGTTAGAAATGGGGCTCGTAGAGGGGAAGGCAAAATCAGTGAGAGGTGAGGACCAAAAATAAATGTGAAGGAAATTTCGATAGCTTAAAAGGAGAGAAAAAATAAGTAGTGCTCAATCCAGTGCTGACATATATAATGTGCAAAAAAAAGAAAAGACAATATTATTAGAGATTAACAAAACAAAGATTACTTCTTACAAAAAAAATATAAAACAATAAATATGTACAAAAGAGAATATTAACAAAAGACTATTTACACAAGAATTCGCAACAGCACTGAAAAAAAAAGCCTAGAGGTTCTCACTCACAAGTAGCATGTAATAAAAATAAAATATGTTTGGTGAAATGGTACGACAGTAAATGCGTGACTACAGTTAGTAGTTATGTATGTTGCAGCTAATCCGCTTAGTACAATACAAAGATATGATAAAGCAGCCAAGAAAAAACCAGCGGTATCCTGTCCGGACATAATAAAGCACTATACTGCACATATGGGTGGCCTCGACTTAGCCGACATGCTAATCGCGCTATACATAACGGACTTTAGAGGCCATCGTTGGTATTTACCATTGATGTCTCAAATATAAGACATGTGCATTAATAATAGTTGGTTTATGTACAGGAGAAACAGAGTTGGAAAACAAATGCCTCTGAGCGGTTTAGGTATCATGTAGTGCAAAATTTACTGAAAAACAACCGTAGAAACACTGTGGACAAGATGTGTGTGGACCTACATTGCACCGTTTTAGTAATTCTTTTGATAATTTATCACAGATCGATCTTGTTGACCGTTCAGATTTTGCTCATTCATTTTCTTCACTTGAAAGTATTTTTGTTAAAGTTACTGGAACTTTATTTAAAGAAAATAAACGTAATGCTTCTCATTATAACAAGATGATGATGATGATGTAGGTATTATTGTTTGGAGGTGGAATTTTGTTCAATCTAGTGCTGCTCATTATTTTTCGGCAAAACTAGCTCCGAAGTTTATCAAATGTAAGATTATTGACAAAATTTCTAATAACGTTTATGTTTTAAAAGATATAGTTAAAGGTATTTCTAGTCGTTACCAAGTTAAAGACATTTTAAAAATTTAGTTTGCTTGGTTATTACTGAGTTGTTGTTATTGAACATAAACAAACCATTGGGTTTTGACTTTTGTAACTTGGGTATTCGTGCGGGTTTGTAAGTTAATTTGTGTGAGGTGTGCAAGGTTTCCCGCTTGTAAGGTGATGAGAGAATGTGATATTAGGTATGGGCGTTATTTAACGTAATCAGTTTCAATAACAGGTTACGCAGCCTGTAACTGATTCACTGGTTACGGCTCGAACAATAAACCTGTGATTTTTCGTAACTAGTTATAAGTAGCAACATTCAACACTTACACTTGCGTTAGGTGACAACAACGACACGTCACGCGTTATTTTCATCTCGCTCGTCCAACTAATTAAATTAATGTAAAACGTACTCTATTTGTATAAGCTGTATGCTTTTGTTCGCAATTACAGGAAACAGTCTGTAAGCGTTTTTGTAAAATAGATCTTGTGAATGATGCATTAAGTTGATATTTCTTTAATACATAATGAATGAATATACACACATCAAAAGTGTCTAGGGATCAAGCATTTTTATGCGGATTTCTTGAGATTGAGATGTGGCTTTGTAATAAATTTATGATTTTATAAATTTATATGGATCCTTTTTGGTGCATTTCATAATTTGAATCAGGAACTGTGAATCAAATTCGAGTAAAAGATGAAAATCAGCTGTCAATACTTTCCCTATAAAAACATACAACGCATTGAAGACATTATTAGTGCTACTGTTTCCCTACTACTGATTAAAACCAACGTTATTATGGAGCGGCGACGTCATTTAAGCAGGGAAGAAATGCTCAGAGCCGTGGGAATGATAGAAGCTGGTTCCCGGCAACGTACTGTGGCTTTAGCTCTGAATACAAGTCAGAGTGTTATCAGTCGACTTTGGACACGATACCGAAGCACTGGTACCGTGGCTGAGCGCCATGGAGGACGGTATCGCTGCACCACACGGAGACAAGACCGATACATTCAAATCTTAACTCGAAGAGCTCCAACAATAACCGCCATGATGTTAGCCGTGAGGCTTCATCACTCTTCAGGGAACTTAATTAGCGACCAAACAGTCAGAAACCGCTTGCATGAAGTGAACCTTCATTCCCGAAGACCGCTACGGGTACCACCTATAGCAATGCACAATCGTAGGATTCGATATCAATGGGCTCTTGAACACAGAAATTGGGCAGAAGAACAATGGCGTTTCGTGTGCTTTTCTGATGAGTCTCGTTTTGGTATGAGACCGGATACAAGACGTATACGACACTGGAGAACCCCTGGACGCCAACAGCGATTAAAATCCTGCCAGGAAGTCCATCCTTATAGTGGTGGAACCATCATGGTATGGGCGGGTATTTGGATCGGCGGAAGAACTGAGTTGATTTGGATCAGAGGCAACCTCAACGCTCAAATTTATGCTGAGACGATTGTATCAGACGTCATCGTTCCTCTACAAGTGCAAATCGGTCCCTTATTTCAGTTAATGCATGATAATGCACGACCGCACACCGCAAGAGTTGTAAGACAGACTCTCGCCGCAGCTAACATCAATGTCCTGCCCTGGCCTGCTCAGTCGCCAGACTTGAACCCGATTGAGCATGCATGGGATATGCTACAGAGAAGAGCTCTGCCGAATATGGAGGGTATCCAGTCGCAAGAAGACCTTTTTTTGTTGTTGCAACGAACATGGGCGGCCATTCCACAGCGTGATTTGGATGAACTCATTTTGAGTATGCCAAACCGATGTTCTTGTGTTGTTAGTGTTCGCGGTAGAAATACGGATTATTAATTGTTTAAGTTACCCAATAAAATTTTAGAGAAAACTGTTATTTCAGTCTTTTTTTCGAACTTTTGTGTTAGTGGTTCAAATGTCAAAAATCCCTTTATTAGGAAAATGGCAAATTTCTTTATTAATGCAAAGGTGACTTGGTTTATCGTTACTGTGACAAACGAAAACACTTTATTTGATGAATCCTTAAAGCAAATTTTAATTAATATCAATCAGGAGAAAAGTTATTGCAAAAATATATGTTGATCCCTAGACACTTTTGATGTGTGTAAATCTTAGGTGAGAGAAACAGTAGTATTAATTTTTGAAATATATACATTTTAACTTAAAATATGACATTAAATTTTTTTCTGTAGCCCTTCAAAATACTTCACAATTAATTTTTAAAGATTCGTAAAAATGACCACGCGCTATTTAGACCGGGCGCTAGAGGTAAGTGAGTATGCATAATGTGAGTACCGAATTCCGCCAACGGATTTAAGTGAAGAATAGGTCAAAGAATAATAATGTGAATCTTGCCGGTCGATTTTTTGGTCTATATTTATTTTACCCCCTCTTCTCTTATTCGTAAAGGGAATGTATTGAGTACATGATATAAAATCATTTTAATGATTATTTTTGTAATAATTTAAAGTTTTTTATAATGGTAAAAGTCAGGATGGATTCTTAAATA